>JALPQD010000306.1:2679662-3018309 GCA_023101885.1 Typhlomys cinereus | reverse complement strand
TTGATGGTCATTTATCCGAACCATGCAGGGCTAAACTGCAACAATTTTTCAAATCTGTTTTTACCACGTTCTGGTTAAACCCCCCCCCAAGTTTTTTTTTTTCTTTTTTCCCATCCTCCCTGTTAATATACTAGGCGACATGTTACAATCTGAAAAATTATATTCATATAGGGAAAAATGTTAGCGAGCACTAAGAGGAAGTTTTTGAATTTACCAAAATGATGAAATGGTGCTGTTTGTCAGGAGAAGAGGAGATCAGTTTTACAGCAAAGAGACAAATCAGGCCACCCATCAAGGAATGCAAGGTAAGTAAATGAAGACATCTGGGTTAACGTTTACAGACTTTCCTTCCTGATCATGTTCAACTGATGGGGTTAAATGATCCACCAGAAGAGAGGGCATATAGTCCCTGGCAGTAGAAAGGAACATTTGTACAAATGGGAAACGGACAACCCCCCCACCGCGTCTCCTACTTTTTATTCCATCTACCTTTGAATATACTTCTTATAATAAATAAGACTCCTATTTTAACAGCTTGTTTTATCTCTGGACATCCACATACCCGTCAAGATGGAGTCAAGGGCATTGCAGAGAAGCGAAACTAAAAAAAAAAATTAACCAAACTATAATCCAGAACATCAGAGACTCTATATCAAACCACCTGGAACTAAAAAAGGGCCAGCCTAATCTCCTCCCAGCTCGAAAGTAGGAAATTTGCAGAAGATGGGGTGGGTAGACTGTAAGCAGACAAGGGCTATGGCTTAGGGAACAAGTGTTTATTATCTCTTACGATTCCTGGTTACAATTCTCAGTCCATCTTGACGGAAGAGCACGCACCAATACCAGAGCCAAAGGAACTGGCCAAACCATCACCACAAACAACTGAGAGATGGACAATCCTTACTTGCCAGACCAGCATGTCTGGCTAAGTGAACAGAAGGATGCCAACTCTCTCAACCATCTCAATTTATTCAGGGCCTAATTCCACCCACCATAAGCTGGGCCTTTCCTATCAGCTAGACAATCTCCTACAGGCTTGCTCTGAGCCTATTTAGCCACCAATTCTCTACAAATATGCTCAGAGCTCAAACCCTCAACTGTCAAGTTGACACCTGTGCCTTACCATGACAAAAAGGAGCTCACTTTGTCTTGATCATTACCATGTGTTCACATAAAAAGGGAAAAAAAATTAAAGAAAGAAAAAAAGCTTAACATTTATTTCCTTAAATTAATTAAAATAAGAATACCTATGTTCTCATCTTAGATATAATCAGTATGAAAACCCGTATAATGAAATATCATTTTTAACTTTCATAAACTTGTTTATTGAGGTCTTTCATTTTCTAAGTGAAATGTTAGTCATTCATTTGCTCACTTAAGACATTTAACTAGAACTTAGCATGTGTTCATTTTGTGAATAAAGCTTACAGAAAAATCATAATTATTGCAAATCAAATCATTTATTTTCATCCCACATATGAGGATGAAAAGTGATTCTGGGGAAAAAAAGTAGAGCTGAAAATAGAATTTCCCAAACATAATCAGGTTTTTGTTCCCTAAGCAAACTCTCTCAGGTTAGCTAATGACTAGCCTGAAAAAAGGGTGATGGAGGCTTCTGGTTAAATCATTTGCACAAAGATTAACAAAGTTACTCTTTATCAACATATGATACAAGTACAAATTGGATACAAGCAGGCAGTAATAAAATACCCTAGGGCCAGCAATAGGAAGGAGCTAGAAATATCTCACCAGAGGCAATTGGATTGGAAAGTGGGCAGGGGAACACGGCAAGGGCAGTGGGCAGATGACAGAGTGAACTAACACCTTTATTGCCATTCCTTGTGGCCAACATTTATCTAGCAGGGAAGGATTTGTAAGACCATTAAAAACTGTGTTGAGTCCAGCCCATTATTTGGCCCTGTTTTACTCTTTCCGATTACACACCATGTATGGCTGCCACAAAGATATTCTTCCTGAGATAGACCAAGGAAGAGATGCTCAAGAGAGTATCAGAGCTGGAAAATGAAAGTGTATGCATGTTTAAGTGGATTCCATTGCAAATCCAGGTGTGTGTGTGTGTGTGTCTGTGTGTGTGTGTGTGTGTGTGTGTGTGTGTGTGTGTGTGTTAGAGGAGACAGTTGAGAAACGTGTAATCATCTTCACATATATTTTTATTAGTAAAGATGGAAAACATGTTATAGAGTAAAATGGAAATACATATATTTTGGAAAATATATAGTTGCGTCTTAACTCTGGAAGTGATACAATTATCAAAAATTATAACCAGCACAGGCACAGCTGAATGTTGTTTTCTATGGAAAGAGAACATCTCACCTCTATTGGAAAAATAATATGACTATGTTTTGTGAGAGACCTTTGTTCTTCTTTATCCTTCCTATATTGATGATGACTTTCTTTTTCTGTTTCATTTAATTTTGTTTCTCTACTTTTCTGGCACATTTCTGTCTTGCCCTTGGTTCAGTGTTTGTCATTAGAAAACAATTTGTGAGATGGAGAGGAAAATCATCACATATACTTCAGTATTCACCATTCTTTTGTTAAAATGTTTCATTTGTTTATTTGAGACAGGATAGAGGGAGGGAAGTATGAAGGGAGGAAAGGAGGGAGAGAAGAAGGGAAGGAGAGAGGAAAGAAGGGAGGGAAGGAAGAAGAAAGAGATACACTATGTGGACTTCTAGTTATAGAAAATCAGATATCCAGGTTTACAAGCAGGAATCTTACCCTCTGAACTATCTTGCTAGTCCAAGTACTCAATATTCACAAAATCAATCTCAGAAGATGTGTAACCAACCACATGGATGAGCTGGATGTATTCTCAAGTTTGTAGTCTGTGTTGGTCTATTTTCTATTACTTTAATTGCTTAGGACTGAGCAACTTGCAGAGGAAATGGTTCTGGGTTCATTATTATAGGTTCTCCTGTTTGTGATAAGGAATTTGTGATGCTTCAACTCATAGCAGAAAATGAAAGAACATTTGGACCATGCAGAAGACACAAATCTTGAAGCTACCTTGATATATATGACCTTGCTGTCATGGTAAAACATTTAGTCTTGGAGAGAAAGGCATTCATCCATTCATTAGGATTCTGCTCTTGTGGCACAAACTCCTCTTTATAGGTACCACCTTCTAACACGGACTAACAAACCAACTTGATCCTATATCATCATTTTGGGGGAATACATCCAATTCATGGCCTGAGGCTTTTTTGGTGATAATTTCCTGGTTGAAAAGGTTGAGTAAAGAGATGACATTTTATTTTGTCTTGAAGAATCTCCAAGAGATCTCAGAACAGCTATGGATTGTCCCATCAACTGGAAAAATGAGTCTTAAATTCCCAAAGAGGGGCTTGTGCATTGATATGGTGCCTTCCATTCTGTTTATGAAATACTAATATGTAATAAGTATCCGCCATACAGGTGCATGCAAGTGCTATATAGCTTGTCATATAAATAATTTTTTAAATATCAAGTAAATATAATATTATATTACAAGTTGAAGTTAGTTATTGCAATCATAAAAGTTCCACACACCTATTTATACACAGAGATATATGTGCACTTTTATCTACATCTGTGATATATGTTTGGAATACTCATTGAAAAGCTTTAGGAATGGTTCATAATCTCAATCCAATGCTATTATACTATATTAAATTTATTGGGGTTGGAGAGGTGACTCAGTGGTTAAGCCTCTGCCTTGCAGGCAGAAAGTCTTGAGTTCGGATCCTAGACCCCATGTATAGACACCGGGTGGAAGCAGGGGTGGCCTGCGTTTCTGGTCCTGGTAGGGCGGAGTCTGTGAATCCCGGGACAGAGTAAACAAGGAGAAGATGGAAGCGTCCATAGTGATTCCCGAATTTGTCTTTGGTTCTACACACACACACACACACACACACACACACACACACACACACGTACACACACATGCACACACGCACACATACACAATTGAATAAATAATAAAAAATTATATTAAATTTATTGCATATAAAATAAATTTATATAATAAATTTATTATAGATCTTTGAGCTAGATATTATTTTATATGTTCAACATTTATCATTATAGAAAAATAAATACAGCTTATTCTAAGTCTCCCTGATTTTATATTCACAATTAGGAAATATTCCTTTTAAATATTTAAGGCTACCAATTGTCATCTATCAATTTGACTTTCTCCTTAACCATCCATCTCAGGAAATTCTTTCATCTACTAATGGAATACAGGAGACTTATGCCTACTGTCTGTGATGGCTTCTGAGACGCCAAATCAGAGGACAGCAAAAATTACTGATTTTAGACTAAGGGAAGAAACATGATTGCTAGACAATCCAGTTTGTTAAGTCCTCACAATTCCATTAAAAATTGCTTACAAGTGCAACATGAAAGATTTTTAGATAAATTGGTCCAAGATCACACATGAAGGGTTTTTTTTTTATTTTTCAAATACTTAAACTTGTTCTATTGACCAAAATTGTAGCTTTTGAGCCAGCGTTTTTCACCTGCAGGGACAGTTTTTCAAGGCAGTGATATTTAACTGGAAACACATAAGATGAGTTCCCTGAGGTAGTAACAGTCTGCTTTCTTTTCCTATTTTTCCTTATTTGCAATGTGTGACTATTCCTCTGTGGAAGAGAATAGGCACAGATATATGAAAAAAATGAACTCTTAAAAGCGTTAACATCTTGAGTTAATGAACTGTTCAAATATTCCAGTTTAAAAAAAAATCAAATGAAACCTGATGTGATTCACTTGGAAATTGCCTTTAAGATGCTCGGTTTCTTGCGCAAGCCCACACCTGTCGGCAGGTTCTCTTTTCCCCTGTAATAATTCAGCTGCAGCACTCCAGGCCTGCCTTCTGCTTCATTAATCTGCTCCTGGGAAGTAGTATTTGCTCAGAATCTCGGTGACATTTTCATTTCTCATCCTTAAAGGATTCCTTGCCTTCTCTTCTGAGGTCACAGATTTCTCCCATGTCTGACAGATGGGGTCTCTCATTCCTGCTCAGCCTGGCAGTGCACACCGTCAGGTGCCCATTTACATCTCTGCCTATTAGACAGAAGCACCTGTCCCGCTATGGCCTTGAGATCACACTTTCCTGAGCTGGCTTCTCTGGAGATTTTATTTTCACATATTTATTTATTTATTTTTAGACATTTTCACATATTTATAAATACTAAGACCCTTTTGCATGATAAATGAAAATTATAGTCTAAAATGCTAAATACTAAAAAATGATACTAAATACTAAAATGATATGTTTATATCCATGGATGTGTTGTATTTCCATATAAACACATGTAAAAAATATCTTTTATATATGGCAAATTATTTATAGACTGTCATCTTTCAATTTATCTATGCTGATTTAATTTGGAAGAGTCTTGAAGTCCCTACTGGGACACCAGTGCATTCAAGTAGATACCTATGTTTTCTACAAATTCCTAATCACTCAGATGTTATTTATATTGAGTCACATTTTAACAAACAAAATCATGCAAAAAATGTATGTTAATGTGATTTTCATATGTCATAATATTTGATTTTCTTATTTTAATATTTAATTTATTATTTATTCAATTGTGTGTGTGTGTGTGTGTGTGTGTGTGTATGTGTGTAGAACCACCATGGATGCCTCCACTTCCTCGTTGTTTACTCTGCCCCGGGATTCACAGGCTCTCCCCTACCAGGACCAGAAACACAGGCCGCCCCTGCTTCTGCCCTGCGTCTATATGTGGGGTCTAGGATCCAAACTCAGGACCTTCTGCCTGCAGGCAGAGGCTTAACCCCTGAGCCACCTCTCTAGCCCCAGTATGTCATAACATTTGAAACCAACATGTTTCAGAAAAGAAGGAATTGATGCACAATTCATGACAAGAATCAGTCTTCAGCTTTTGCTGTGTGATATTGGTTATATTGCTCTGATTTTGTGCACAAGTGTGCGGGGGAAGGCACTGTGTATGCCTGCTGAGGCCCAAGGTAGATAGACTTCAGAGAAACATCCTGGATTGCTTCTATCTCCCTTTGTTTGCTCTGGGTTTCCTAGGTTCTGCCTTCCAGAGCCAGAACTACATACTTCAGCCAATTTCATCTATTGGTTTTTCATGGGATCTGGGATCCAAACTTAGGGCTTCCTGCTTGCTAGATAGATAGAGTTTTAACCCCTGAATCATTTCTCTAGTCTCCCTTGATCTTTTAAGGCCTCATATTTTTCCTCATTAAAATGAGGAGCTAGGTATGTAGCTTAGTAGGGGTGTGCACATCTAGCATTCATGAAGCTCTAGGTTAGAACTTCATTAAAATATACACACAAAACAAACAAAAGAACTTGCAAAGCAGGGTAGATTTTAATGCACATACTGAAATACTGTTGTGAGAATGTCATGTTACTATTTCCAAGACATAATGCAAAGAATGTGTAACATTTTTATTTTATCCACATATTGACTACAGGGCAATGGTCTTTGGTGGGGCATTACTGTATGCTGTGTTCCTGTTCTTTTTAGTATCTTTCCTCTCCCATACCCTTCCTCTTTAGCTTTCATGTTAGGTTTTCCCATTTAAATTTCATGTATGAGGGCTGGAGAGGTGGCTCAGGGGTTAAGCCTCTGCCTTTCAGGCAGAAGGTCCTGAGTTCAGATCCTAGACGCCACGTATAAACAGTGGGCAGAAGCCCTGGCAGCCTGCGTTTTTGGTCCTGGTAGGGCGGAGCCTGTGAATCCCGGGGCAGAGTAAACAAGGAGGAGGTTGAGGTGGTGCATGGTGGTTCCTGAATTCGCCCGTGGTTCTACACACACACGAACACACACACACACACACACGCACATACATACAATTGAATAAAAAAAAAAGAATACTTAGGATCTGGTCAGATATTTCAGCAAGTAAGTGCCTGCATTAAACCTGCAGACCCAAATTCTATCCCCAGAAGTCCCCATGATAGGAGGAAAGAACTGACTTCCAAAAATTGTCCTCTTTCTACAAACTGTACACCATAACATAGTGTGCCCTCTCTCAAATAGACAAAGCATTTCATAAAAAGAAGATGGAATCAAATTATTATTTTACAGAAATAGTGAGAATATCATTGCGATATAATGGAAAATTACAAATTGAGATGACCTCGGGTGAAAAAGAATACTGTTATAGCTAGTATGCCTGTGTAGAAGGTGTTAGTAAGAGTTGAATAATGCACTTAACACAGATTAAGATAATTTGTATTTCATGTGAATTCTCACCACAGGGAAATTCCATGTTTTATCAAATCAATTAAGATAGCCCATATGTACATTGCAATAGGAATATCTCATAAAGTCTTAGTTGTTTTCTTTTCACCTTTGCATTTAAATACCATGCCAATAAATACATATTCAATCTCTGTACATGAGAAATAGTATATTATATATGAGTAATATTTCTAGATAGCATGAACATTCACATAAATCAATAACAATTAAAAGAATGCATGGCCAGAGGGCAGAGTTCAGGAAAGCTTTAATGATTCAGACAGGATCATGGAACCCATACAAGCCCGATGGTCAGGAGGATGGTGGGAGGGAGCAGGTTGGATTCAGGAAAGAAGGAGAGGGAGGGAGGAAAGGGAGGAAGCAGGAAAGGGGAAGGGAAGGAGGGAGGAGAGGGAATTAGGAAGGGAGTGAAGAGAGGATGGTGAAAATATTCACTTACTATGCTTTAAAAAGGAAAAATAATAATAATAAAAGGTCATCCTAAATAAAAGTTTATCAAATTTATTCTCTACATCAGGAAGAGGGGACCTAGAGGAAAAAGGTAGTGATAAGATTTTAAAAGCTTAAATGTGGGGAGGGGTACTTCCTGCCATGACACTCCAGTCATCACAAAGCTGTTACATCCAGGAGCTCACTGCAATGAGATCTACTCTTTCCAGATCTATATTAAGGCATTACCCCACATCAACATTCTCCTATGGATGATCAAGGATCAAAGGAGAAACAACTACCACCAGAGAGAATTTCATGGGCAGATGCTGGGCAAGAGAAGTGGAGGTTCCCCACCTCCAGTCCACTGGAGAACAACTTGCAGTATGACAGATCCCTAGACAGTTGCTAGTACTCCAAATAATGCTGAGGGGTAAAAGAATGGGAGGGATGGCTGGATTGGTGAACTGTGAAGAAGGTGAGAGAAGTGAAGGGGAAAGAAAGGGGGAGGTAGGGGCCAAAAACATAAACTTAGTCTGTTACTATAAAACTTAATTTTAGAAAAAGAGGCAATAGAATTTGTGTTTATCAAAAAAGTTTGGTAAACCATTGTTTGGATTTGTCTTCAGTATTTATTTTTAAAATTTTCAATAAGTAGTTCTCTAAATTATTTTGACCAGAAAACTTTGAGTGTATGGGGATTTATAAACTTATTTTATCATATGAATGGGACTGCTATACATAGTAGAAAAAAGTAAGACCCATTCAGGTATCACAAATATAATGCTCTTCTCAATAGGGGAGGAAGATATGACAAAGAATGATTGATGCTTGAAATAAGAAACCTTGAAAATATATACTAATAAATCCTAGGAATTGGTATACATTCTGTCTTCTTGATTTAGCACAGGCTAATTTGTTGGTTTGGTTTTCTTAAACAGTGATCAGGACTGGAGTTGTGAGTTGTAAACATGTTGTTTCAGTTATTCTGCAAGAAGTTGATAAAATCATGACAAAACTGAAACTGCTTAAGGAAATAAGGGATTTATATTTTTTTGCTATTCCTGATTACAGTTGTTGTCCACCTTAGCAAGAGAACTCACACCAACACCAGGGCCAAGAGAACTAGTTACATAATATTCACGTAAAAGGTATGTGTGAGAGAGAGAAAGAGAGAGAGAGGGAGAGACAGAGAGAGAGAGAGAGAGACAGGCAGAAAGAGGGAGAGAGACACAGAGAGATACAGAGACAGCGACAGAGACAGAGACAGAGACAGAGACAGAGAATCCTTACTTGCCAGACCACCATGTCTGGCCAAGTACACACAAATATATCAACTTCCTCACCCATCTTTCTGAATTTTATTCATTTGTCCAGGACCTAGTTCCACCCACCCTGGGTTGGGCCTTCCCCCATCAACTAGACAATCTCCTGAAGTTTCACTCTAGATTTAACCCAACTATTAATTCTCTGCAAATATGCCCAGAATTCAAATCCTGAACCATCAAGCTGATACATGTATTTAACCATGAAATCTTTGCTTTAAAAGGTTCATTACTTCCAATGTTTGGAAAAAATGTGCAATTCTGTTTTGTAATAGGTTCATTGAGATATAATTTTCAAATATTTTATTATATCTCAAAGAAATTATATCTGTCATCTGTCATTGCCCCCACTCATAATGATTTAAAGGTTCACCCCTGCTGTAACTTATTTTTGTATTCCATTGCAATTTCCTATGACTAGTATTCTGAGCTTCGAGGACAGCATCAGTTTCTGAATGTCTTTCCTGGCTTATATATCCTTCATCTACAGTTTGTAAACATGTGTCTAAAAACAGAAGTCAGTTTGCAATTATATTATTTCATTAAATGTCCTACATGTTGATTGTTATCCACAATGATGAAATATTATTATATAATGTATATGATAAATATATCATGACATATTGATATAGAATCAGATATTATAAGAGCATTCTTACTTATGAATTCATTATTCCTACAATCCATGAAAATATTTGGTGAGGGGTACAAAGAAATTTCTCAATGCTAGTACCAGTTGGAGAGGGATCCAAAGACTTCACAATTTATTTTAAATAAAGAGGTAGGTATATCCTCATTCTGGATTTTAAGCTTTAAACTCAAGTCACATGTTATGCTAAATTGTATGAAGTTTCCATTTTCCGAATAAAGATTCAGGTAACAAAGTCGTTTTTGGAAAAAGGATTGTGAATTTCACAGTAAGAGACATAGAGCATATAGTGTCCAAAAATACATGACTACTAGTCATAAGAATCCAGTGTTACAGGATTATAATTAAGAAAAAAATTGTGATAGTGTCTCTGGAGACCTAAAAAATTTCAGCCCAGTTATGGGGTAAAAATTAATAATGTGGGTTCTCTTGTGAAGTCAAAGTCACCTGTGATGCACTCCACACTAAACTGTGTTCATTGAACCAGCAACATAACTATAGAGTCCTATGATTTTTATCTCCTGAGGGTATGTGATTCGGACGAACAATCAGTATTTCTTCCATTAGGTACTTTTGAAAATATAAATTAATGTTTTAGCACTATGGCTTCTGGAGCCATCTCTTGTGATTTCAAACAGCTTGCATCGATCCAACATGGTGAGAGCACGCTCACATTGTAAACGAGTAAAATTAAGTTTGTAAATCTGAAAAACTGAAAAATCACCTCTGGGATAGAGGAAAATAGTAGAATAAGACTGTGAAGTCATGATTCCTTATCTATCTTCCTACACACTTACATAGATCCCGTCATCTGAGAGAAGAGAAAAGCTTTCGCCATGCCCGTTGAAAGGTGGGAATGTGACCTAGATAATTCTTGCACAATTTAAGTTGAAAGACTTGCTTTAATGCCCTCTGTGTGCAAAAGTTAAACCTGCATTTCTCAGACTGAAACTGTGGTCAAAAATCACGTGTAAAAAAAGGGCTAAATTGAGATGAATAAAGATCACACATCCAGAATGAGATGTCTGAACTTTTGTGGTCATTCTTTGCAATAGGCTCTTAATATTGAAATCATTAGAAACACTGTGTACCTCTGTTGTGTGTGAATATGTGTGTGTGTGTGTGTGCTGCACACGTGTGCACACGTGTTGCAATGGTTTAGTTAATAAAATTTTTCAGATTTTTCAGTCATAGAAATATACAACATCGTAGGAATAAAGACACTTGCATTTAAAAAGTAGCAAGCTTAAGATTGTAATGCAATAGTTTTCTCACTAAAAGTGTAGCATTTTCTACCTGAGTAGAGCTCTCTTTGCTTTTTCTCAAAAAAGTGAATTGTATAATAATTTTTAACAGTCTCGGCTTTCTGTTTTAGTTAGAATTAATACAGGAAAAGATAAGCCAGACAATCACATAACTTAAAATCCAGATGTTTTAGAGATGTCAAATGAAATATTTTTAAATAACTGATAAAGCTGAAATTAAAATAAAATAAACAAGTAGAGGAATTAAAGCTAAAAAATCAAGCGATGGAGTACATACTGAAGCCTTTTCCATTTTGCTATCCTAACTACACAAAATTTAATTGAAGAAAGAAAAGGATATAGTTTATTCTTTTCTGAAAATGTTTTTTAAAAGAAAGAGAAATGTGACTTACATTAGAGGATAATTTCCAGAACAGTACAATTGTAGCTTAATTTGTTGACCTTGATTATGTATTATAATTCAAAAAATTTGGATAATTGGAAAAAGAACTTTATTTGAGAAATGTATGAAACTGCATGGCTTTAAGGGTAAAAGGTATAAAAAAAATTAAGTACCCCAAGATTGCAGGAAAATTTTTATTTATTCATTCATTCTTAGTTCACATTTTGTCTTGAATATTTATTTTCATTTCCCTAATATTGTTGTTAATGTTCAGAATTGTGGCAGGTGCATATCTGCCACCCTTTACAGTTTCCTAGTGCAAGAGGGTGAACAGGAAAGAAACAGATAGGATAATGTCTGAACCATGCAATCAGAACTGTACCTGGGGAAAAGAGAAAAATCCTGTGGATTGTTCAGGAACCACCCTAGAACTGTCTCTCTTCTCAGGTACTGGTCAGTATTCTGAAATCAATGTAAATTTTGGAACATCGTTTGTGTTCAGAGAATGAGAAGACACAGCAAAGGAATGACAGTTATCATCCAAGTATTTTTTCTCTGACTGTTAACCTAGTATAATATATTTTTCATCACAAACGTCATGGTGTCCATGTCAAAATTCATCCTTAATGAACTCCTGGGGAATAAGTCAGTATTAGTTCTTAAAAAGCTCTGAATTTATTCATGGAAACATTTGCTCAGATGCAGTTGAATTAACTCTCAAGATATAGCTACTTAACATATGTTACTAATAATCTCTGGAGTATCAGTGACAGTAATTCTAGAATCAGTGTCAAAATATGAAGAAAATTCTTTGAAGCATTATTCAACAATTTATTTGGTGGGGGGAATTGCCACCATGAGAACAGAATCATTGTCACATATTAGAATGCAGCACACAGGAGAGTATTGTTCCAAAGAGGAAGGCAAAAGGGTTGTTGTCTTTAAATCTGTACAAAATTCCTATGTACATATTTTTTTCTAATGTGTTTTGGCTTCATTTTGGAAAATAGAACTATAAAGCTTTACTTCAAAGAACAGACATGAAAGTTCTTATTTAAGTATAGATATGTTGCTATGATCCATTATTTTTTAAAAAACAATACTTTTAATTCCTTTTGGATATCGAGTTGTTCTGCATTCAAAGCTTGTGGGTTTATTTAATGTACTAAATTTCAACTGTGCTAACAACCCTGTGTTCTTATTCATTTATTTTACAGGTGTGCTAGGCAATATGTAAAGGAGGAATAGGCATTGTTATCTTTCATCAATCCTATGTGGAAACTGGAAAAAATATAAAAGAAAGGACTATGTGAGACTATTTGCCTCTGAATGTTTGTGCATTTCTCTGCATGTGTGTATCTGTGCATGTAATCTATGTGTATGTCTGTGTATATGTGTGCAAGTGTGTGATGACATATGTGTGTCAGTGTCTCTGTGTGTGCATACCTATGTGTCTCTGTGTGATTCTTTTGGTACATGTGTATGTATCTAAGTATCTCTGTGTGTCTGTGCTTATCCCTGTATCTATGTGGAATTTTTTTATCTGTATCTGTGTGTATATGTATATGTGTGTGTGTCTATGTGACTGTGTTAGCATATGTGTGTCTGTGTTATTTCTGTGTTTGTATATATGTGTTTGTGTGGGGGACGGCAGTGTTTTTTTTTTAAGCACAAACGAATATTTCAACCAGGACACTTGTTTGTTTTATATATTCAGTGTAGAAAATAAAGCAAATATGGCTCATGCTTTTGCTTGTGAACATCAGTACCACACACTCAGGAAATAAATATTTTCTGAATGATTTACGAAGTATTGACATACACTAATATGAGTTGAAAGACTGGTATCCTTTGTTTTATTGAGCAAAAGAAAGACATTATGTAACATGTGCTCATAAATATATTTTTCTACATTTGCCCAACACTAGAAATAAAAGAGAAGCAAAGTTGGTATACCCTGAAGTTATTTATCTATCCTGTCATGCAGCATTTAATTTAAAGATCTATATAACTCAGAGAGACTTTCATGCTTGCTCTGTTTGACTTCTGATATGTCTTTCCTAATCTTGATAGCAAGAGCAAGATTTCAGGCAGATAAAAATAAAATGTATATCATTTATCATGCTACTTGTCACCAACCATGAAAATAAATAGCAATCAATTATCATCCCAGATTCCTGCGCCAAGCTATCCCTTTCTTAGCAATCTACTATGAACAGAAATGGGTGTGAAACAATATGACAAATTTTT
This sequence comes from Typhlomys cinereus, assembly GCA_023101885.1. Lineage (NCBI taxonomy): Eukaryota > Metazoa > Chordata > Mammalia > Rodentia > Platacanthomyidae > Typhlomys > Typhlomys cinereus. Next base: position 3,004,741 of record JALPQD010000306.1, on the reverse strand, counting down.
AGCAGACACAAAGGCAAGTAGTTAATTGTCTTGCACATCTTCCAATGTCTGTCTTGGAGTCTCATACAAAGCAGGAGCTAGTTAAATGTTGGCTAAATTAATATTTGGAAAATGAATTGGAGTCTTCCACAATCCAGACAACAATTTATGAAAATAGAAATATTTTCCTACATCTAAAGTTTTTAAATACGGCAAGGTCACTCATCTATCATCTACATGTGTACATTTACGAAATACACATATATACATATTCATAAATACACATACTGCACACATGATCATGTATACCCTCATTTATTCATCACATCTTTGCAGAATATTGTTTTTTTAACTTAGAAAGGCCCTTTGAGGGGCTGGAGAGATGGCTCAGGGGTTAACACTGTCTCACAGGCAGAATGTCATGAGTTCAGATTCCAGATCACATTAAAAAAACAGGTGGAAACAGCCAGGGCCTGCACTTCTGGCCCTGGTCCGGGGAGCCTGGGAAATCCCAGCGTGAAGCAAGAAGGAGGTATAAGTAATCCAGGATGATTCCAAAGTCATGTGTCTCTTGGTCCTCCATGGGGACACATACACACACACACACACACACAAAATATTTTTTTAAAAAAGCAAGAACTTTGAAGATTTGGTGGTACAAACCAGTAATCTTAGCTATTCAAGGAACTGGGGTGGAAGCATCACAAATCCAAAGCCACCCTGGAGTAGAGAGAATTCAAGGCTAACTGGAAAATTTAGAGGGACTCTATCACAAAACAATTGAAAAATTCTTTAAACACATCTTTCTCTGATTACCTCCATTTCTCTATTAATTTATCTGAGCAAGTATGCACTATTCATTTTTCACCTAGGATGTAATCTATCTTATTTAAGTATAGGTGATTCCATTATTTCAAGCTGAAATACACATTTGCATTTTGTATTAGCTAATCAATAGAAAGCTGTACCAGATCTGACATTTATTTGGTTGTATAAAATAAGGTTTTATTATTTAATGGAAACTGAATAACAATCCAAATATTTTTGATTAAATGCAGTAAGTCCCTTTGCTGGTCTCACTCAAGGAGAGAACAGACTAAGAAATACAAATATTGCTACCAATTTAATTAATTGAAATACATTATAATTAACATGATAATGTTAATTGAGGAGAATAAGCTGAATTGAGGAGAATTCAAATTTCAGTGAAAAAGACCTGTAAAGGTTTAATTAAGAAGGAAGTGTTTCCACTCATCTAGAAATGGCTCATTAAAATCTATGAAAAATGGCTATGTGTTATCAATTGTTCTGGAATCTAGTTCCAAATCCAGCACAACTAAAGAATGACCATTTTCAAATCTTATGGTTTCTAAGGAAATAAAAATGGACACATCAATAGCTAATTGGCCCCTTTCCCCACCCTGCTCAGCCAGGCGGGACACGCGCACTCGCGGTCCAGCAGGGCCTCAACCCGCGACCTAGGTAAGCTCCGTCCCTGCCCACCCCCAGAACCCCAGGCCAAATAATTCAGTTTAATAAAATTGAAAGATCTTAAGAGTTAAAACGACAATGCCAAAGTCAAAGTGAAAATCCACTAAGAAGCAAGACTCAAGTAAACAAATTTCCCACTGAAGGAATTAATCCCATAATGTTAGACTCCATTCAGAACAAACCCACGGAAAAAGGCCAAGAAAGTCTGACCCAGGATAACGACTTTAAAAATATGATCATTACCATGTTCAATACTATGAAAGAGGAAATCCTGGAGGAATTACATAATCGAATTAATCGCTTTGAAGAGGAACACAACAGACATTTGGAGGAGTTGAGAAAAACAGTACAAGAAACAAAAACTGGCATAGAGCAGTTAAAACAGATGAAGCAGAGTTTAAAACTGAGCTACAAGACAAGTTATCTTCAACCCAGAACTTCCACAGAGAATGTTATCAGCAGAACTAACAAAGCAGAAAACAGAATTTCAGATCTTGAAGATAAAGTGGGAGTACTAACTAGCTCAATGGAAGAGGTGGTTAAAGCCAAAAAGATACTTGAGAGAAATATCCAAGAAATATGGGACACCCTGAAGAGCCTAACATGCATATTCATGGAATACCAGAGCAAGAATCTCAAAATACCACCCCTGAGGAAATTTTTTAAATGATCATCAAGGAAAACGTTCCTCATCTAAAAAATGAGAGGCCCATCCACATACAAGGGCATTCCACACCCCAAACAGATAACCAAAACAGAAGCACGCCAAGGCAAATAATAGTTAAAACACTACACATTCAAGATAAAGAACTGGTGCTGAGAGCTTCAAGGGAGAAAAAAACAAGTCACTTTTAAAGGTAAACCTATTGAAATAACAAATGACTTCTCAGTCCTAAAGGTAAAAGCAAGAAGAGCTTGGAGAGGCATACTTCAAGTATTGAATGAGCAAAAATGTCAACCTAGGCTGATTTACCCTGCAAAACTATCAGTCATGATCGAGGGAGAAAGAAAAATCTTCCAGCACTAAGACAACTTGAAAGGGATACATGTCCACCAAACCAGGCCTTCAAAAATGCTAGAAATGATACTCAAGCGTGAAGAAAAAAACAGGCATATCCAGGAGAACAGAAGGCAAGTATAACACCATTAAAAGTGAAGCAATATACTTATAAAAACTACTAAACATAATAAATGTCTGGAATTAAAAATAGTTTCTCCATTATAACACTAAATGTTAATGGAATTAACTCACCAATCAAGAGACACAGATTACAAACTTGGATTAAAAACCACAACCCATCAATCTGCTGTCTGCAGGAAACACATCTCACCACAAAAGATAGGCACGCTCTAAAAATAAAAGGCTGGTCAACAATTCTACAAGCAAATGGAAACAGAAAACAAGCAGGGGTAGCCATTATGCTATCAGACAAAGTGACTTCAAACCAAAGAAAATTATAACAGACACGGATGGATACCATATTTTAGTCACAGGTACAATTCACCAGGAAGACTTCACAATACTGAACATATATGCACCCAATACAGGCCCCTCCACATTAATTAAGAACACCCTACACTGTCTAAAGCAAGAAATCGACCCCCAAATGTTAATTCTTGGGGACTTCAACACCTCCCTCTCAACATGGGATAGATCAACAGGTCAAAATCTTAACAGAGACACTTTGGAACTTAATCAAACCCTTAAACAAATGGACCTCACAGATCTCTATCAAACTTTTCACCCACGTACCAAAGAATACACATTTTTCTCAGCAGCACATGGAACTTTCTCCAAAATAGATCACATATTGTGCCACAAAACGAATCTACACATATACAAAAAAGTTGAAATTCTAACCTGTGCCCTATCAGACCACCACGGCCTAAAGCTGGACATCCACAATACATCAAACAAGAGAAAATACACTAACTCCTGGAAACTTAACAATATGATGCTGAATGAGAACTGGATTCAGGAAGAAATTAAAAGGAAATTCAAGATTTCCTGAAAGTGAATGATAACGAAAATACAACTTACCAAAATCTCTGGGACACAATGAAAGCTGTCCTAAGAGGTAAGTTCATAGCTCTTAATGCCTACATCAAAAAAATGGAAACATCAGAAATAAACAACTTAACAATGCAGCTTAAAGTTTTAGAGAAACTAGAGCAAACTGATCCCAAAAGTAGGAGAAGAGAGGAGATTAGCAACATAAGGGGAGAAATATCTGAAATCGAGACTAAGAAAACGATAGAAAAAACCAACCAGTCAAAAAGCTGGTTCTTTGAAAAAATCAATAAGCTTGATACACCCCTAGCTAAATTAACCAAAAGCAGGAGAGAGAAAACCGAAATTAACAAAATCAGAAATGAACATGGAGTTATCACTACTGATACCCAAGAAATCCAGAGAATTATAACATCATATTTCAAAAACTTATACTCTGTGAAGTTTGAAAACACCAAAGAGATGGATGAATTTCTAAGTAAACACAACTTACCTAAATTGAATCAGGAAGTTGTGAATTATTTAAATAATCCTAAAACATATAAGGAAATTGAGGAAGTAATCTTTAATCTTCCCACCAAAAAATGTCCTGGACCAGATGGATTCAGCACAGAGTTCTACCAGACATTTAAGGAGTTAATAATACCAATACTCCTTAAACTGTTCCATCAAATAGCAAAGGAAGGAACACTACCAAATTCCTTCTATGAAGGTAACATCGTTTTAATCCCAAAACCTAATAAAGACTCACTTAAAAAAGAAAACTATAGGCCGATCTCTCTGATGAACACAGACGCAAAGATTCTCAACAAAGTTTTAGCAAATCGGATTTAAAAACATATTAAAAAGATTATTCACGGGTACCAAGTAGGCTTCATCCCCGGCACACAAGGTTGGTTCAACATATGCAAATCAACAAATGTAATTCATCATGTAAACCAGTCCAAAGTCCAAGACCACATGATACTCTCGATAGATGCAGAAAAAGCTTTTGACAAGATCCAATAGCCTTTTATGATCAAAACGCTATGATCAAAACGCTAGAGACAGTAGGAAAGGAAGAAACCTTTATCAACATAATAAAAGCTGTATACAACAAGCCCACAGCAAGGATTATGCTCAATGGGTAACGATTGGAAGCATTCTCACTTCAATCAGGAACTAGACAAGGCTGTCCACTGTCACCACTTGTAATCAATATTGTACTTGAAGTCTTAGCTGAAGCCATAAGACAAGAAAGGGACATAAGAGGGATTCGAATTAGCAAGGAAGAAGTCAAGCTATCCCTATTTGCAGATGACATGATCTTATACCTGAGTGATCCCAAAAACTCCACCAGGAAGCTCCTGGAACTAATTGAGAAGTTCAGCGGTGTGGCAGGATACAAAATAAATGTGAAAAATCAGAGGCCTTCCTATATGCTTAGAATGAAAGAAGTGAAAAAGGCTTGAGAGAAACAATCCCATTTACTATAGCCCCTAAAAAAATGAAATACCTTGGTATAAACCTAACCAAGGAGGTAAAAGACCTTTACAATGAAAACTTAAAACCCTAAGGAAAGATATTGAAGAAGACACCAGAAGGTGGAAAGACCTCCCATGTTCCTGGATTGGCAGAATCAACATCGAAAAAATGATCATCCTACCAAAGGCAATATACAAATTCAATGCTATACCAATTAAAATCCCAAAGCAATTCTTTAAAGAAGTTGACCAAACAATCTCAAAGTTCATATGGAGGCACAAAAGACCCAGGATAGCAAAGACAATCCTGAGTAACAAAAACACTGCTGGAGGTATTACCATACCGAACCTTAGTCTATATTACAAATCCAGAGGTATAAAAACAGCCTGGTACTGGCTCCAAAATAGACACACAGATCAATGGATAAGGATTGAAGACCCAGATATAAGCCCACAAAGTTACAGCTATTTGGTCTTTGACAAAGGGGCCCAAAGAATCCAATGGAAAAAGAACAGCATCTTCAACAAATGGTGCTGGCAAAACTGGATCTCCACATGCAGAAGATTAAAGCTGGACCAGTACTTGTCACCATGTACAAGACTTAATTCCAAATGGATCAAGGACCTTGATATAAGGCCAGAGACTATAAAAATCATAGTTAAAAGGATAGGGAACTCCCTCGAGCTGATTGGGCTAGGCCAACATTTCCTAAATAGACATCCAATGGCACAGTCACTGCTACCAACTCTCAACAGTTGGGATCTTGTGAAATTAAAGAGCTTCTGTTCAGATAAAGAGATTGTCACACGAGCTCAAAGGCAACCCACAGAATGGGAGAAAATCTTCACAAAGACCTTAGAAAACTAAACATCAAGGAAACCAATGGCCCAATTAAAAAATAGGCCCTGGAACTTAAAAGATACTTTACCTGGGATGAAATTAAAATGTCTAATAAATATCTGAAAAAATGCTCCACTTTTTAGCCATCAGGGAAATGCAAATCAAAACATCCCTGAGATATCATCTCATCCCTGTCAGGATGGCAAAAATCCACAATATAAACAACACCAAATGCTGGAGAGGATGTGGAGAGAGGGGAACCCTCCTACATTGCTGGTGGGAGTGCAGGCTCATACAGCCACTCTGGCGAGCCATCTGGAGATTCTTAAAGAAGTTAAAGATTGAAATGCCATATGACCCTGCGATTCCTCTTTTGGGTATAACCCCCCATACAGCAGAGGTTCACCTCGATAGCACAAGCACGACCATGTTCACAGCAGCACTGTTTACAATATCAACGACATGGAATCAACCCAAATGTCCAACAGTTGATAAGTGGGTAAGGAAACTGTGGTACATCTATACAATGGAGTACTACTCAGCCATCAAAAATGATGAATTACTTGAATTTGCCGGGAAATGGATGTCATTAGAAACAATTATATTAAGTGAAGTATCCCGGACCCAGAAAATTAAGCGCCTTATGTACTCCCTAATAGGTGGCTCCTAGTACCAAACCCACCCAGCCCACCTATAGACACTCATAGAAAAATCTCTGTAATACAGTAGTAATTGCAAGGATTATGAACAGGAGGGATGGGGTTGGAGGGCCACACCAGAAACAAGGAGAGAAGTGACCATGTTACAGTAGAGAAAATAGGCCTCCATCAAGGACTGCAAGAAAGTAATGTGACACCTAGTTAAGTTCACAATTCGTTGCTGATAATTTACAACTAAGAGGGTATGAACGCACCAGAAGGGGAGGGCATATAGTCCGGCAGATTAAAAAGTAACCATTTTGCAAATGGGTAATTGACCCCTCCCATTGCTAAATGCCATATGACCCTGCGATTCCACTTTTTGGTATAAGTATTACATCTAGCCCTTGAATGTGCTCTTATAATAAGACTCCAGTTTAACAGCTTCTATCTCTGGCCAGGGGCCTATCACGATGGAGTGAAGGGCACTGCAGAGCAACAAAACTGCAAAAGAAAATCAATGAACCACTATCCAGAACTTCAGAGACTCTATATCAACAACCTAGAACTAGGCCAGACTAATCTCTCCCCATCCTGAAGCTCAGGGACATTTGCAGAAGAGGGGGCGGTAAAAGTGTAAGAGCAAAAGGATGGGAGGAGCAATGATTTGCAAGATACTCCACACAAGTTAGGGCTGAAGCAATCATAATTGGACATTGCATGCCCTGCGCAATGTCAAACACACTATTGACCTCACAAAGTCTAGCATCTGCTAAAGGCACCAAGATCCTTGGAGGCAAGGGATTGACAGCCACAGTAGTGTTCCTATGCTTAAGGGGAACACAGGAAAGGGTTCAGGGAAATGCCATTGGGTCCTGGTACGTCATCGGAGAGGAGGGCCCAGAGGAGAGTCAGGCATGCACAAGAAAGGACTCTGGGAATTGGGGCGGGAGGCACGGGGTGATGGGCGGGAGGGTGAGGGGAGGGAGAGCAAGGGGTTCGGGGGAAGGAGGAGGGAGGGAGGGAACTGGTGTACCTATTAAGTTTGTATGAGCTGAAATAATAATAAAAATGTATTAAAATAAAAAAAAAGCTAATTGGCTATGTGTCTCCCTAAGTTTCATAGAAGGAAGATATAACATTGATTCCAAATCCGAATCGAGTCAGTTATAAAACATTCTGATAATGTTTTCTAACTTATTCACTATGTGCTGAACTTTCCATGATGCAAGTAAATGATAGATATGAAATGATAGATAGGAAATTAAAAGGGAAGCTGTTTTCTGGTTGTGAATTGAGGAAATAATTGTGAAAATGAAGGGCGTTATGATTCTTTGCATCTCTAAACTGTTTGAAGCACAAACATTTGAAGATAATATAAGTAAATATTAAGGGTTCAGCACTTACAGAGTAATGCCAAACACAGAAGCACATGGAACTGTGCTCTAAACTATCTGTCAGAGCAGAAAGGCCTGGACTGCCGTCTGCAGTAATTTCCATCCATATGTTATGCATTGGCTTGTCATCAGGTTTATGGTTCTTTTCCAGGTTAGGCTGTCAACATACTTTCTAAAATAGCTGAGATGTGTTTTCCAAGAGCAGACCTTTATAGCTGTTTTGCCATAATTTCGCACCATTATGTTCATTCCAATGTTAATTCATCAGAAAACTCTCTTTTCTAGCATTGTAGACATTTTCAGTGATACCTTTGTTTCAAAAATTGACTTTCCCTTACACATACTCTTTGAAAGGTCTCAGTTAAAAAGTAACAAACAGACTTTCCCTTACACATATTCTTTGAAAGGTCTCAGTTAAAAAGTAACAAACAGACTTTCCCTTACACATATTCTTTGAAAGGTCTCAGTTAAAAAGTAACAAACCCAGGGCTGGAGAGGTGGCTCAGGGGTTAAGCCTCCGCCTTGCAGGCGGAAGGTCCCGAGTTCGGATCCCAGATCCCACGTATAGACGCCAGACGGAAGCGGGGGCGGCCTGGCTTCTGGTCCTGGTAGGGCGGAGCCTGTGAATCCTGGGGCAGAAGGAGGTGGAGGCGTCCATGGTGGTTCGCGAATTCGTCCGTGGTTTTACACACACATACACACACACACACAGACACGCGCGCGCACATACACACAGTTGAATAAATAATAATAATAAAAAAAATTCAAAATGGAAAAAAGTAACAACCCCCACTCCCCCCTTGTTCATGGTCCAGCCAGGACACACTGCTTCTCAGAAGGTGACATCCACTACCCATCAGGATGGAGCCAAGGGCAGCACAGAAACAGCAAAACGGGGGGGGGGAGGGAGAAAAAATACAACAAACAGTAATTCAGAACATCAGAGACCCTACATTAATCAACTACTGGAACCAGGCCAGCCTAATCTCTTCCTATCCTAAAGCTCAGGGAAATTTGCGGAAGAGGGGGTGGTAAGGCCAGAGATTATAAAAACCCTAGCTGAAAGGGTAGGGAACTCCCTCAAGCTGATTGGGCTAGGCCAACAGTTCCTAAACCGACTTCCAATAGCAAAGTCACTACAACTAACTCTCAACAGATGAGATCTTGTGAAATTAAAGAGCTTCTGTTCAGATAAAGAGATTGTAACTCGAGCATAAAGGCAACCCACAGAATGGAAGAAAATCTTCACTAACCACATATCTGACAGAGCTCTATTATCCAGAGTGCACAAAGAACTTAGAAAATTAAACCCCAAGGAAACAAATGGCCCAATTAAAAACTGGGCCCTGGAACTCAAAAGAAACTTTACCAGGGATGAGATTAAAATGTCTAACAAATATCTTAAAAAGTGATGCACATCCTTAGCCATCAGGGAAATGCAAATCAAAACTTCCCAGAGATACCATCTCACCTTGGTCACGATGGCAAAAATCCAAAATACAAATAACATCAAGTGCTGAAGAGGATTTACTACATTGCTGGTGGGAATGCAGGGTCATACAACCACTCTGGCGAGCCATCTGGAGATTCTTAAAGAAGTTAAAGATTGAAAGGCCATATGACCCTGCTATTACACTTTTGGGAATAACCCCCCATACAGCAAAAATTGACCTCGATAGCACAAGCATGACCATGTTCATAGCAGCACTGTTTATACTAGCAAAGTCATGGAATCACTCCAAATGTCCAACAGTTGACGAGTGGATAGGGAAAATGTGGTACATTTATACAATGGAGTACTACTCAGCCATCAAAAATGATGAATTGGGAGTGGAGAGGTGGCTCAGGGTTTAAGCCTCTGCCTTGCATACAGAAGGTCCTGAGTTCGGATCCTAGACCCCATGTATAGGCACCAGGTGGAAGCGGGAGCGGCCTGCATTTCTGGTCCTGGTAGGGCAGCGTCTGTGAATCCCAGGGCAGAGTAAACAAAGAGGAGGTAGAGGCATCCATCGTGGTTCCCAAATTCACCTGTGGTTCTACACATACACATACATACATACACAGATGTGCACACATGCATAAGTGCACAATTGAATAAAATAATAAAAATATTTAAAAAATGATGAATTAATGGAATTTGCCGGGAAATGGATGGAATTAGAAACAATTATATTGAGTGAAGTTTCCCAGGCACAGAAAATTAAATGCCATATGTACTCCCTAATAGGTGGCTCCTAGTACCAAACCCACTTAAAGACACTCAAGGATAAATCTCTTTAATACCTACAGTAATTGCAAAGATTGAGAACAGGAGGGATGGGGAAGGAGGGACACACCCGAAACAAGGAAAGAGGGGACCGTGTTACAGCAGAGAAAATAGGCCACCATCAAGGATGGCAACTAAGTAATGAGACATCTGGTTAAGTTCACAGACTTTCCTTCCTGATCATTTGCAACTGATGGGGTATGATCTTACCAGTAGGGGAGGACATGTAATCTGGCAGATAGAAAGTAACCATTTTGCAAATGGGTGATTGACCCCTCCCTTACCGCTGTTTCCTACTTTTATTACATCTATCTTTGAATATACTCTTATAATAAGACTCTACTTTAACAGGTTTTTAATCTCTAGCCAGGGGGTGACAACCAATACCCATCAGGATGGAGTGAAGGGCATTGCAGGAGCAGCAAAACTGAAAAAAAAAATCAAGAAACCATAATCCATAACTTCAGAGACTCTATATCAACCACCTGGAACTAGGCCAGCCTAATCTCTTTACATCCTGAAGCTCAGGGAAATTTGCGGAAGAGGGGACGGTAAGATTGTAAGAGCACAAGGATGGCAGGTACTCCACACAAGTTAGGGCCGAAGTAACCATAATTGGACTTTGCATACCCTGAGCAATGTCCAACACATTATTGACCACACAAAGTCTAGCATGGGCTAAAGGCACTAAGATCCTTGGAGGCAAGGAATTGACAGCCACAGTAGTGTTCCTATGCTTAAGGGGAATACAGGAAAGGGTTCTGGGAAATGCCACTGGGTCCTTGCACCTCGTCAAAGAAGAGGACCCAGAGGAGAGTTTGGCATGCACATTAAAGGATGCTCCAGGGATGGGAGGGGGAGGCACTGGGGAATGGGGAGGTAGGGGGGAGTGGCAGCGGGGGAAATAGGGGTGGAGGAAGTGGAGGGAGGGAGGGGATCGGTGTACCTGTTAAGTTTGTATGAGTGGAAACAAACAAACAAACAAAAAGATTGTAAGATCCTAAAGATGGGGAGGAACAATGATATAAAAGACACTCTGCACAAGTTAGGGCTGAAGTAATCATAATAGGATTTTACATGACCTGGCAATGACCAACATATCATTGACCCCCCAAAGTCTAGCATGGATCACAGGCACGAGGATCCTTAGAGGCAAGGGATTGTCAGCCACAATAGTGTACCTATACTAAAGGGGAACACAAGAAAGGGCTCCTAGGAAATGCTACTGAGTCCTTACACCTCATCAGAGAGGAGGACCCAGAGGGAAGTTTGACATGCACACTAAAGGATGCTCTAGGACTGGGGGGGGGCACTGCGAGAAAGGGAGGGAAGGTGAAAAAAGAAACTATACACATCTTAGTGGAAATACCAAGTAAATGTCAGATTATTCACAAGAAAAATTGGGCAGTCTGAAAACTGAAAAGATAAACTATCTTATTCCTTATTTTAGTGGAATGGTGGAATAATGTTTTCCACCATTTAGTATAATACTGAGTATAGGTTTATCATATATAGCACCTACTGGGATAGTTTATTCCTAATTTCTTAGCTTATTCTTAAATATCATGGAAAGATATGGACTTTAACAAAGTTAAGTTCTCTATTGAAATACCCATGTTATTTCTATCCTTGTATCCATTTATGTGAAGTACATTTATTGATTTGTATATATTGAATTATTTTTGCAACACCTAGAATAAAGAATATTTGATTGTGGTCAACAAAAAGTAAAAATTAGTGAACAGTTTTCATTTCAGAGAAGGAGAGAGCATTTAAAGTAGAAATAGACAGTACTTGACTAAGTTTAGCTAAAATTAGCAGAAGCCTTATTCTTGATGACAAATTTGAAGCTATAGAACCAGGTGGAGGGACCATCCTTGGTCTATGCTGTATTCATCTCAGCGTTTCATCATTTTTTGAATAGAAGATTGAAATTGTATCATTGATACTGTGTCATGATACTCTGGAAAATAAAGAGCAGAAGGAGGTAAGCATGGCAAGGTGAAACACGTTTTAAGACAGGTCATGTTTTATAACAATATAGAATTTCTTTATTTTATTTTATTTTTTTTATTTCCACTCATACAGACTTTACAGGTATACCCGTCACCTCCCTCCCTCTGACCTCCCACCGCCCTGTGCCCCACTCCCCACCCCCTCCCTTCCCATCCCCAAGTGCCTACCCCTCCCATCCCTGGAGCATCCTTAAAAGTGCATGCCAAACTCTCCTCTGGGTCCTACTCTCTGATGAGGTGCAAGGACCCAGTGGCATTTCCCAGAACCCTTTCCTGTGTCCCACTTAAGCATAGGAACACTACTGTGGCTATCAATCCCTTGCCTCCAAGGATCCTAGTGCCTTTAGTCCATGCTAGACTTTGTGGGGTCAATAATGTGTTGGACATTGCGCAAGGCATGCAAAGTCCAATTATGATTGTTCCGGCCCTACTTGTGTGGAGTATCTTGCATATCATTACTCCTCCAATCCTTGTGCTCTTACAATCTTACCACCCCCTCTTCTGCAAATTTCCCTGAGCTTCAAAATGGGGAGAGATTAGGCTAGCCTAGTTCCAGGTGGTTGATATAGAGTATCTGAAGTTCTGGATTATGGTTTGCTGATTTTTTTTTCCAATTTTGCTGCTCCTGCAATGCCCTTCACTCCATCCTGATGGGTATTGGATGTCACCCCTGAGCCAGAGATAAAAAGCTGTTAAACTAGAGTTCATGTTATAAGAGTATCTTCAAAGATAGATGTAATAAAAGTAGGAAACCACAGTGAGGGAGGGTTCAATCACCCATTTGCAAAATGGTTACTTTTTATCTGCCAGATTACATGCCCTTCCCTTCTGGTGAGATCATACCCCATCAGTTGCAAATGATGAGGAAGGAAAGTCTGTGAACTTAACCAGATGTCTCATTACTTATTTGCAGTCCTTGATGGTGGCCTATTTTCTCTGCTGTAACATGGTGCTCTCTCTCCTTGTTTCTGATGTGGCCCTCCTATCCCCTCCCTCCTGTTCATAATCCTTGTAATTACTGTAGGTGTTACAGAGATTTATCCTTGAGTGCCTCTATGGGTTTGGTACTAGGAGCCACCTATTAGGGAGTATATACAGCACTTAATTTCCTAGGTCTTGGATAATTCAATCAATATAATTGTTTCTAATCCCATCCATTTCTGACATATTCCATTAATTCATCATTTTTGATGGCTGAGTAGTACTCCATTATATAGATGTACCACATTTTCCCTATCTACTCGTCCACTGTTGGATATTTGGGGTTATTCCATGACTTTGCTATTGTAAACAGTGCTGCTATGAACATGGTCGTGCTTGTGCTATTGAGGTTAATTTTTGCTGTATGGGGGGTTATTCCCAAAAGTGTAATAGCAGGATCATATGGCATTTCAACCTTTAACTTCTTTATGAATCTCCAGATGGCTCACCAGAGTGGCTGTATGAGCTTGCATTACCACCAGCAATGTAGAAGACTTCCCCTCTCTCCACATCCTCTCCAGCATTTGGTGTTGTTTGTATTGTGGATTTGTGCCATCCTGACCAGGGTGAGATGATATCTCAGGGAAGTTTTGATTTTCATTTCCCTAATGGCTAAGGATGTGGAGCATTTTTTAAGATATTTGTTACACATTTTAATCTCATCCCTGGTAAAGTTTCTTTTAAGTTCCAGGGCCCAGTTTTTAATTGGGCCATTGGTTTCTTTGGTGTTTAATTTTCTAAGTTCTTTGTGCACTCTGGATAATAGAGCTCTATCAGATATGTGGTTAATGAAGATTTTCTCCCATTCTGTGGGTTGCCTTTGTGCTCGTGTTACAATCTCTTTATCTGAACTGAAGCTTTTTAATTTCACAAGATCCCATCTGTTGACAGTTGGTAGCAGTGACTGTGCCTTTGGATGTCTGTTTAGGAACTATTGGCCTAGCCCAATCAGCTCGAGGGAGTCCCCTACCCTTTGACCTATGATTTTTATAGTCTCTGGCCTTATATCAAGGTCATTGATCCATTTGGAATTAAGTCTTGTACATGGTGACAAGTACTGGTCCAGTTTTAATCTTCTGCATGTGGAGATCCAGTTTTGCCAGCACCATTTGTTGAAGATGCTGTTCTTTTGCTATTGGATTTTATGGGCCCCTTTGTCAAAGATCAAATGGCTGTACTTGTGTGGGCTTATATCTGGGTCTTCAATCCTTATCCATTGATCTGTGTGTCTATTTTGAAGGCAGTACCAGGTTGTTTTTATAACTATGGATTTGTAGTATAGACTAAGGTTTGGTACGGTGATACCTCCAGCAGTGTTTTTTGTTACTCAGGATTGTCTTTGCTATCCTGTGTCTTTTGTGCCTCCATATGAACTTTGAGATTGTTTGATCAACCTCTTTAAAGAATTGCTTTGGGATTTTAATTGGTATAGTGTTGAATTTGTATATTGCCTTTGATAGGATGGTCATTTTTACAATGTTGATTCTGCCAATCCAGGAACATGGGAGGTCTTTCCATCTTCTGGTATCTTCTGCAATTTCTTTCTTTAGGGTTTTAAAGTTTTCATTTTAAAGATCTATTACTTCCTTGGTTAGGTTTATACCACGGTATTTCAATTTTTAGGGATTACATTAAATGGGATTGTTTCTCTCAGGGCTTTTTCACTTCTTTCATTCTGGGCATATAGGAAGGCCACTGATTTTTGTACATTTATTTTGTATCCTGCCACCCTGCTGAACTTCTGTATTAGTTCCTGGAGCTTGCTGGTGGAATTTTTGGGAATACTCAGGTATAATATCATGTCATCTGCAAACAGGGATAGCTTCACTTCTCCCTGCTGATATGAATCCCTCTTATGTCCCTTTCTTGTCTTATGGCTTCAGCTAAGACTTCAAGTACAATATTGATTACAAGTGGTGAGAATGGACAGCCTTGTCTAGTTCCTGATCGAAGCAGGAATGCCTCAAGTTTTTCTCCATTGAATATAATCCTTGCTGAAGGCTTGTTGTTTACAGCTTTTATTGTATTCATAAAGGTTCCTTCCATTCCTACTGACTCTAGCATTTTGATCATAAAAGCCTGTTGCATCTTGTCAAATGCTTTTTCTACATCTTTCAAGAGTATCATGTGGTCTTGGACTTTGGACTGGTTTATATGATGAATTACATTTATTGATTTGCTTATGTTGAACCAATCTTGTGTGCCTGGAATAAAGCCTACTTGATCCCCGTCGATGATCTTTTTGATAAGTTTTTGAATCCCATTTGCTAAGACTTTGTTGAGAATCTTTGCGTCTGTGTTCATCAGAGAGACTGGCCTGTAGTTTTCTTTTTTAAGTGTATCTTTATTAGGTTTTGGGATTAAGACGATATTAGCTTCATAGAAAGAATTTGGTAGTATTCCTTCCTTTGCTGTTTGATGGAACAGTTTAAGGAGTATTGGTGTTATTAGCTCCTTAAATGTCTGGTGCTGTGCTGAATCTGTGCTGTGCTGCGCTGTGCTGTCTCTGTGCTGTGCTGTCTCTGTGCTGAATCCATCTGGTCCAGGACATTTTTTGGTGGGAAGATTTGAGATTACTTCCTTGATTTCCTCATACATTATACAACTATTTTAATAATTCACAATTTCCTGATTCAATTTAGGTAAGTTGTATTTACTTAGGAATTCATCCATGTCTTTTGTGTTGTCATATATCACAGAGTATAAGTTTTTGAAATATGACATTATAATTCTCTGGATTTCTTGGGTATCAGTAGTGATAACTCCATTTTCATTTCTAATTTTGTTAATTTGGGTTTTCTCTCTCTTGCTTTTGGTTAATTTAGCTAGGGGTGTATCAGTCTTACTGAATTTTTCAAAAAACCAGCTTTTTGACTGGTTGATTTTCTGTATCGTTTTCTTAGTCTCGATTTTAGATATTTCTCCCCTTATGTTGCTTATCTCCTCTCTTCTGCTGCTTTTGGGATCAGATTTCTCTAGTTTCTCTAAAGCTTTTTTTTTTTTTAATTATTTATTCAACTGTGTGCATATGCGTGTGTATGTGTGCGCGCGCGTATGTGTCTGTGTGTGTGTGTGTGTCTGTGTATGTGTAGAACCACGGACGAATTCGCGAACCACCATGGACGCCTCCACCTCCTTCTGCCCCGGGATTCACAGGCTCCGCCCTACCAGGACCGGAAGCGCAGGTCGCCCCCGCTTCTGCCTGGCATCTATACGTGGGATCTGGGATCCGAACTCAGGACCTACCGCCTGCAAGGCGGAGGCTTAACCTCTGAGCCACCTCTCCAGCCCTAGTTTCTCTAAAGCTTTAAGCTGCATTGTTAAATTATTTATTTCTGACATTTCCATTTTTTTCATGTAGGCATTAAGAGCTATGAACTTACCTCTTAGAACAGCTTTCATTGTGTCCCAGAGATTTTGGAAAGTTGTATTTTCATTATCGTTCGATTTCAGGAAATCTTGAATTTCCTTTTTAATTTCTTCCTGAATCCAGTTCTCATTCAGCATCATAGTGTTAAGTTTCCAGGAGTTAGTGTATTTTCTGTTGTTTGTTGTGTTGTGGATGTCCAGCTTTAGGCTGTAGTGGTCTGATAGGATACAGATTAGTATTTCAACTTTCCTGTATATGTGAAGATTCGTTTTGTGGCCCAATATGTGATCTATTTTGGAGCAAGTTTCGTGTGCTGCTGAGAAAAATGTGTATTCTTTGGTGCGTGGGTGAAAAGTTCGATAGAGATCTGTAAAGTCCATTTCTTTCAGGGTTTGATTAAGGTCCAAATTGTCTCTGTTAAGCTTTTGACCTGTTGATCTATCCCATGTTGAGAGGGTGGTATTTAAATCCCCAATAATTATTGTTTGTGGGTTGATTTCTTGCTTTAGACAGTGTAGGATGTTCTTAATGAATGTGGAGGAGCCTGTATTGGGTGCATGTATGTTCAGCATTGTAAAGTCTTCCTGGTGAATTGTACCTGTGACTAAAATGTAGTATCCATCTGTGTTTCTTATGATTTTTTTTGGTTTGAAGTCCACTTCGTCCGAAAGCATAATTGCTACTATTGCCTCTTTCCTGGTTCCATTAGCTTGCAAAATTTGGACCAGCCTTTCATTTTTAGGATGTGCCTATCTTTTGTGGTAAGATGAGTTTCCTCTAGGAAGCAGATTGTTGGATTGTGGTTTTTAATCCAAGTTTGTAATCTGTGTCTCTTAATCGGTGAGTTAATACCATCATTGACATTTAATGTTAATGGAGAAATTATTTTTAATTCTGGACTTTTTTATGTTTATGGATTTTATAAGCATATTGTTTGATATTTATGTTTTGGTGGTATTATACTTTCCTTCTGTCCTCCTGGATACGCTTGTTCTTTTCTTCAAGTTGGAGTATCATTTCTAGCATTTTTTGAAGGCCTTGTTTGGTAGACATGGATCACTTCAAGTTGTCTTTGTGCTGGAAGACTTTTCTTTCTCCCTCTCAGGACTGATAGTTTTGCCAGGTATATCAGTCTGGGTTGGCATTTTTGCTCATTTTTTTTTAAATACATTTTTAGAAGTAAGTCTCTCCAAGCTCTTCTTGCTTTACTGTTTCCATTGAATAGTCATTTGTTATTCTAATAGGTTTACCTTTGAAAGCGATTTGCTTTTTTTCTCTTGAAGCTCTAAGCACCTTTTCTTTGTCTTGAATGTGGAGTGTTTTGACTATTATTTGCCGTGGCGATTTTCTATTTTGGTCATATCTGTTTGGAGTGGGAAATGCCTCCTGTATTTGGATGGGCCTCTCATTCTTTAGTTGTGGGAAGTTTTCATTTATGATAATTTGAAATATTTCCTTAGGTGTAGTATTTTGGGATTCTTGTTCTAGTATTCCATGAATGAGCATGTTAGGCTTCTTCAGGGTATCCCATATCTCTTGAATGTTCTTCTCACGTATCTTTTTGGCTTTAACAATCTCTTCCATTGAGCTGGTTAATTCTCCCACTTTGTCTTCAAGATCTGAAATTCTATTTTCTGCTTCATTTGTTCTGCTGATAAGACTCTCTGTTTAGCTTTGGGCTGAAGATAACTTGTCTTTTAGTTCATTTTTAAACTCTGCCTGAGACTGTTTCAACTGCTCTATGCCTATTTTTGTTTCTTGAATTGTTTTTCTCAACTCCTCCAAGTGCCTGTTGTGTTCCTGTTCAAAGTGGTTGATGTGGTTGTCTAACTCCTCTCGGATTTCCTCTTTCATAGTATTAATCTTGGTAATGATCATACTATGAAAGTCGTTATTTTGGGTCTGGTTTTCTTGGCTATTTTCTGTGAATTTGTTCTGGTTGGAATCCATCATTATGGGGTAATTCTTTCGGTGGGAGATTGGTCTTCTTGGGTTTTGTTTCATGTGGATCTGCACTTTGACTTGTGCATTGTTGTTTTGTTTTTTAGGACCTTTCAGTTTCTGTGTGTTTTTCACTGAACTGATTTAGTTGGTATTATTACAGTTGCCAGTTATTACTAGTGCTTGCCTTGGATTGGGTATCTTAGTCTTTCGTTATTGTAATTTCCTAGATGAGGCTATTAGGCTGTTAGTACATCAGTTAAGTCAGGTTAAGTAGACAGGGGGTGAATATTAGTATGGTAGTGCACTTTTACGATTTAGTATCTTGGTGATATGTGAGAGTGAGTGGTGTACTCCCTGGAGTTGTATGTTTTTGGGGTGGCTGTCTGTAGAAGTTAATCTACAGCAATTGATACTAGTAAAGATCAGTAAGGTGAAAAAAAGGAGGTTTACTCATCTTTGGGCTGGATGTAAAGAATCTCTCCCACGTGATAAGATGATTGTAGAGGACTCCAGATGTATGGCCTTTGTGCCTTAAGGTTTAGCTTGAGTTTCCTTTGGACTCTATTGAATTCTGAGTAACAGTGTGTCTTCCGTGGACCATGTGCGTCGGTACCCGGTGGGCCAGAGAACCAGAGGGTCTGATGTTGATGGCAGCATTCTTCACCTGGGACCTGGGGCTTGGCTTAGTGGGCCATCCACGCTCGGAGGATGGAGGAATGTGAGCAAATCCTGTCTGGTCAGATGGACCAACTGGCGGGAGGAAGAAAGGGGTTGTGGTCCTGGGCGTGGCCCAGGCAAAGCGGGAGGCCGCGTGGGTGCCGCTGGGACACAGGGGCAGGGGCACCTGGCTAGCCCCCTCTACCCACCACTTCTCCCAGACCCACAAACACTAGAATTTCTTTGTAGAGCTTTTACTATTTTTACGTGTGTATATATATATATGTGTGTGTATGTGTGTGTATGTATGTATATATTTTTGTGTGTATATGTGTGTGTCTACTCACAGATGTGTGTGTCATACAATTTAGACACAAAGAATCAAGCTATAGGGCATGTATGCAAGTCAGAAGACAACTTTTTATAGTTGTTCTTTCCTTTCCCCATGTGGGTTTCAGATTAATTCATGTTTCCAGGTTTGGATACAAGTACATTTATCCACTGGGTGCTTCTTTCAAACCTTCCTTCCTAAATGTTAATATTTTAAAACCATATTTATTTATCTATCTAATTATTTTTAGAAAGACAGAGAGAGAAAGAGAACATGTATGTATGCCATGTGCATGCCTACAGGTTAGAGGACAACTTTCAGAAGATTTTTGCTTCTAACATTTGTGCCTCTAATAATTGAAATTACATCACCAGATACATGAGGAAGGATTTTTCTCACTGCACTGACCTATGTTTCTGGCTCACTAGCATGTATTCCAATTTTTTCATAGAACTTGATAAATGGTTTGCCTTAGGACTGACTTCTAAAGTGATGCTGATGAAAGTCTCTGAGTATGTAGACCAGAGATCTCTTTTGACTTGTTCTTGAAATGACTCAGATACCTGAAAAGGTTAGATTATTAACCATCTAATATGGTTGACATGTCTATCTTTCCTAAAACAAGGACACTTTACTTTAAGATTTATGTAAACTGTAGATGAGTCAAGTTATTTTCTGTAGAAGATAGGTAAAATGCTCTTAGGATATCAAAATTTCAGGTTTCAGTTGTATCTATTAGTAGACTAATTTAACCAACATGATTTTCATAGAGAAAGAATGTGTAGAAATGGTGCAAATGAAAAAGATAATGGTGTCACAGGAGGGGGATGACTAGAGAGTTAATGACCGCAGATGCTCAGAATCACAAACCTGATTTCTAAGACAGCAGGGTAGCAAAGCAAGCTTTCAGGGATCACAGTAAGAAAATAAGAGTGGATAATCAGATGTCAAATTTCCATTGTGACCACACTTTTTGTTGTTGCTGATGCTGTTGAATAAAGAATGCCCACTTCAGCCTGTATAACCTTCATAATAAGATGCTGCCCTATTGTATTCTAAGGTATACTGTGAAGCCACACAGAGCCAAGAAGATGCAATTAAATTATGAAGAGAAGCTTTCTCCTGAGTAAATAGCTGGAGCAAAACGTTTTACTAAATTAATTGAAGAAGCAAACATCCACAGCAATTAGTTGATTGAATAATGCTTGAAATGGGACATTCATAAATTACAATAGAGGCTAAAAATAAAATTCTAATCATAAAAAGGCATTTAACATGACATAAAATGCAGATGGTGTGAGAAAAATCATGTTATGGGGCACAGAAAGGATGGCAGAGATGCATGGGTGAAGAAATAGTGAGAATGCACAGCTTATGGACTTGGTGTCCAAACTGATGGAGTTAATCCTTAACCCTATGACAATTCTGTGGAGTTATCTTTATTTAAAATATAAGTTAAGACATTTTCACTCTGATTTTTCACCACAAAACTCTAAAATTAAAGACTCACTTCAGCTTTTCCCTAGAGAAGTTAACTGCAGCATATAATCCCATGCTACGAGACTGAGGGAACAAAGCAAAAGAGAGAAGAAATTTGAAAAGCAGGGGATAGGGAGAAGGACCACCTGTGTGTTCTACACATGTCATGGTTGTTGCATTCGTGAACTCACTGTAGTATATAGTATGTAGTTGCAGAAAATATGCAAAATATTGGTCCTAACAACATTTTGTTATGGAAGGGGTGAGATATCATGAGGACCATAATTTCCTAAGGTCTGCTGATGATGAGTACTAGCTGTGAGAAGAACCACTTTCTCCAGAGGTGTATCCACTGATATGTTATTCATGCTACAGCAAGTGCTCAGCCACATGATAATATAGGCAACCCTTATTTAGCTCAGTAGATCTCAGTAGCACAAAAGACATGAAAATAGGAAAAAGACTAAACAAAAAAGCTTTCAGAAGGAGATGTAGAGGGTTGAGAACCAGTCAATAAGGAAGAAAAATAATTAAATTCAATATATACAAGCTTGAAACCGTCTAAGAATAAAGAAAACTTACAAGGGGAATCACTTTCTTTAGTAGTCCATACACTGAGATATCATCTATGTTCCACCAGCATACAGATAGATATTGCTACAGGCAATCATTTCAAAATTCAGAAATTCAGTGGAACACACACACACACACACACACACACACACACACACACACACACAAATACACACGACCTGAAATTAGAAGGGAGACTGGAAAGAGTAACATTTTCAATGGGATTGGGTAATGTGGGATGAGACGATTTAAATTCAGTGTGTGCACATGTGAAACTGTTAGGGAATTTTTTAAAAAAAATCAATATGACATAAAAGGACTCATTTCAGACAGCAGAAATCCTAACATTGAAGAATGCAGATGAATGAAAATCAAAATCCAGGTACCCAGAGGTGTCAACTAAGCACAGGTCCACTGCCTGCAGCAGAAGCAGTACCTCTGTCATGGTAAAAAAACAATATCATAGATATTTAGAAAGTAGAAAAAAGTAAACAGTACCTATTTTCAAACATCTTGATTATGAAATACTGGAAAGAAAAGCTATGCAAGTGTTTATGACCTTTTAAAGGTTAAACAATACAAAAGTTTTGAAAATTCCACATAAGTAAATGTCATTCTAATTATTGTAGTCAGCAAAGATGACTTGTATGTGATCAATGAGGTAGCTATAAGGAAAAGAAATGCTTAGACACTGTGAGTATAGTTTATACCTGACCAAATTAATTTGTTAAGTACAAAGAATTTGGTAATTGACAAGAGACAGGGCATGTCTGAAAAAAACTGAAAATATATTTGTACTTCAGTTTATACCTGTCAAGTAGGACAATCTATATAGGCAGCTCACTGTTTCTCTGACTTAAATTCTTTCCACAGTGATAGAAAAGCACAGTAATTTTGAAAATGGTGCTTTAAGTAAAAGTATTTACTTATACTTTACATTATAGTATTGTTCTGAATCCAAAGAGAATCACATTCTGAAATGCAGTGTGTTTCTGTGAAATATCACACATTGAATACAGTGACATGACTTTATGGCTACAGTGTGGAATTCTGAATTGTATTAATGTGGAGAAAGTTAAGGTAGAAAAGCAGCACTTTCAACAGAATTCACAAGGTCACAATTTTAGTTCCAGCTTATTGTTTGTCATATGTTAAGACCTGGAGGGGGTCTGTACTATGCCATCTGCCCAATGGAAGAATGCATACAATATTAGCTCTATCAATGTTTCCAGATTGAAGTTTCGAATTCCATTTTTAAAAATATATATGAAGGTGTGGTTTGAAATATGCATATTTGCTTAAAAGAAGTTTCTATAAGCATCAAAACATATGTTCATTCAAATCTATATCAAGTATTTATCAAATTTATATGAAGAAAAGTAAGGAAAACAGAAATCATACTATTTTGAGGAGATCTTATTTGGACATTGTTCTAAGAAATGCAAAAATATCTAAACTACAAATTCAAGTAGATACTCTAAGGTTTTGCATACAATGAGGAAACTAATAAAAGAGATTAAAGTACTCTGACAGGAAATGTCTTATATTGAGGCTTTCTTTGAAAAGAACTTTCATTTAACTCATAAGTTACTAGGCCTATTAGATTTGTGAGAGTCAACAAATGACTCTTCCTTCTTCATTCCAGTATTTCCCCATTGTAACTCACTGACTTAACCGAATGGACAATCAAAAGACAAAGGAATTCCATAGATGAACTCCACACTTGTCAATCACAGTGGAGGACAAGTGAGCAAGCAGAAAGCACAGAACATCTAGGAAAAGATGGGCACATTGGATTTAAAGGTGCATGTAGAAGGCAATGGCTTGCTTATTTGGATTCACTTGTTTTTAATGCAATTATTGGAGTATATCTTATCATGTTAATGACATAAACAACTGCTATGTTGTTTCCTACACACACACACATATATCTATATCTATAGCTATCTATCTGTCTGTATAGTATATAACCCCTTGCTATTTGTTTAACTGAATGATGAAAGAAGTGCAGTCATCCCCTTATGATAATATTCAAAATCCAAATTTAGGATTTGATATCCATACAGATACATGAATAGTAGCTCCTCTGCTGCTTACTGCAGAGCTAATACCTGTAGACCATGTCTCAGCATGACACATATCTATAAGCGCATAAGCATCTTCCATATATAAATCACACACACGTATGCTTACACTTGAAGTGATAAACTCTGGTGCAATGATTCTAATGATAATGGCTTCAATTCACTGCAGACTCACTGTATATAAATCAACTTATAATGCTGCTCAAAAGCATAAGCTCTGGCTTTGGAATATTCGGGTTCAATCTGAACTTTTCCACTAATTATTTACATGATTATAAGATAACCTTAATCTCTCTAATTCCCAGAAATCTTACTTATAAACATATAATCTTAATAATCTTAATTGATTTGTGGTGGAAAGAATACATAATGTTGTCTTCATAGAGAACATATGGAGTCTGGCATTTAAAACAGTATAGCTTTCCTGTTATTCACAGGGAATGCTAGTCACATTCATTTCACTACATCTACTAATAATATTACAACTATTTTTCTGTGGGTAAGAGAGGCTTGTATATTGATCCTACCCCAAAAATGTGAACAATTGCTTAAAAACTAAATGAGACAAACATTTTTCCCCTCTTTCTATTTGTTTTCACTGAAATACTCCACACACCCATCGGAAAAACATAACAGACACCTCACCCATTTATCTGAATGAAAAAATGCAGTGACTTTTAGAAGAATATGGAAATTGAAATTTGAAACCAGAGGAAAAAAGAACATTCATAGATTATATTGTGTGTTCATTTGCTTGCTCCCTTGAAATTCCTAATGTTGATCTGAAGCATAATATTTGGGTATAGCTAGAATGAGCATTTCTTGAACCAGAAAACTTTGGCTCTCTGTTTCTTATAAAAAATGATTAGGGTCACTTCTTGAAAATACATATTTTATTAATTTACTTAGAGGGGAAAGGAGGAAATACAGAGAGAGAGAGACAGAGAGAGAGAGAGTGAGAGAGGCAAAGAGAGAGAGAGAAAGAGAGAGTGCATACATGCCACGGCCCCCCTGTGACAGTCAGAGAATAATTTACAGTTCTCTCCATTCACAACATGAACTTCTGGAAATCCAACTCGGATTGCTAACGTTGCTTTTCCCTTACTAATGGAGCTATCTCATGTCCCTGCTTCAGAATATCACAAAAGACAAGATCTGAGGTTTCCTATGAGAAAATAGAAACAGGAAAACACAGATGACAAATTCTTTATCATTCAGTATGTTGAAGCACATTGATTCATTACAGTACAGACTGGCTGGGGGCCTGGTTTTCTTCTCCAACTTAATGAATACACAGCCTCCATTTAAGTGGAAATTGAAGTCATTAAGATTCATGCATATATTTGAAATGCTGAAATATCCTAGTACAACAATCTTTGACACTATAAGCCTGATTCATTTAGCAAAAAGACTATTTATACTCTCTCCATTTCCTCTGAAATATCTATTTATCAGGATGAGGAACAAACAATTAAGTGTCTCATATATATCAGTCACAACAGTAATAGTTTTGCTTGTCAAATTTTACTTACAAGGATTTCAATGAATAGGAAGGAGATACCATCATAGATGATGTTCTTAATGGGTTTATTGGTGACTATTATAAACAGCAATCAATTTGGCCAGAGACATGTTTCTTTGACCTGAATGTTTTACTGGTTAAAGGTGGTGAAGAAAGTACTAATTGTTAATTTCCTTGGGAGACAGTATGAAAGCTGATGCAAACAAGCCTAAGTAATGTTCATTCTGCCTATCTTTGAGGCTGGATTAGAAAAATGTGGAAAATGGAAATCCCTTTTACCTATTTTACCTATTTTATGGGAAAACATAAAAAAAATCTATGATCTACATTTTCTTTAACATGGGAACACTGCTTTTTCTATTAGCCGGTGATGGAATAGAGTACAAAGTGGTCAATCACAGACAAAATCACTGAAATTAAACAGTATAACAAAAGCTACAATCATTTTTAATTTTTCATTTTGCGTGTGTGTGCGTGTGTGTGTGTGTACCATATGGCACTGTGTGTCCCTGTTTCCATGAGAGTGACTTCAGGAACGATCTGGGAGTGCTTCTACCTCCTTTTTGCTTCACTCTGGGATTTCCCAGGCTCTACTCACCAGTGCAAGAAGTACAGACTGCTGTAGTATCCACCTTACATTTTTACTTGGGACCGGGGATCCAAACTCAGGACCTTCTGCTTTCGAAACAGAGTCTTAATACCTGAACCATCTCTCCAACTCTACAACCATTTTTAGCATGATGTGTTTAAAAATTGTTTTTGAACATTTTCTATAAGAAGTAAAGTCACTTGGATCCTTCATGACTGAGTAGATTTTCCAAGATTTTATTTCCATAAAAAATGGAAATAATATTGTAAGCACGTACTGCGAGAGTTGGAAACATGTCTGCAGTTGGTATAAGACTTAAATGAGGTATACTGTAGTAGAAACTTCTAGATTCTTTATTTTTCTATTTGACTTTCACAAATCATTTGGAGGAATTTGCAAATGACTGCAAACTAACAGTTATAATCTCAGGATTAGAAAAATTAGTACACATGACAGTAAAGGAAAGCCCACACTCCTCTTTCATTTCCGTGGGTATACAAAGATCTTTGATTCTTCCTCACATCTCCCTACAGAAATAGATCATAGGACTCCTATTCCTTAATTCTGTGGCATCCATAGCACCAGATAGAGATCTGATGTTCAATCCTTTGCCCACCAAGAAGCATCCTTTGAGTTTTCTGCTGGGATACTGACAGTGAAGCTGAGCTAGAAGCACTTTTTCAATTTCCTGCATTGTTTCACCAACAGTGTTTGGCTACCACCAGTAAGGTACTGATAGTTGGACACTATGTACACCCACATGAACAGGTTTCCTTTTTTATTTTCTTTTTATTAACAGGTCTTTAAGTGAGTACTAAAGGCTGTTATGCTATCCACTTTCCAGTACTCTTAAAGCCAGTGGATTCAGTTGGGATAAGATGGGAGTGGTGGTTGGCCTGCTATTATGGCAAAGGATGATGTGGGTATTTGTAACCTTTCACCTATTCTTATGTCGAATGAAGTGTTTGTTTTCATTTTCAAAGAGTTTTAAGATAATATTTATATTTTAAATATCTTTCAGCTATAGATGACACTTTACAACAAGGTTGTTCATCATGGTTTATATTTTATCTCCATTTCCTGAAAATACATGCATGTAGCAGAAGACTTAGCATAGATCATGGCAAGTTTCTAACAACTCTTATTAATTTAAATGAATATCCACTACCATATTCTCAAAAGAAAGTTTGAGCTCTTGCTGAGTAGTTTGCTTCCTTAATAACTGTAATTGTATAACTTGGGAATCTTCAAAGAAATTCCATGGAACATTGAGTAGCAAAGTTTTGTAGATATATTTAATATGATTTTGAAAAAATCTTAAATGCAATTCAATATTTCAAAGATTTTTATGACTCTGCCAAAATTACTAGTCACTGTGTCTAGATATAAATCATAATTTACTCAATGTGACAAACAGTAATTGACAACATTTCAAAAAATGCTTCATCATGTATCATATGCATACAATTAGTGGACATTTTTGAAGTGAAAATCAGTTGCCAAGTGCATGTCACCAATTTCAATAACAGTTTTGAAATGGTGTTTAATCTAAGGCCGTGGTTTTCTGTCACTTTTAATATGCTACAATGTGGCTCTGCCCCATGTTGACAGAGTTTGAACTGAACCTTTAAGGAACTGTAATGCTTTCCTTCTCAAATTTCAACACTTCCAGAGCTTGAACACAAAACCAAAGTATATTGCCTGAAGACGTGTGGGCTGCCATATGCCACTTTCTCTGCATAATCAACTCTGAACAGATTGCGGTCCTGTCCAACAGTGTCATGTATCTCCCTTGAGTTACTCTGAAGAAACCTGAAGCAAGTCTAGAGACCCAAATATTTTTGTCGGTGAAGTATTAGAAAGTGAAATTAGAAAATCCATGTTTTCATGAGAAAGTAGTGCATTTTAAACTGCTCTGTTTTGTCCATTATGAGTCTGGAGAATGTCAGTTACTGCCTTTTGGCTAGACAATGTGTAAGTTACAAGAGTCACCCAACCAAATTGCTTGACTGGATTTTCAAGAAGAAATTGTTACAACTGATCTTTTGCGATTTATAAATAAGGAAATCACAACACAGTGCTGAATCCATTCAGAGAACAGATGTGTTTCTTGGAAATAAGTTTAAAACCCATAAGTAGAGATGGAGAATGTAAATATTTATTTGCCTGATATTTATTTCTCCTTCCTTAACTTCATTTACTTGTATATTTCTTAGTTAACTCATTCATTGGTTACTTCATTTAGAAATGCCCTTTTCAAAATCTTATTCTCAGAAATCTGAGAGAATGATAATAATAATTAATCAGAAAATATAAAATTTCTATACTAGTTACATTCTTGTTTTCCTTCTTGCTTTCTTTGTATCCTTTCTTCATTTTCCTCCTTCCTCTGAAACACTCTTCTTAGTTTTCCCACTAATCTTTCTGTTTCAGGTGCTGCCCTAGCTACTAGTGGAATTAAAAGAATTAATTCCAAAATCAAAGTACACATTTGTTTTTGGGTTACATTATCCAGTAAGGTATGCAAAATATAGAAGTTTATAGTATACAAATGAATGTTGAGAGTCATCCAGATATAGGCACATAGAATAACTTTGTGAATGGGGAGGGATATTTCACTTTTCAACACTTGTATCTAAGGACACTGGGAATATTCTTAATGATAGTACATGCTTAAAGCTATTACTTGCTCCTTTTTTCAAGCAGAGATATCACATTGGTCAAAAAGACTTCACTTAGATTTGTAACCTAAATCATATTTGTGCATTTTTGTTACTAAAATTAATACACATTCAGTAAACTGGTAATCACTCCATCTGGATAGCAATTAATATGATCCCTTATTTTAACTCACTAAGCTTTAGGAAAAAGCCCCTACTTCACACTACTGTTTGGTCATTCAATTAGGTGATAATTCAGAGGAAAGAGGAGGATAAATAACATGAAATAACAACTTCTTCCCCCAAAAATCCAGTGATAAGTAGGAGTATTAACATGGAGCACAAGATGGATGATGTTAAAGCGAAATTAGATGTCATCAGAATTGTTTTAATGAAAGCTAATATGGACATTGATGTAATTATAACCCTCAAACTACATTTGAGTTGTGTGTATTACCATCAAATATTTGTTTGTGCCAACCATGACAATCAGACCTTTTGTTTCTTATTCCCTGTCTCTTTTGATTCAATCATTCTGCCCAGCAGCCAGGTACAAAAGAGATTAACATCTTTATCAGTTTAGTGATGCTCAGAGAGCTGATTCTAGAAGAAATGACAGGAGTTGACAATAACTGGATGAGGGAATTGTAGTGCTAAAGGAAGACAGCAGGAAACATGCCCTGAATATCACACAAGACATGTTTTCAGTTTGATCTTCTTCTTCCTGGGGATCTATTCACACTTTCAAAGTTTTACATGCTCTGTATTGTCTGGAATTTTGCTCAGAGAGAAATCAGTGGCCACACTGATTGTATTTCATTGTACTTTTATTACTACTTTTTTCTTTCAAAAATGAATTCAGATTCATCAATACGTGTTTAAAAGACTTCTCCTTCAGATGACAAGCCTTTGTGTGTAAGAGTTAAGGAAAGTAAGGGTAAGGATAAAGAAACACACATACAGAGAGAGAGAGAGAGAGAGAGAGAGAGAGAGAGAGAGACAGAGACAGAGACAGAGACAGAGACAGAGACAGAGACAGAGACAGAGAGAGACAGAGAATCCTCTATCAAAGAAGATTCTGTGTCTGATGTCTCGCTACTTACATTCA
The DNA here is from genome assembly GCA_023101885.1 of Typhlomys cinereus. NCBI lineage: Eukaryota > Metazoa > Chordata > Mammalia > Rodentia > Platacanthomyidae > Typhlomys > Typhlomys cinereus. The sequence goes on along the minus strand of JALPQD010000306.1, from coordinate 2,975,342 downwards.
ATAATTGACCTTGGCCTATTTTCTCTGCTGAATTATTATTCCTTAACTCCTTTTTGTGAGGCACTCCTTTCCCTTCTCTCCTGTTTATAATCCTTGGTGATTACAGTAGGTATTACAGATATTTTTATTTACTCTTCCCCAATTATACAAGCTCAATAGATACCCCAATCCTCTTCCTCCCTCCATCCCTCCCCAGTCCCCCTTGTACACTCCGCCTCTTCCCCTTCCTTTCACCCTCCTCTATCCCCCTCTTCCAGTGCCTCCCTTTTCCCCTCCAATCTCCTGGAGCATACCCCAGGGTGAAAGGCAAACTTCCCACTGAGTCCTCCCCTCCAGTGAGGTGTAAGAACTCAGTGGCATAGCCCAGAGCCCCCACTATCCCCCGAGGTTCCCCCTTAGTATGGGAACACTATTATAACTATTAATCCCTTGCCTTTAAGGATCCTATTGCCTGTGATCTATCCTAAACCTTGGAGGGTCATCAGCATGTCAGTCATTTTGCAAGTCATACAAAGTCTCACTATGGCTATTATGGCCCTAACTTGTGCAAAGCATCTTGCATATCATTAGTCCTTCCCATCTTTAGGCTCTTACAATCTTGCAGCTCCCTTTTCTGCAAGTTTCCCTGAGCTTTAAGATAGGGAGAGATTTGGCTGGTCTGGTTCCAGGTGATCAGTGCAGGGTCTTTCTGAACTATAGTTTGTTGTTGTTTTCAATCTTGTGTTCCTGCACCACACTTGGCTCCATCCTGATTGGTACTGGAGGTCACCTCCTAACCAAAAATAAAAGGCTGTTTAAATGAAGAGATTCAAAGGTAGATAGAGGAGATTCAAAAGTAGATGGAATAGGAGTAGGAGACCACAGTGGGGGGGTTTTAGTGTCCCATTTGCAGAATGGTTACCATCTATCTGACAGTCCCTATAACCCTCCCTGATTGGTGTGATCAAACCTCCTCATTCCCATGTGACCAGGTAGGAAAGTGAGAGTGAGCTTCACTAGATGTCTGGCTACTTACTAGCAATACTTGATGGTGACCTGTTTTCTCTACTGAAGCATGACCCCCTCTCTCCTTATTTCTGGTGCTCTCCTTCGGCTTCCCTCCTGTTTATAATCTTTGTGATTTCTGTAGGTATTAGAGAGGTTTATCTTTGAATATGGCATTAAGTGGGTTTGGTACTAGGAGCTACCTATTAGGGAGTACATACGGCACTTAATTTTCTGTGTCTGGGATACTTCACTCAATATATTTTTTTATAATTCCATTCATTTCCCCGCAAATTTGATTAATTCATCTTTTTTGATGAATGAGTAGTATTCCATTTTATAAATGTACCACATTTCCTTATTCACTTGTCAAGTGTTCAGCATTTGTGTTGATTCCATGACTTTGCTATTGCAAATAGTGCTGCTATGGTTGTGCTTGTGCCATTGAGGTCAATATTTGCTTTATGGGGGATTATTCCCAGAAGTGGTATATCTGGGTTATATCGTATTTCCATCTTTAAATTTTTAAAAAATAGCCAGACTGATCCCCAGAGTGGTTGTATAAACCTGCATTCCCACCAGCAATGTAGGAGAGTATCCTTTTTGCTATATCCTCTCCAGCATTTGGTGTTGTTTGTATTATGGATTTTTGCATCCTGACCGGGGTGAGATGATATCTCGGGGAAGTTTTGATTTGCATTTCCCTGATGGCTAAGGATGTGCAGCATTTTTAAAAATATTTGTTAAGCATTTCAATTTTGTCCCTGGAAAATTTCCTTTTTAGTTCCCAGGCCCATTTTTTTAATTGGGCCATTTATCTCTTGGTATTTAGTTTTCTAAGCTCTTTGTGCACTCTGGATAACAGAGCTCTATCAGATAGGTATTACAGATACTTACCTTTGACTATATCATTAAGTGGGTTTGGAACTAGGATCTACTTAGAGAGTACATATGGTGTCTAACTTTCTGTGTCTAGTATACTTCACTAAATATAATTTTTTCCAATTCTATTCATTTCCTGGCACACTTCATTAATACCTCTTTTTTGATGGCTGAGTAATATTCCACTCTCGCTTCCCTTCCTGGTCACTTGCAACTGGACAGGTGTGTTCTCACTAATCATGGAGAATATAGGGACTGGCAGATAGATAGTAACCACACACTGCTGAGTCCTACTCTTATTCTTCCATCTATCATTAAGTCTCCTCTTTTTTTTTTATTTCCACTCATACAAACTTAACAGGTACACTGGTCCCCTCACTCCCTCCACCCCCTCCACCCCCCTGAGCCTCCTTCCCCTTCCCCTTCCTTCCCCATCTCCCAGTGCCTCCCCCTCCCATCCCCGGAGCATTCTTTAATGTGGGTCCTCCTCTCCGATGAGGTACAAGGACCCAGTGCATTTCCCAGAACCCTTTTCTGTGTTCCCTTAAGCTTAAGTCTCCTCTTATATTAAGATCTTTATATAAACAGTCTTTTATCTTTGGTTAGGAGGTGACCTTCCATAACAATCAGGATGAAGCCAAGGGTGGTGCAGGAAAAGCAAAATTGAAAATAACAACAAACCATAATGCAAAATACCAAAAACCCTAAATTAATCACTTGGAACCAGACCAGCCAAATCTCTCCCCATTCTAAAACTCAGGGAAACTTGTGGAAGAGGGGGCAGCAAGATTGTAAAAGCCTAAAGATGGGGAGGACCAACAATATGCAAGATACTGCACACAATTAGGGCCAGAATTGGACTTTGTCTGATCTGCACAATGTCTTATATGTTAAAGACCCCTCCAAAGTCTAGCGTGGATCACAGTCAGCAGAATCCTTAGAGACAAGGGATTAAACAGTCATAATAGAGTTCCATACTAATGGGGAGCCCAAGGGGTTCCAGGCTATGCCACTGAGTCCTGGACCCTCACTAGGGTCGAGGACTCAGAGGGAGGTTTGGTGCTCACACAATAGGATGCACCAGGGGACAGGAAGGAGGCACTGGGAGAGGGGGAGGGAAAGAGGGGTATGAAAAGAAAAGGGGAAGGGAAGAAAGTACAAGAGGGTACAACTAGGGAGGGGTGGAGGGAAGGAGAGGATGGGGGTATCTATTGAGCTTGCATGATTAGGAAAATAATAAAATCTGGAGAAAAAAAAAAGAAAGAGATGCCTGCAAAAAAATGCTTCTTTTGGTGATGTCTCATCAGCTCAGAGATATTCCATTTGGCTGCTTTCTTTTTTTCTTTTCTTTTTTTTTTGTCTCAGTGGGCAGTGGGTAGGTAGGTGTCTTCTTTGAAAGAGAACTTATTTTTTTAAAAAAACTGAACTATTCTTGAGACTTATGTTCATGGAATAATGCCAGGACTGATGACCTCAGTTAGGCCCAGCACAGCCCCAGATTGAAAGTAGATGGAGAGGGGCTGGAGAGATGGCTCAGGGGTTAAGCCTTTGCCTTGAAGGCAGAAGGTCCTGAGTTCGGATCCTAGACCCCACGTATAGATGCCAGGCGGAAGCGGGGGCGGCCTGCATTTCTGGTCCTGGTAGGGCGGAGCCTGTGAATCGCGGGGCAGAGTAAAGAAGGAGGAGGTGGAGGCGTCCATGGTGGTTCCCGAATTCGTCCGTGGTTCTACACACACACACACACACACATACATAGACACGCACACACACGCATACACGCACAATTGAATAAATAATAAATAATAAAAAAATTTTAAAAAAGAAAGAAAGTAGATGGAGAAAGGTAGTTGTAAAGAACAAAAGGGCCAGACAAGGAGAAGGATGATGGTCCAGGCAATGTGAGTTTCACCTAAGAAAGGAAAGTGCCTGGGGAAACATTTTCCTTCCCTCGCTGACAGGTAGAATAAAGGTCCCTTCCCCAACCTGGAGTTTCATAGCACTTATAAGACTGATGTCGATAATTGTATCATCTTCTGGAGCTGCTTATCTTCCACTTACTGACTTAGAGCCTGAAGAGTTGAAACATCAGTTGTATTACCTAGGAAAATTCAAAAACTCCCAGTTACAAAGTGAGAGAAAATAATTGTTGTATTTTAATTATTTTAACAGTATTAATGTGGTAAAACATTTACTTGTTACTTTAATAACCTGCATATGTTTGCATATGTTATAGCTATTAAAATGTTTTACTGAAGTGATCACATCAGTGACAAAGACATGCATATTGACTGTTTAGTAGGGTCTACTGTGGACAGAATAAACTTGTAGCCCTTTTGAATGACATGGAAAGATGTGCTTAATAAACCAGCAAAATATTCTATATTCAAGACACCATGGCATTTGTTTTCATTTTCTGAGTTCTGTCTTTTTCCAGTACTTTGATTTGGTGACATGTTTCTGTTTGTATAATTTTTTTTTTTGCTTTCTTTTCAACTAAACCCAAAATCTTTCTTCAACAACACGATATGACATTCTTGTATTGTGCTTTTCTACTAGAATGGAAAGTATTGGTGCTGGAAAGCTGGACACATCCTGCCTAAAGTATTTCATAATTTGAATCAGCTTTGCATATAAGTATATATCTATCTAAACTGCAAATACATTTATTGTAGCCACTTTTCCGTTATGTTGTTTTGAGGCAACACTCATACTCAATGCAAGGGAGAAAGAGAGATGTATCAGCTTAAAGTTTCAGAAGAGACATAGTACACTATAATGAAAAAAAGCATGGAGAGCCAGAGAAGCTAGAGAAGGCTCAGGTCACAGGCATCATCATGGTGGAGAAAGAACAAGAGAAAGATTGTTAGAGGAAGCCAGGTGGGCAACCCTACCTCAAGCTCTGCCCCTTGGATTATATCTTTCTCCAGAAAAATTTCACCTCTTAAAGTTGCCATTGCCTTCCCAAATATTAAGAACAACTCAGGATGCAAACACATTAGCCTGTGGAGGACAACCCAGACTCAAGCAATACATTCAAGAATGCCTATTAGGATAGGGACTGAAAAGATAACTCAGGGGTTAAAGCCTTTGCCTCCCAAACTAAAGAATTGTGTTTTGATTGCACATCCCATGTAAAAATATCAACCAGAAATGGAAGTGTCCTGAAATCCTGGCTTTGAAAGCCAAAGCATAGAAACCCAAGATCAAAGCAATAATGAGGTAGAATGATCCAGGATGATCCCCAAATATCATCCTTGAACTTCCACAGGTACTCACAGTACCTTCTAAACACACACACACACACACACACACACACACACACACACACACATGCACACGCACACACACATACATGATAATTCTATAAGACATTGAGAAGATTATGTATCTTTATCATCTATCTACATCTATCTAATCTATCTTTCATCTATAAAAATACTGAATTTTTGTCTTTGCCTTTATCCCCAACCCGCTCACTTTCTTCCTTTCCCTCTCCATTCACACAGACTTCTCACACCCACACCTCTTTCATCTACCATGCTATGCTCCCCCAAACCATTCTGCTTGTGCATATCATAAGACTCTCTTTGAAGTGCCTGTGTTGCTAGGGGAATCAGATTTCTATTGAAATTTATGTGAAGAGTCAGTGCACAAAGTCAAAAGTGGCAAGGTTCCTGTTCCATTGTCCAGAACCTGCTCCTGAGACACACTCTAAGAAAGCTCTTTCTTCTAAGATCTTAGTTATTAACAAAATGTTAATTAGTTAGCCGTTGTGTAGATCTGGTGGTATAAGTTTTCATCAAAGTGACCTTCTGGATACTCCAACCCTGTCTTGACTGGAGTGTTTTAGTCAGGAGTAATTCATTCCACCTTTACGATCTTATGGCCCCTCATCCTTTAGGGTTCCTGATTCTTGATGTAGGACAAGATATTGATGGACTGATTAGGGATGAGTGTTCTAGGTTCACTGATGTGTACTCTGGCCTGATCTGCTTTTCTGCCTCATTAGTCTTCCATGTGCAACTTGTTTGAGTTCTGAGAGCTTTTCTTATCTGTGGGTTAGAAAACAGATGTATTTAGATGGTCATGTTATCAGTCTTTCATAGTTATCTGATCCTGTCCATTCATTCCCCTTCTACTCATATTTAGATAAGTTTACAATAGCAGACATGATATTTTTGCCATTATGGGGACTAGAACACCTTTCAAGAATATATTTCCCATGGGTCTTATATATATCTGTTGCTTCCATAGAGTCTTCTTACCGTAGTTGTAGTGATTTCTAGCATTCACTATTGGTTAAGCCCTTCATAACTCATTCTTCCCTGAGCCTCTTGCCTCTTTTTTCCCCTCACTTACTCCTTATTAAGATCTACCACCTTACTTCTCTTCACTTACAGGCTTTTTTTCCATTGTGAGTTTATTTACCTATTTACTTATGTTTCTTTGTCTCCACTCACTTAGAGTCTTCTTTTCTCTAACTCCCAAGTTATATTATTTTGTAGTTATAGTAGGTATTATAGATATTTCCCCTTGAATATTTTATTTTGAGGTCTTAGTACTAGGTTTCACTTAGAAGTGAGAATATATAATATCTGTCTTCTTATATCTAGGACGCTTCCCTAAGCAAAGTTTCTTCCAACCCCATCCATTTATCAACAAATTCCATTAATTCATTTTTCTTGATAGCTGAATAGCATTTCATTGTGCATATGTACCACATTTTCACTATTAGTTTGTCTATTGTTGAGCATGAATAGAATTGCAATGAATATGGATGTACACGTCTCTATAGTAAGATGAATATTCCAAGGAATGATACAGCAAGGTCATATGACATTTAAATTTTTAACTTTCTTAGGTTCTGTCATACTGATCTCCAGAAACGTTGTACATTTTTGCATTCCCACTAGCAATGTATGAGGAATCCATTTTCCCAGATTCCCTCAAGCATTTGTCGTATGTACGTGTTTTGGATTTTAGCCTCTACCTTGGGTTACATTATATCTCAAGATGGTTTTGACTTATATTTCCCTAACTGCTAGTGAGGTAGAATATTTTGAAAGATATTAGTTAGATATTTTAATTTCATCCTTGGAAAAGTTTCTTTTAATTTCCAAAGCCCATTTTCTAATTATGCTGTTTAACTCTTTGGTGTGTAACTTTTTGAGTTCTTTATGTACTTTGGATACTAGTCTTCTAACAGATGTGTGATCAGTTAGCATTTTTCTCCCATTATGTGGGTTGTATTTTTGCTTGGTTAACAATATTTTTTGCTGAAGAGAAGATGCTTAATTTCATGAAATCCCACTTGTCAAATGTTTTTCCTATTTCCTATGCAATTGAGAGCCTGTTTAGAAAATGTTGGTCTAGGGCAATCAGTTCAAGGGAATTCACTATACTTTGTTCATAGCTTTTATAGTCTCTGGTATAATATTAAGGTCCTTGATCATTTGGAGCTGATTTTCATGGAGGGTGACAAGTAAGGGTCCAGTTTTAATCTTCTACATGTACATATGCAGTTTACCAGCACCAGAAAAAGGATTCTGTCCTTTTTCCAATGGTTTTTCTGGGCACTAATATCAAAAATCAGCTGACTATAGGTGTAGGAACTTATGTCTGGGTCTTCAGTTCTCATCCATTCATAAGTGTGTCTCTTTTGGGGCCAGTACCATGATATCTGAATTACTTTGGATTTGTAGTATAGATTAAAGTCTGATAAGATCATATTTCCAACAGAGTTTGTATCACTCAGGAATTGTTTTTGCTATCCTGGGACTTTTGTATTTCAAAATGAATTTTGAGATTGTTTCATAAATTTCTGTGAAGAATTGCCTTGAATTTTTGTTTGTTAGTATATTGAATTCGTATATTGCTTTTGATAGGATGGTAAGTTTTATGATGTTAATTCTGCCTGAGATATCTTTCTATCTTCTAGTGTCTTCTGAAATTTCTTTATTTAGGGTTTTAAAGTTTTTCATTGTATAGTTCTCTGATATCCTTGGTTATATGTTTACCAAGGTAATTCATTTGTTTTAGAAATATGGTAAATGGAATTGTTTCTATTTGGACTTTCTCTCATTTTTCAACCTTGGAGTATAAGAAAGCCACTGGTTTTTGAACATTAATTTTGTAAGCTGTCACTCTATTGATATTATTTATTAGCTACAGGAGTTTCATGGTGGATTTTTTAAGGTTTCTTAGGTATAGAACTATGTCATCTGCAAATAGAGATATCTTGACATTTCATTTTTCTATTCATATAAGTATCTATCTTTCTTGTCTAATGAGTCTAGCTAATACTTCAAGTACAGTATTGAACAGAAGTAATGAGTGGATGGTGTGCCTATTTTCTCAACTAATTTGGAATACTTTTTTTCACCATTTAGAATGATCCTTGCTATAAGCTTGTGTATTGATATATTCCTATTGTCTCCATAGTATTTCTAATAAAAAGATTTGGATTTGGATTTGGATTTTCTCAAAAGTTTTTTTTGTGTCTATCCAGAGAATCATATTGCTTTGTTCCTTGCAGTTGTTTATATGATGAATTATATTAATTGATTTGTGTTTGTTGAACGAATATTGTGTGTCTGGAACAAATCCTATTTAGTGAAAGTTAATGATATTTTTGAATCCAGTTTTCTGAAATTTTGTTGAAAATCTTTCATCTGTGTTCATCAATGAGATTGTTCTGTAGTTTTATTTTTTTATTCAGAATTATTTGATACTTTAAAAATTTAATTGTTTTTGATATTTATTCACATTATCACACACAAAAAATAGCAATACCCTATTTTGTCAGTCATATAGAAAAAGAACTCTTAAGTTATAAATATAATCTTCACTTTTGAATGGGTTTTTAAACATTTCAGATTGTTTCCTCAGCTTCTTTTGCAAAGGCAGTTTTCTTTTTTAATTGCATTTATATTTGGTTTTAGGGTCAGTGTACTATTAGCTTCATACAAAAGAGTTTTGAAGCATTCCTTCCTTTCCTATTTTCTAGAATAATTTAAGGAGTAGTGGTATTAGTTCTTTCAATGTCTGGTAAAATTCTGCACTGAATCCATCTGTTCCTAGACATTTTTAGTGGGAAGATCTGCAATTATTTCTCTAGCTCTGTCACTTGATATAGGTCTATTTGAATAATTCAATTCATGTTTATTCAATTTTGGTAATTTGTATGTTCTTAAAAATTCATCAATCTCTTTCTGATTGTCAAATTTTGTGGAATATGAACTTTTAATGTATGACCTTAAGATTCTTTTAATTGCCTTGTTATCAGTTGTATTAACTCCATTTTCATCTCTAATTTTATTAATGTGGATATTTTTCCCTTTTGCTTTTGTTTAATTTGGCTAAGGACCAAAAAAATCTTATTTTTTATAACTGGTTGATTATTTGTATTATCTTCTTTGTCTCAATTTCAGATGGTTTGCTACTGAATTTGTTAATCTCTCATCCTCAGCTGTTTTTGTGATTAGATTGTTCTTGTTTTCCTAAAGTTTTAAGTTGAATCCTTAAGTTATTACTTATAATATTTCATTTTCTGATATAGGGATTGAGTGCTATAAACTTTCCTCTTAGGAGGACCTTCATCATGTCTCAGAAATTTTGATATGTTGCGTTTTATTATTACTCACTTTTAAAAATTTTTAATTTCCATTTTTGACTTCTACCTAACCTATTCCTTGTTCAGTATCATTTCCTTTAATTTCCAAGAATTTATCCATTTTCTGTCATTTATTGCATTGTAGATATTTAACTTTACTACATGGTAGTCAGAAAAAAAATATAGGATGGTGTCATGATTTGAAATGTGTCCCCCATAGTCTCACATATTTGGCAAAGTCATGGCACCTTGAGAGTGGAGCCTTGCTGGAGGAAGGCAGTCACAAGGGGTGGATTTTGAAGTGGATTAGTTCCACCCTTTTCCAGGAGAAGTCTGCCTTTGAGGCAAACAGTCTAGCAACTCTCAGCTTCCAAGATGTCTGCATCTTAACCTCCTCCGGTTTTCGCCAGCCAGCCATGCCACCTCTGCCATGAGAAATTGTGCCTCCCCTCTGGAACCTTAAGCTGAATAAATCTCTCTTTCTCCCTTAAGTTGCTTGACTTTGGATGCTCTCTCACAGCAACAGTTTATATGTTGTTTTATACGTGTATTTCATACATGATAATTGTCTTGGCATGTTCCTTTCCTTCTTTCCTCTTGGGTATATTTGTCCTTTTCTCTGAACTTGAGTGTTGTTTCCTAGCATTTTCTGTAGGCCTAGTTTGGTGTGATGTAGTCTGTCTCTTCAAGATCTTCTGGTTTGGGGCTGGAGAGGTGGCTCAGGGGTTAAGCCTCTGCCTTGCAGGCGGAAGCTCCTGAGTTCGGATCCGAGATCCCACGTATAGACGCCAGGAGGAAGCGGGGGTGGCCTGCGCTTCTGGTCCTGGTAGGGCGGAGCCTGTGAATCCCGGGGCAGAAGGAGGTGGAGGCGTCCATGGTGGTTCCTGAATTAGTCCGTGGTTCTACAACACAAACACGCACGCGCACACACAGACACACGCGCGCGCACATACACACGCACATGCGCACTGTTGAATAAATAATAATAATAAAATTTAAAAAAAAGATTTCTGGCTTTACTGTTTGTTTTCATTGTAAACTCACCTGTTATTCTAATGGGTCTAAGTTCATATGCTATCTGAATTTTCTCTCTTGAAAGTTTCAAAACTTTGTCTCGCATCTTGCATTTTGACTATTATTTGTTGTGGTGTATTATATGCCTCCTGTACTTGGATGGTGGGGCTCTCTTTCCTTAGATGTGGATAAACTTACATTTATGATAGTATAAAAAATCTCTTCTAGTTTCTTTTGTTTTTTGGTTTCTTGGTCTGGGATTCTATGAAGGCACAGGTTTGACTTCTTCATGGTGTCTCACAGCTCTGGAATATTACCCTCAGGTGTTTGTTTTAGCTTGTTCAGCCTCTTTGATTAAACAATTTTGTTCTGCCATCTTGTCATCTAGTTCTGATATATTATTTTCTGTTTTGTTATTTCTGTTGGTGAGATTCTGTTTTTTTGGATTTTTATTTAGCTTGTTCTTAATTTCAAGTTTAATCTCCGCATGAAGTTTTTTCAAATGTTCTATGCCTAATTTTGATTCTTCGACTGCCTTTTCACCTCATCCAGATACCTGTTATTTTTCTGTTTATAATTGCTTATGCGGTTACCCATTGCTTTGATTATATTATTAATAAAACTTTGAAAATCATTATCTTGGTTGTTGATTTCTTAGTTAACATACAAGAAGTTATTCTGGTTAGAATCCATTATTATAGTATGACATGGGCATTTTTTTTTAGTCCCTAGTTTCTTTATTCAATATGTATTCGAGTCAGACAGAATTACTACTCTTGAACAGTTGTTGTGACTGTTTGCCTGGGTGTTAAAAGGGTTGGTCTATGGTTGCTTGTTGCCGTTTGGGATAAGATTGTTATGGTACCAAAAGCATGTGTTATCCCTGTTATGATTAAGGGGGTGATAGGCTTTTGGTCTGGTTTTGGCTGAGAGATTTAAGATTGAGTGTCAAGGGTTTTTAGATGAGCTTTGGATTAAGTATCAGAATAGCTATAAGATGATAAAATAGGATGGGTATAGTCATCAGGTGTTAGAGTTGAGTAGGATGTGGCAGCTTTTAGAGGGCGAATGATTAAATCCCTGTAGGAGTGGGTTTACTGGGCTTTGTGTATGCTGTATAGAAATCTTAAGCTTTGGTGGCTACTGATTAAGGTTAAATGGAAAATAAAATGTGCACTTATGTTAGCATTAGATGCCAATATTCTCTTCTGCTAGATAATAATATTCTTGAGGTCCTCAGTTGTATGGTGTTGGCCCATTGGTCACTTATCTGTGGTTTTTGTGGTCTCTATTAAATTCTTGCAGGATTTTTTAATGATTAGGAGTGTTGGGGGACTGGATAAATGAAGGCTTGGGTTTGTAGCGAGGAGAATGGTTGCAGTTAGGTGGGAGATAGAGGCTACTAGAATGAGGGTCTTGGATTACAGCTGCAACTTTGGTGGCCAGACCAAGAGGCAAGAGGTGACCCAAGCCCAAACATGGAGAGTAAGAGTCTTGGCCCAGAGATCCAGCTGCAGTGACTGGACCAAGGTACAATAATGTAAGAAGAATATTAAAAGATTATGTATATTTTGTGAATCCTGGACATTTTGATGAACAGTATAGGCTAACAAAAATAGCTCAATGATACGACACCTGTTCATAATGTTGGCAATCTCAGCTTCGTCTCTGGAATCTGGCATGATGGAAAGAAATAACTGACTTCTGAAAGTTGTCCTCTTAACTCCACCCATGTGCTATATGATATGTATCTAAATGTACTGTCTCACTCTTATCTCTTTTCCTTCCTTTTTTCCTCTCTTATCCTCTGTCTCTCAAATATTTTAAATAAATTTTGAAAAATAACTATGAATAATTGAACAGAATGAGGCTGAGAGTGAGAAACTGCATTCTCAGTTTCACACTTCTGTCATTTAACGACGTGTGATTGGCTTGGATCCATACTAGCCCTCAGGCATCTTTATAATGGTGTTCTTGCTAAATAGATGAGACAATGATTTATTCACTCTTCTATTCATTAAATCAGGCAATGTCTGTTAATGTCTAATATATGCTAAACACAGTTTTAGGTAATTGATACATGGTAATTAGTAAAACAAAGATCATTCATGACCTTACAGTGCAGAGTTTCTTGTGAAGAAAGGATGCCAATACATAGGTCAGCCAATAATCATGCAATCTGACAATGAGAAATAAATGATGTGGTGTTAACAAACAAAATGCAATTTTAAAGAAGATTAATTAACCAAAACTACTGGGGTAGGTTTAAGTTGAATGACCAGAGAAGAAAACAATAAAATGAGATCGATGTAAGATTTATAGACTTATAGATCTCAGATGCACTAGGAGCATAGTGAAAGAATTTTTTTTAAAAACTGCATTTTTAAAAATCAAAATAAGAAAATTGGAAATCAATGAAGAATAGGTAATTGCTCAGTGTCAAAGTATAAAATTTAAATATTACATAAATATAGAATATTAATAAAGAATGTAGAAATTATTTTGCTGTCAATATATATTGAAATTATTTAAAGTCCTTGTACTATGGTTCATGTGTCAAAATGTGATTCTAATTGCATTCTGAATACATTGTAAGTTCAGAGTTTACTTTTTCTAATCGTGACTATACTTGTCCAGAAAACTTATGACAGTTGGTTTCAAGTTTCAACCTGAATAAGTCTTCAATATAGTCACATAGTCAGTAAACCATTATTACTGGATAACTTTGTGGATACTCATAGAATCCTGGAAGATATTACAATTTGGATAAAGATAATCAATCTCCTCCGATAACTGGAGTGGATATCATACATTTCTTTGAAGGCATAAATAAGGCATATTAGACATAGGAAGAATTCACTACCTCTTTGAGCTGGAGCAACACTGCTTTTTATCGTGCACATTCTGGTCTTCTTCAAGGTAAACATTCAGACCCACTCTCAATTTCCCTTTGGCAAACCAATGATGAAAGCTCCTGACTGCCATCTTCTTGCCTGAACCTAGTGGTTTCAATTTCAATTGAAGGAACAGAGAGTAGAAAGCCCCAGTCTTTCAGAATTTTTACACTGGGACATCTTTTAAGTACAACAGGACACTAAAAGAAATTCAGAATAAAATATTTCAGCCTTGAGCTTATACACTTTTGACAATATCCTCTATATTGATATTAAATCAAATAGTCAACACTAACAGTTAATTTTGAGTGTCAGCTTGATTTGGATTAAGAATACCTAGGACATCAACAAGGAATTATTTTGGATATGAGTATATGAGATGATTAACTGAGGGGATAAGACCTATCCTTATGGGCATAACTATGCCATAGGCTGAGACCCTGGAAAGAATGCCAAGGGGAAGAAGAAAATGACAGCACAATATTGGCATTCCCCTTTTTCTGTTTCAGACATGAGAGCCAGCAACTTCCAGTACAGCCAACTCTCTCCTGTGGCATCCCTTCCCTATTATGATAGATCACACAGTCCTCATAATTCAAAATAAGCCCCTGCATTTTACAGTTGTTTCTTATCAGATACTTTGTCACAGCAATGAGAGAAGTGCCTAACACAAATATATTGTCTGCTTCAAAGCGATTTAAGGAAATGATTCCATTTTCTGCAATCCAAAAGGAATGTTGACCCTTTAGTTATTCTTCAAATTTACAGGACAACTCTAGGAAAAAAGGAACTTACACTGAACATTGATCTTTATTAGATAAAATAATACATATGTATGCATGTATGTGTGTATGTATATTCACGAGCAAAGATAATTTATTTTGTGTATACTATATATATAACATTGTAAGCTTCACCTATTATTAGGAAGCATATATTTGTTAGTTAATAAAATACTACCATCAGAACTTGAATGATACTACAATAAGTTATACTTATTCTCTCTCATCTTATTTTGAGTATTATATCAACCCTAGAAGCAATAATATTTGTTTCATTTCATTAGTTAGTCTGAGCAGAATAATTAAGTTTTCTTTCTACTATGAAAGAAGACAGCTGTTTCAATTTTTTTTTTTCCTGTGGAAACATAGGCCAATTCTACAGGAGAAAATTTGAGAATACTATTTAGCCTTATTGCTAAAACACTGTCAACATTTAGTATTTAATGCAGCTTGTGATTATTGAAAAATGATGAATGAAAGTAGAACATGTTCTATATTTTCAACAAAGTTTGAAAAAATATTGACTCCTTGTTTCCGCTTAGCTTTTCTCTTATTGTTTGCTGGATTGGGAGTGCAGAGATTCAAGTACTATGCCTTTTCTTAAGGAGTGCATGATAAGGTACACAATAAATGATAAATAAGAGCAACCTGGGGGTAGGCAATAATTGATCTATTAATAAAATTATAGTCTTCTGAGATTGTGAGCATGGATTTTATTTTCTTTGAGTTTCAAAATAAATATGGCTTTTCTGGAAAGTATCCCAGATCTAATTGCTTCCTTTGCAATTTCCCAACATTTCCAATGATAGCTTCTATATGACTGGAGAAAACACTAGCTAAAGAATTATCTCTTGCCACATCAAGCTGAAAGTGTTTTTCCAGGCTCTTTTCTACAAACTGATCAATACTGATTGCACACCACACTGTCCACTCTAAATTTATTCCTGTAATTTATCTTAGCTTTGAGTGTAGCCATGGTTAATTGCTAATCCATATTCATTGAACATCACAAATGAGGCCAGAGCCAGGACACACTTCACATTCCATCTCATCAACTGTGAAAAGTTATACTTTTGATTTCTCATCTGCTTTTACAGTTGCTAGACTTTTTTTAAACGTGTTCAAGTTTTAAAATAACATCATTGTATATTATTTAGTAATTTGCATTCTGATGATTAACAGGTAATGACTTTGTTAAAATGAAACATAACTTAAAATACCATCACATGTGGCTGAAATGTTTAATTGAACTGGAAAGTTACCTTTTTGCTGTAAATATATCTTTATTTTCAAAGACTTGAACTTAAACATTGAAAATACACTTATCAGAAATATTCTTTGAATTCTATTTGAAATGACCACTTAATTATTATAAGACATGAAGTCAGAAGCTATAGCTTTCACCTCATTTATGAGATTATAGACATATGCCATCACACCCCCACATCTATGTACACTTTAAAATTATCTTTATGTACCTGTAACCCCAGGATGTTCCATCTGTAAAAGAAAGTCTGCTTATTAAAAAAAAATCCCATCACTGAAAATCTCAGTGACTGAGATCGCACTTCATATGTTTTCATGCATAAGAAATGTCTATTAAATGAGCAAAAGGATGGATAGAGGGGAAGGAGTAAATGAGACAGAGTCTTAACCCCTGAGCCATCTCTCCAGCCCTGGGAAGGAGTAAATGAAAAAAATTAAAGACACTGTAAATTTTCAACATCTCCATTCATGTCAGTGAACCAAATTATTAATGATGTGATGACAAAAGCAATTCTACTGCTGCTACTGTCCTTGGTTTGTTGGTCTCTCTGTGTGTTTGTGTGATATACATGTGTGTATGGTCAGGTACCACTTGCATAGAGTAATGGGATCCAACTTGAGTCCTTCAGGATAACTAACATTTATTTAGGTATGTAAAAAGTGTTTTGATTTCCAGCTATATTATTTCAAAACATGACAAAAGTTCTTGTTCTCATCTGTGTTACTAACTCCAAATGCCAAATAACTAAAATTTACACATGAGCAGGCTTTAAATTTACTAATGTATATATTAGAAATTTTTGCGATGTTCTATCTGCATAATGAAATTGTGCTTCATCTTAAAGTATTTATTTTGAGTAATTATAGACTTTACCAGGGATGAAAGTTTAAGTAGAGTTGGAACATTGCACTGTGCATCTCGAGGGACCATTTATATTATAAAACAAACTTATCTAGCATCCCTTCTTGCCTTGGTACTGGGGTAATAATGGGGTAAAGCCATTCCAAGCTACTCTTTTAGCTTTTGTCTACAAGGATATTGTTTGCAATATAGGCAAGGAAATGCTTGCAATATTTGATAAATAAAGGGCTAATGACGTATTGTATTTCATCTTGGAATATATCCAATAGTTTTACCTATGTCAAAATGTAGACATTTTGCTTAATCCAGCTTTCTCATTCTAGAAATGAGAAAAAATGAAAAAGAGTGAAAACAGCAGCATTAAAAACACAAAAATAATAATCTCACAGGGTTGGTGAAAATAAATTATCTAATGTTTATAGAAGTAATAAGTCAATGACTTGAACCTAATAAAAACATGCTTAGATTTTTTTCTTCCAGATCATTTTAAAATTCTAATAAAAGAATGAAATGAAAAGCACATGATTTTCTTTGTTTTTGGGCATTGAATTTAGGCCCTTAAGCATACTAAGCATAGGCTTCGCCTCTGAACCACACTCTCAAGCCCGAAGAGCACATGGATTCCATTAGACAGTGAAGTAGCTATTTAACCCAATAACTATTTTTCTGGTTTAAGAGTACAATGCAGTACCATAGTACTTTCCTTTAGCCAAGTCATTTGTTTGTTTGTATTGTATCAATTTTCAAATTATTTTGACAGGAAAAAACCTATGAATGATATTCACATTCATATGTGTAATATTCATTCCAGAACATTTACTTGTGGTCTGTCTCTAATTGAAGTATAAACATTAATTTTCATATCTATATCATTATATAAATTTTTAAATATTTCCCTCAATTTTCTACTGATTTTTGAAAATTTAATGAGCTCACATATTTTCAAAGAAGAAGAAAAAGTTGATTTGGGTAAAGATCATTTCAAGACTTCAAAAAACTGGTTGTGTTCTGATTAATGAATAATGCTTAGAACCTCATATGGTCAACAAAAGGAAAATTTGCATTTCTTTTTTCAAATTTATTACATCATTTGGCATTCTGCATAATACCATAAATATGCTAGTACATGTCTAAATAACAATTTGTGGCATGAATCACATGTAATATTTTCCAGGAGTTAGCTATAAAACACATTTGGAAACCAAAATTAACCAGATGACATTTTATTATGCAGTTGGTCTGATGTAATGTAAAATTTAATTACATCATATTTCACACACAGCTGTGACAAAACTTATGTGAGCTTCCAAGATTCACAAACTAAGCTAACATGGAGTTCTTTGGGAGAAATGATGGAAGTAGGTTACCTTCTCTGGAGAAATGAGTTTTCATTAGTAGGTCTTAAGGCTATTTTCTTAACTACTCAAATGCCACACCTACTAAATTTCTCTGGGAGAACAGATATGCTTAGAATTATTTACAGCAAAGAAAAATGACACACAACTATTCACCTGAATCATGTGGCAAGATTGCAATGCTTTACAGGCAGTTGTTGAGATTTCCTTAGTTTAATTCTCCCCGTGTTTACAAACTTCAGATTTTTGTATTTAGTTATGAGTAGTTAGAAGACAATAAAATGTGATTATTAAACCAAGCAGAATCTGTATTCGTGTTGTAGCTAAGTTTTCTTTGTCTCTGAAATGTGCTCAGTGAAGTCATTTTATACCTAGAGAGAGAAACTTAATTAGAATGAAATGAGAGAGTTGCCAATACTACCAATTCAACACCCATGTATTAGATCTTATTATTTACCAAGCATTGTGCAAGAAGTGAGAGATACATGGTGGAGTGCATCTCTTCAAGATTTGCATTTCCTGAACTTTCTGTCTGCTGATAAATGGTTCTGTGGGAAACATTGTTTTAGGCTGCAGCAAAGTTTTTTCCCAGCATTCTCCCTTTCTTGTCAAGGAAGTTGGAACAAGGGGGACTCAAATGCCATTTCATGAGTTTAATCAGGCCCCACCTATAGTAGGTTTAGCAAACCTCTCTGCCAGCAGAGCTCCTAACTAGCTCTCCAACCTTCCTAATATGATTTGGGTGAGGAAAAATGGACTTACAAGGACAAAGGTGGTCATCCTATTGTTTGCATAGACAGCATATTCTGCTACCTCAGTTCACCTTACACAGTGACTCAGAGGTGCAAAGCCAACTAGGATATATAACTATGTTAGTTAGTCTGACTCTTAGAACATGTCTAAGGTGCAAGGGAATAAATTGAGAAAAGTAGATATGATTTGACAATAAATTGATGTTTATAAAATTAGGGACATACACAGGAGACCTCAATGTCAGCTGTTTCTTCAAGGTTTTTCTCAATTAGGAGTCATTTTTCTTCTTAGGTCTGGCCTTTGGTAGGTTATCCGTGCTCCAGTGGATGGCTCTATATCCTTGCACATGTAGCAGTGTTAATGAGGCTCAGGGAGTTATTACAAAAAGAAAAAGGCATGAATGTAAGAACTCTGTGTGTAAATGCAATGTGTTACCATCTACCCACAAACCCTTCAGGAATTTTATTCTTCATAGACAATAATAGTTGAGTCATGTGCAGAATAAACAATTAACATATGAACTTGAATTGGAGAAGTCAGAAGAAAGTGTTGCATTGATAATTTAAGAAAAGAGAATGAACAGATCTTGAGGGAATAAAGAAAAATGCTTTGGTTATTAACAATATTCCAGTTCTCACATGCCCTAAATAAAATGCTTCTCTTCCATTAGAGTCAATAAAATAAAAAAGAAAAATATTGCATCATTAGAAATAAGACTTTTTTGTGTATATTCTTGAGATAGTTTTTGATTTGTCTCAGTTTGAGAAGACAAATAAAGCAAAAGAAAATGTGGAATTCAGAACTTAGTCTTATTCCACAAAAGGAAGGCATATCTGTTTCAATAAGCCTTGCCAACCCCCACTACTGGGACATAACAGGTCCTCGTAGAATCCTACTGCTGTTGTTTTGTTAAATGACCTGGTGTCAAACTCTACCCTAAATATTTATGCTGATATACATAAATCAGTAATTTTCTCAATCTCAACCTTGTTGATAAAATTCATACAGATTGGAATTGATCAATGTTTTGAGAACAAGTGACTGTTCAGTGTTCAGCTCCACATGGGATATTTATATCACCTGTTTTAAGGCTCAGGAAATATTGTGGAAGAGAAAACAGAGAGAATGTAAAGCTGGAAGATGAGAAGGAAATCTGGGAAATCTCTCTTCTGGACATTACATGGCTATTGCATTTCTGAATTAATTCGCAGTAATGGGGGTTACCTAATTAAAGGCTATGGGTCACCAAAGAAAGACAGGGAATGAGGAGGCAACATGAGAAGAAGGGATTTGGTTGCAGGGAGGAGGGGGTGAATAAGATACATTAATGGTGGAACTTTGTCAACAAATATTACATCTGTGTGTGTGTGTGTGTGTGTGTGTGTGTGTGTGTGTGTGCATAAAAATATGTGTGCATACAATTGTATAAGAAGAAATTAATTTTTAAAAAAACTCAAGCTAAAAAATTCAAATCATTTATAATTTTGGCTCTTTTATTATTTTCATGCTGCAGTATTTCTTTGGCACTTTGACAAGTGATCTGCTACTCTGGTACAATATTCCACTTCATAATCCTAGTGTACACAACCCTTTCATTCACATCACACTGTGGGTTCACAAGCTGGACCATGAGCTAACAAAATGCGAGTTTTATTTCATCATCTCATGCTTGGTCAAAAAATACTTTACTTTTTTTTTTCTCTGTTATTAAACTACTTCTTAAAGTCAAGTCACTTTCTCTGTGATTAGAGATTTGAAAAGTATACTTAATATATCTGAAAAAGAAAGAAAATTAATTTCTCTGATACAAAATGCATTTAGAGGACAATAAGGCAGCTTAGTGGGTAAGATAGGTACCTGCTCTGCTTGTAAACCTGACAACTAGTGTTCAACCCTCAAAAATCCACAAAGAAAAAGGAGAGAACTGAGTTCTCTGAAAGTTATCCTCTGGCTTCCAGCTGTCAGCTATGATATGCCTTTGCTTGCCTTCTCTTTCTTCCTTCTCTTCTATGTCCCTTTCTCTCAAAAATAAATACTAAATTATTAAAAATTAAATGCATTCAGCAAAATGTGTTATCGCTGCTCATGCTGCAGTATCCCATGATTTGATGACAGAATATTAGCGAGTTTTATTTTCTTGCAGCAAAGGGAATAGAGCAGAATCTTCCTTTCATTTCCCTTCAGCCACTAAGCCATGAGTATTTCATTGGATGCAGCTGAATGCTTGGAAAAGAATTTATTAATAGTGGATGGATTCTGTGTTCTGAGCTCCAGCTGGCACAGCAGACCAAACCCCTGACTGAGCACTGGAAATAAAATACACTGATAATTTGGTGCAAGCAGACTCTCTTGATCCTATATAATTGTAGATGTATAGCTTTGAAGCCAACCACAACCACACAATAGACCGAGGATTCTTTACAGCAATGATGAAATTGCAATAGACAAAAATCAGTTGTAGATACTCATACTCCTTCACATAAAACATATCAAAGGCATGCACGCACACACACACACACACACACTTTCTCTGAACAAATACAATCTGCTAGTCAATCTGTCCCTGAGGAATTAGCTTTATGTGAAAATGATACCCATGGGAATGACACCATACAACCTGTCCTTTGTGGAAAGGAGTGCTAAATGCTTCCTACTAGCTATGTATCTAGGTGATGTTCTTCTCTTCCCCTGTGACAGTTGATAGCAGATGCCAACTCAACAAGTGGAAGTTGAGCCTTTGGGAACATTCATGAAGAATGAGTTGGTAAGGCAAAACATGAGCAAGCCTATAGGAATTTATCTAATAAGGAAGACTCAGCCCATGTGTGGGGGGGATTATAAGGGCAGATATATAAGACAGAGAGCAGGTTGAATGGGAATAGGTATATAGGCATATGGATATATAAACATAAAAATAAGAAACACAGTCTCCTGGAGAGGATGTGGAGAGAAAGTGGGAATGTAGGCTCATACAGCCACTCTGGCGGGCTGTCTGGAGATTCTTAAAGAAACTAAAAATTGAAATGCCATATGACCCTATGATTCCACTTTTGGGAATAAGCCCCCATACATCAAAAATTCACCTTGATAGCACAAGCACGGACCATGATCATAGCAGCACTATTTACAATAGCAAAGTCATGGAATCAACCCAAAGGTCCAACAGTTGACGAGTGGATAAGAAAAATGTGGTACATCGATACAATGGAGTACTACTCGGCCATCAAAAATGATGAATTAATGGAATTGCCGGGAAATGGATGTTATTAGAAACAATTATATTAAGTGAAGTATCCCAGACCTTGAAAATTAAGTGCCATATGTACTCCCTAATAGGTGGCTCCTAGTACCAAACCCACCCAGCCCACCTAGAGACACTCAAAAATCAATCTCTGTAATACTTACAGTAATTGCAAGGAATATGAACAGGAAGGATGTGGTAGGAGGGCCACACCAGAAACAAGGAGAGAGGGGGCAGCAGAGAAAATAGGCTACCATCAAGGACTGTAAATGAGTAAAGATTCATCTGGTTAAGTTCACAGACTTTAGTTTCTGATCATTTACAACTGATGGGGTATGATCTCACCAGAAGGGGAGGGCATGTAGTCTGGCAGATAAAAAGTAACCCTTTTGTAAATGGGTGATTGACCCCTCCCTCGCTGCGGTTTCCTACCTTTATTACATCTACCTTTGAATATACTCTTAACAAGACTCTAGTTTAACAGCTTTTTATCTCTGGCCAGGGGGTGACATCCAATACCCATCGGGATGGAGTGAAGGGCATTGCAGGAGCAGCAAAACGGAAAAAAAAATCAACAAACCACAATCCAGAACATCAGAGACTTTATATCAACCACCTGGAACTAGGCCAGCCTAATCTCTCCCCATCCTGAAGCTCAGGGAAATTTGCGGAAGAGGGGGCGCTAAGATTGTAAGAGCACAAGGATGGGAGGAGCAATGATATGCAAGATACTCCACACAAGTTAGGGCCGAAGCAATAATAATTGGACTTTGCATGCCCTGCACAATGTCCAACACACTATTGACCCCTCAAATTCTAGTGTTCCTATGCTTAAGGGGAACACAGGAAAGGGTTCTGTGAAATGCCACTGGGTCCTTGCACCTCATCGGAGAGGAGGACCCAGAGGAGAGTCTGGCATGCACATTAAAAGATGCTCAGGGGATGGGGGGGCACAGGGGGATAGGAAGGGATGGGGAGAGGAGGGGGCATAGGGTGGTGGGAGGTTGGAGGGAGAGAGGGGACTGGTGTACCTGTTAAAGTTGTATGAGTAGAAATAAAAAAAGAAACAGTATCTCTCTCTCTCTCTCTCTCTCTCTCTCTCTCTCTCTCTCTCTCTCTCTCTCTCTCTCTCTCTCTCTCATAGCTCTATCTGTATGTATAGTGTGGCCAGCTACCTCACTTCCTGGCATTTGTATAAACTCTCTTGCCATATTGATGAACTATAATGAGAATTGTATGCTGGAATAAACTCCTTGTTATCCTAATTATTATTCTTGTATTCAGTCAGCAATGAGAAAATGAAATGAAAACACTTTCTTTCTATAATATATTGTTTTTTCTCCTTCATTTGAAATTATGCCTCATGTTATAGTGCTGTTACAATAATTAAATAAGGCAATAGATATAAAGTATTGAACAGAATTCTTTGGTAAGGCATGAAATGAATGGTATCTGAAGCACGTAATATAAATGAGGATAAATCATTAAAATTTAATAACTTTATAAAAGTCTGAATTCACATATGGTAAATTCTTACCTAAACATACAGACACATACAAGTAGACTAATAACGGAAATGACAACTCACTGTTAGGAAAGAAAAAAGTCAGCACAGCTAAAAACAATAGCATAACTGTCCTCAAATCTCCCTTTAAATGGGATTTCTGGGTTTTTTAGTCTGTGTATTAGAATTTGAGAATTGGATGCAGCACAGTAGATATGTTATTGTGGTTGTTGAGGGTCTCCTATTATCCTGTCATTAAGTGTACATACCTTTTGTAAGTAGAGTAGCTCATTCTTTTAAGAAACACAATGAAAAAGCCTTTCTGCTCTTTTGTGAAATAAAGATTTCATGAGAGACAGAGTAGCATAAGTTTTTGTTTTTTTTTTTAAGAGACACTCAGGCTTTTATTTTTTTAACATTAAAACATTTTTTATTCTTTTAGTGTTTTATACATTAATATAGGTGAATTAATGGCATTTTTACACCTTGATCTTCAATTCCATTCCCCTTCCTTTTTCTGTTGCAATTTCTTCCCTGACAATCTCCCTCCTATTTACTTTTTGTAAATAATTTTATTTTTCTTTTTTCTCTCCCTTTCATTCCCATTCCCATCTCCCTTTCTTTTTCCCTGACAACCTTTCATTTCCTCCTATTTTCAAGACTTTTCAGTTGCATGGCCTACTGTGCTTCAAATAATCTGTCATTACTAAGTAACATAAGTTTTCATGACTCCGTTAAATGACTTTGCTCCTTGACAATTCTGTATAGGTATAGAGTACATGCTGATTATTATATCACCCTCCCTTTCTGTCTTCCTCTGTCCCCTATTTCACCCTGTAATCCAATTTACTACATTCTCTTCTTTTTGTTTTGTTTCAACACATACTGAGTATAACCATGATTGTTTGTGAGTCCATATGTGTAAACATATCCTTTAGATTCTGGTGGGCTTATCAGCAGGTACAAGACAAGATGTTGACTGTCTCTACTCAGAATGCATCAGTAAGCAATAACTTAGCAGGGAGGGGTAGGGCCTTGTGCATCTTTTCCCAATCCAAAATTCCGTTTCGGCAGCCACACTCCTACAGAGACAGTTGCAGGAAGTCATGCTGCTGTGAGGTCACAATTCCATTGGCTGTACCATGACCAGAAGACAGATATTCACAGCTCTCTCTCTATCTTAGACTTCTTACATTCTTTCTCACCCTTACTCCCTAAACCTTAAAGGATACATTATAAACGACATGTTTGAGGCTGAGTACTTGTTCACCAGTTATTCTCAACAACTCGAACAGGCCTAACTTTTTGCATTCACTACCATTTATGAAAAAGAGAAGCTTCTGTGAGATTGAGAGTATATTTCGTCTATTAGTATAAATACAAATATATAAACACAAATGTGTAGAAGGCAACTTGTCATTATGTAAATTTAGTGAAGTAACCATTCCAAGCTTAGCCCTCCCTTGAGGCCTAAGACCTCTTCAGTCAATGAGAAAAACAAATAGAAATTAGTGGAATTAATTTTCAGATCAAAGTTTTTCTTTCCACAATTCCCATAAATTTTTATCCATTTGGTTTGTTTTAGATTCACTGAAAGTCCCAAAACTCTTAAATTTGGGGAATTCATTAGAAGTATATATCCTAGTTACACATTGCCACAATGAAATACCAGAGCCAAACAACTTGGGAAAGAAAAAAATTATTATAGTTCAAAATTCCAGGTTACTGTCTATCAGGTCAGGAAAATTACAGCAGCAGAATCCTGATGTATTTATAAATTTGATGTTATGGAATAGTCCTTTTGTGGCTTGCAGAACTCAGACATTGTCTATTGATCATCTATGAGAGTGACTGGGTAATCGGTTCCAGTATATCTCTCATTTTTCCTGTATCATCACTCTCCTAAAATCTTTATATCTCAATAATTATTTAAGATGAAAAGCATACATGTTAGTGTAAATTATAATTAAAGTTAAAATATACTCTATAAGCAATGTTAAACATCATTTTCCCTGAGTTTAATATTCAACTTGTTTTATTTATCAATTTAAAATGAAGGTCTTCCAGAATATATGACTTGTAAAAGATAGTATGGAATTCTCCAAGACACACACACACACACACACACACACACACACACACACACACATACACACACATTGCATCTTACCACCAGTAAAAGGATTTTTCTTCTTTAACTTTCCATACTTTAGATACAACCATTTTCCTATCTCAGTACTGATGTTGGTCCTAAGGCTCCATCACTGCAGAAGAAGAGCTCCTGTTTTCTCAAGCACATGTGTTAGGACAATGTTATAGCACAGTCATATTGTAGTACTATAAAGACGAGTCCTGGCTCCTTCCAATGGTCAGCTGAGCTGCTGAGGTAAACCTGTGTGTTTATATCATGCTGGACTACTATTGTGTTCAGTCTCTGATGATGCTAAATGAAAGGCTGGTGATTCTCCACTCCTGTATCATGAATCTCTCACAGATCAAAAGTTAGGATATTGTCTGATGTCTGCTATCTACTTCTAGGTTTCAAGGTGCAAACTTTGAAAGCCGTGAGCAAAGGGAGCCCTTTGCTTGCTATTGCTTCCATAAGAAGTCCTCAGTACACACTGTTGCATGATGCCTCTGTATTTGGATTACTTGCTTATTTGCCCTTCTGTGATTTACACTAAGCAGTGTCCCCTCTCATGTTCTTCCTGTAATATGACTCTTCCAGGTGCCTGAAGTAGTAATACTGCAATTTATGATAGCTGTTCTCTCCAAAATCTACAACCAACATGTGAAACTGCAGGTTCCTTGGAAATTTGTTTACCATTCTTTTGATGAAAAGCCTTATGAATTCATTCTAATTCACCCACATTTTCCTTAAGATGAATTGAAAGTTTCACACAAAGGAATATTTACACATTTTTTTGTCGGTTCCATGTGTTTTTATCTCACATGATTGATAATGAAATTTGTTACAGATATCTACCATGGAAATATTTTTAAATGGGAAGTCTTAAGTCATTGTTTCAATGTATCTTATTGTTCATTATTATTGTTGAAAAGTCCAATCTTTCTGCAATTGCAGTATTTTGCATATGCCCTGCTAGTCTTTCTAAAAGACCAACCACCTTAACATGTCTGTGGTTATACATATTCACGGTAATATATTTCAAATGTGTGAATTCGTGTGTACATGCGCACATGTATATAGTTCTGCTTGTTCTTTTATTTCTTTGACTGTATTTACTTTGCTTTCCTCTAT
The DNA here is from genome assembly GCA_023101885.1 of Typhlomys cinereus. Taxonomy (NCBI): domain Eukaryota; kingdom Metazoa; phylum Chordata; class Mammalia; order Rodentia; family Platacanthomyidae; genus Typhlomys; species Typhlomys cinereus. The sequence continues at coordinate 2,948,931 of JALPQD010000306.1, read as the reverse complement.
TTCAGCTGGGTATTTTTATTTTTTCAGTGTGCGGCTTGGATTGAACTGTAAGGTTCCCAATTACCTTTTTGATCTGTCTTATCTTGTTTCTGACTTTGTTTATTTTACATACATTCTTTAATTATTCTCTTTGAGACTTTGCAATGACCCAAGGATGTGCACATCTACATTTATACACATATTTTATATGCAATATTTTGATTAAAATGTTTTACTTTTTTAGGATTTTAATCACTTCCTGTTTGCCAGATTGTTCTTTCTGAAGTTGAAAGCTTCTTCAATATCTTGTCATTATCAACTGTTTGCTCACTGAAAGTGTGCTCTAATCTTTGGCAGCTGGAGTTAATACTGAGAGATAGTTGGATTAAAAGAATGATAACATCACTAACTAGTTATTCTACTGATGGAATAAACTGACCTAGTTGGGACCTAGTTGGAGGAAATAACTACTGGAAACAAAACTTTGAAATGTACATCATATCCCCACACTTTTGAGTGTTCTTTCTCCTCCTTCCCTTCTCTCTTCCCGCTTCCAAGCTGCTGTGAGGTGAGCAACTCTGCTCTATTATATACATTCCACTCTGATGTTCTGTCTTACCATAAACCTGAAACATGGATATAAGTTGACAACTGATCATTAAAAGTTAAATATTTCCTGCCTTAAATCATTTCTCTTAGGTGTGGGGTCAGCAAGACAAAGCCAGGTACCACATTTTGTGTTGAGATACTAATTTGCAGTAACTCAGAATGTTATTGAGAATATGTGGAGATTAGATCAGGTCTGGTCATTACCTAATAAAAGGTTTGTCTTTATAAAAGAGGAATAAGTCCTTGCTATTGTGTATGGAGACAAAGCAAACATGGATGTGCAAGTGTCTCTGTAGTAAGACAAAAAGGCCTTTGGGAATATTCCCAGGAGTTGTATAGCCGTTTCATACAATACCGCAATTTTTATTCATTTATTTATTTTTTTGAGGACCCTCCATAATGATTTCCAAAGTGGCTGCACTGGTTTCCAATCCTAACAATAGTGAATACTATTTCCCTTTTCCCCACATCCTTGGCAACGTTTGTTTTTATTTATTTTCATGCTATTGTTTCCTACTAGGATAAGATGAAATATCAAATTAGTTTTAATTTGCATCTCCTTATGGCCAGGAAAGTTGAATAATTTTTATATATTTCTTAGACATTCAAATGCTTTCTTTTAGTAAAGTCTCTTTTTAGTTCCAAAGCCATTGTTAACTTGGCTGTTTGCCTTCTTAATGTTTATTTTTTTATTTCCACTCATACACACTTAACTGGTATAACGCTCCCCCTTCCTCCAACCCCCCATCCCCTTGTGCGCCCCACCCCTCTTCCCTCCACATCTCCCAGTGCCTCCCCCTCCCATCCCCGGCACATCCTTTAATGAGCATGCCAGATTCTCCTCTGGGTCCTCCTCTCCAATGAGGTGCAAGGACCCAGTGGCATTTCCCAGAACCCTTTCCTGTGTTCCCTTTAAGCATAGGAACACTACTGTGGCAGTCAATCCCTTGCCTCCAAGGATCCTAGTGCCTTTAGCAAACGCTAGACTTTGTGGGGTCAATAGTGTGTTAAACATTGCACAGGGCATGCAAAGTCCAATTCTGATTGCTTTGGCCCTAACTTGTGTGGAGAATCTTGCATATCGTTACTCCTCCCATCCTTGTGCTCTTACAATCTTATTGCCACCTCTTCTGCAAATTTCCCTGAGCTTCAGGATGGGGAGTCATTAGACTGGCCTAGTTTCAAGTGTTTGATATAGAGTCTCTGATGTTCTGGATTATGGTTTGTTGATTTATTTTTTTCAATTTTGCTCCTCCTGCAATGCCCTTCACTCCATTCTGATGGGCATTGTATCACCCCCTGGCCAGAGACAAAAAGCTGTTAAACTGGAGTCTTGTTATAAGAGCACATTCAAAGGTAGATAGAATAAAAGTAGGAAACCGCAGTGAGGGAGGGGTCAATCATCCATTTGCAAAATGGTTACTTTTTATCTACCAGACTATGTTCCCTCCCCTTCTGGTGAGATCATACCCCCTCAGTTGTAAATGATTAGGAACGGAAGTCTGTGAACTTCACCAAGTGTCTCATTACCTATTTGCAGTCCTTGATGGAGGCCTATTTTCTCTGCTGTAACATGGTCCCCTTACTCTTTGTTTCTGGTGTGGCCCTCCAACCCCATCCCTCCTGTTCATAATTCTTGCAATTACTGTAAGTATTACAGAGATTTATCTTTGAGTGTCTCTAGGTGGGCTGGGTGGGTTTGGTACTAGGAGCCACCTATTAGTGATGTACATATGGTGCTTAATTTTCAGGGTCTGGGATACTTCACTTAATAGAATTGTTTCTAATGACATCCATTTCCCGGCAAATTCCAGTAATTCATGATTTTTGATGGCTGAGTAGTACGCAATTGTATGGATATACCACATTTTCCTTATCCACTCATCAACTGTTGGACATTTGGGTTTATTCCATGACTTTGCTATTGTAAACAGTGCTGCTATGAACATGGTCATGCTTGTGCTATCGAGGTGAATTTTTGCTGTATGTGGGGTTATTCCCAAAAGTAGAATAGCAGGATCATATGGCATTTCAATCTTTAATTTCTTTAAGAATCTTCAGAAGGCTCACCAGAGTGGTTGTATGAGCTTGCATTCCCACCAGCAATGTAGGAGAGTTCCCCTCTCTCCACATCCTCTCCAGCATTTGGTGTTGTTTGTATTGTGGATTTGTGCCATCCTGACCAGGGTGAGATGATATCTCAGGGAAGTTTTGATTTGCATTTCCCTGATGGCTAAAGAAGTGGAGCATTTTTTCAGATATTTGTTAGACATTTTAATTTCATCCCTAGTAAAGTTTCTTTTAAGTTCCAGGGCCCATTTTTTAACTGGACAATTAATTTCCTTGGGGTTTAGTTTTCTAAATTCTTTGTGCACTCTGGAAAATAGAGTTCTATCAGATATGTGGTTAGCGAAGATATTCTCCCATTCTGTGGGTTACCTTTGAGCTCCTGTTACAATCTCTTTATTTGAACAGAAGCTCTTTAATTTCACAAGATCCCAACTGTTGAGAGTTGGTAGCAGTGACTGTGCCATTGGATGTCTGTTTAGGAACTCTTGGCCTAGCCCAATCAGCTCTAGGGAGTTCCATACCATTTCAACTATGACTTTTACAGTCTCTGGCCTCTTATCAAGGTCCTTGATCCATTTGGAATTAATTCTTGTACATGGTGACAAGTACGGGTCCAGTTTTAATCTTCTGCATGTTGAGATCCAGTTTTGCCAGCACCATTTGTTGAAGATACTGTTCTTTTTCCATTGGATTTTTTTGGCCCCTCAAAGATCAAATGACTGTAATTTTGTGGACTTATATCTGCGTCTTCAAACCTTATCCATTGATCTGTGCATCTATTTTGGAGCCAGTACCAGGCTGTTTTTATAACTATTTTATAACTATTTGTAGTATAGACTAAGGCTTGGTATGGTGATACCTCCAGCAGTGTTTTTGTTACTCAGGATTGTCTTTGCTATCTGGGTCTTTTGTGCCTCCAAATGAATTTTGAGATTGTTTGGTCAACTTCTTTAAATAAATGCTTTGGGATTATAATTGGTATAGCATTGAATTTGTATATTGCCTTTGGTAGGATGGTCATTTTTACAATGTTGTTTCTGCCAATCCAGGAATATGGGAGTTCTTTCCACCTTCTGGTGTCTCTTTCAATTTCTTTCTTTAGGGTTTTAAAGTTTTCATTGTAAAGGTCTTTTACCTCCCTGGTTAGTTTTATACCAAGGCATTTCATTTTTTTAGGGGCTATAGTAAATGGGATTGTTTCTCTCAAGTCTTTTTCACTTCTTTCACTCTGGACATATAGGAAGGCCACTGATTTTTGTACATTTATTTTGTATCCTGGTACCCTACTGCACTTCTCAATTAGTTTCAGGAGCTTCTTGGTGGAGTTTTTGGGATCACTCAGGTATAAGATCATGTCATCTGCAAATACGGATAGCTTGACTTCTTCCTTGCCAATTTGAATCCCTCTTATGTCCCTTTCTTTTCTTATGGCTTCAGCTAAGACTTCAAGTACAATATTGAACAGAAGTGGTGAGAGTGGACAGCCTTGTCTAGTTCCTGATTGAAGTGGGAATGCTTCCAATTGTTCCCCATTGAGCATAATCCTTGCTGTGGGCTTGTTGTATACAGCTTTTATTATATTGATAAAGCTTTTTTCCATTCCTACTGTCTCTAGCGTTTTGAACATAAAAGGCTGTTGGATCTTGTCAAAAGCTTTTTCTGCATATATCAAGAGTATCGTGTGGTCTTGGACTTTGGACTGGTTTATATGATTAATTGCATTTATTGATTTGCATATGTTGAACCAACCTTGTGTGCCGGGAATGAAGCCTACTTGGTCCCCGTGAATGATCTTTTTGATATGTGTTTGAATCCGATTTGCTAAGACTTTGTTGAGAATCTTTGCTTCTGTGTTCATCAGAGAAATTGGCCTATAGTTTTCTTTTTTAAGTGAATCTTTATTGGATTGGGGATTAAAATGATATTAGCTTCATAGAAGGATTTTGGTATTGTTCCTTCCTTTGCTATTTGATGGAACAGTTTAAGGAGTATTGGTATTATTAAGTCCTTAAATGTCTGGTAGAACTCTGTGCTGAATCCATCTGGTCCAGGACATTTTTTGGTGGGAAGATTTGAGATTAATTCTTCAATTTCCTCATATGTTATAGGAATATTTAAATAATTAACAACTTCCTGATTCAATTTAGGTAAGTTGTGTTTACTTAGAAATTCATCCATCTCTTTTGTATTGTCAAACTTCACAGAGTATACATTTTTGAAATATGATGTTATAATTTTCTGGATTTCTTGGGTATCAGTAGCGATAACTCCATGTTCATTTCTAATTTTGTTAATTTGGGTTTTCTCTCTCTTGTTTTTGGTGAATTTAGCTAGGGGTGTATCAATCTTATTGATTTTTTCAAAGAACAAGCTTTTTGTCTGGTTGATTTTCTCTATTGTTTTCCTAATCTCGATTTTAGATATTTCTCCCCTTATTTTGCTAATCTCCTCTCTTCTACTACTTTTGGGATCAGATTGCTCTAGTTTCTCTAAAGCTTTAAACTGCATTGTTAAGTTATTTATTTCTGATGTTTCCATTTGATGTTTGATTTTTAAGGTTGGAACTGGGATCAGCATTAAGAAGGGGTGCAAAAGACTGCAGGTGGTAATTGGATGGGAAACAGAACAATGAGGTGAAAGGTATAAGAGGGAAAGATGATGGGGAGGATACAGAGGAAGTGGGGAGAAATAACTAACACTAAAAATATAAGGTACCGGCAGATAAAAGCTTTTCATTTTACATATTTATCAAAAATATAATTAAAATTATATACAGATATATCTTATATAAGAGAAAACATAAAGGGGACAAAAAGGGATAACAAAAGCTACTCTGTGATACTCCTATAAGAATTCATAGGCAATTGAACAAACTTCCCAGCACTAAGTGTGTGCCATTGTCTAATGAGCTGTTGGTCAAAGAAGTTTTAAAGGCTCCCAAAACAATATAGGCTTTTGCCATTGCTCTTGTGTGTGTTAGTTGGTTCTTTTTGTTGAAGACATGATACTTGTTGATCCAGGACATGAAAAATCAAGCTAGAACTGATCTGGAAGTTTCTTCCTTCTAACTAACTTTCAAAATATCAGAAGGTGCTATGCAGGTGGATGACTGAGAAAATTAATCGACAGTCTCATCCAACTGTGAATTCTGTGGGCTACAGTAGCAATTACTCTGGCAAGAAACGACCATAGATGCAAAAGTGACATGAATGTTATGGAGTTAACCAACTGATTTCTGATTGGATTTAAGGCTGATTTTTTTTTCCAGTAAGGATCTTATAGCTGGTAGTATAAACAAGGTCCAAGGCCCTAGGAGGGAGGAAACTACTAAGGAGTAATTATAAACACATGGTGTCAAGCTACCATCTGAGCATTTTTCTTTTTTTCCATTGATTAGAGAAGCTCTCCTTTGCAGTGGAACGTGTTTAATGTAGAGAATTATAATTGGTCAAAGTGCAGAGAATCACTGACTGTGGAATTCTGGGCTCTGAACAGGACTTCTAAGTCATAATCATTCCAAGTCTCAGGGAACATTGCAGAAGCAGGGGCAGTAATAATGTAAGAGCCTAAGGGTGTGAAGAGATGTGCAGACTATCTTTTGGACATGAAAGGGCTGCGGCACCCATGAACTCATTAAGCTGGGTCTATTTACCCAAGACCTACACTGATTTGGAAGCTCTCTTAAGACACCACATCTGCCTGTAAAACTATTGAAGAAAATGCCACATGGTGGAAAGAACAACTTTATTTAGTGTATACCCACTGATCTATCATCCACATTCCAACAAGGGTTCAGACATGTGCCAGTTCAGGCAACCCAGACGAAATTCCATGGGCTGCACATAAAAAAAGAAAGTGAAAGTGGAGGGAAATTGTTTGGAGGTAAATTGTATTCAAGTATGAACCTGTCAATAAATAAAAATAACTTTTAAATGGAGGCGGATCATTAAACCCCACACACTATAAAGATAACACCATGGTTAGAGGAAGGTATAATTCTTTTTTTAAATTTTTTATTATTATTATTATTTATTCAACTGTGTGCATGTGCGTGTGTTCACGCAACCTTGTCTGTGTGTGTGTGTGTGTGTGTGTGTGTGTGTGTGTGTGTGTAGAACCATGGACGAATTCGCAAACCACCATGGACGCCTCCACCTCCTTCTGCCCCGGGATTCACAGGCTCCGCCCTACCAGGACCAGAAGCGCAGGCCGCCCCCGCTTCTGCCTGGCGTCTATACGTGGGATCTGGGATCTGAACTCAGGACCTTTTGCCTGCAAGGCGGAGGCTTAACCCCTGAGCCACCTCTCCAGCCCAGGAAGGTATAATTCTAATGATATATCTGTAAGTCAAAGAACACCCAAGTCTGAAAAATATCAGAAACTAGACAAAGATACATGGGAAATTTCACAGCCCTTCAAATAAAATGGCTCTACAGTCACCTTGGACTGTGGGAAAACTTCATTAAAATGTTGGTTTTCCTCTTTTACATCAGCTGTTGATACAATCAACTTATTTTTATGGACATAAAATTTTTCAACTATGTATCAGCTGAGATTTTTGGACTCAGTGTGTTATAGGTTTCCTTAAAAAACTGATTTTTAATAGACTGAGACAGTGAACAAAATAGAAGCAGTAAATCCTAATATTTATTTGGGTTATCACTGAAAAGGGACACATTATATATATCTGTTACAGTTGTAAACATGTCATGTGAATTAAGTATTAAAATTCTAGTAAGAATGTTAAAGGATTTGTTTGCACATATGTCTTCGTGCCCTTACACAGCATGCACACAAGAATATTGTGGGTGGTGCATTCATTTTAGTATGATAATCATGCAGATGATGAGAGAAAAATCTCAAGAGAAAACTGATATCATTGTTTCACAGAAATATATATTGTCTTTCTATAGGCACTGGAACAGTGTAAGATTCTTCTTCTAAAATGATATGTCTATACAGGGAGCATTATCAGAATTTAGTGTCCCTAAATATTGTCATCGTGCATTAAGGGCAACAAATACTTGCTTTCCAATGTAACATAATTTTGTTCTTCCTTCTATTTTCTTGGCCCCCAGTTATTAATATTTCACTGGTGGTATAAAGTATAGTTTACTGATACTTCTAAACACAGAAAACAAAGCTCTCTTGCAAAATACATGACTACCAAATAAATTGACTTTTGGTTATTCTAAAAACTGACAAGATTTTTGTTTTTTCTTCATTTATGTACCAAAAAAGTACATAAGCTTACTGAAAATAGATGCATGTAAAGTATATGGACAAATATATCTATAGGCAGAACTTTAACACTACTGAAATGCTTTCTATCCTGCTACTAAGAATTATTTGGAAGTAAAATATTTCAAACTTTTATTTAGTGATTAACGTTATTCAGATGTGTAGGTATTAATCTGAAATGAGTGCACATTTCCTAATATGTCTCTAAATATGTCTCTTGTGACTGAAATCTGTCATTTTATAAATTATACTGTACATCAGATTTTTGACTTATTATATTGATATTTGGCAGAAGATAAAATACAAAAGAGAGGCAGAGAAGAATAGATTGAAACACAAAGACAAGGACAGAAAGAAGTTCAGAGAAGATTCAAAGGGACAGAAGGAAGGAGAGTGGGGAAAGGAAGGGAGAGAAAATAAAATCCAGATTTCAGTGGCAGAAATGGGCATTCTTTTTGAATCAGAATTTATTAAATGGAGATTAGAAAGGAAAGTTAAATATCAGTGCTCTTGAATGACTAAAGATATTTTGTGTAATTTTTTGAATGTCCTCATTCCATGTTGTCATTTCTCATTAGAAAGCCTTGAATTTAGGTGAATAATGCCTCATGCATTGAAGTTTAATTTCTCTTATAGGGCATTAATGGGGGGTGGAAATTAGAGCAGCTCTGCCACTATAAACCAGTCCTTCTGCGCTGGGGAAATGTCTCAGTGTTTAATGTGCTTGCCATACCAGCAAAAGGGTTGGAGTTCTGATAACCATATTCTTTCTTAAATGCCAGGCAAGTGTTGTGGCTCTCTTCCTGTCCAGGAGAATGAAGCTTGAAAATCTGCAGAAAAAGCTAGCTAAAGAAAAAATACCTATAGTTTAGTTCAGGGCTTAATTTGAGAAGCAGACTCAAAGCAATAACTTAAAGGAGCAATCAAAGATGGTTGTTTGTCATGGTTTGGTTATAAGAAATTGTCCCCCCCTAAACTCATGCATTTGTATTCTTAGCTGGTGCTGAAGTTTAGGAAGATCATGGCATCTTGAAATGTAGAACCTTGCTGGAGTAAGGCATATTATAGGGACAGATATGGAGTTTGGTTAGCCCTTCCCCACTTTTGCTAGTTGTCTGCCCTTCAGCCTGTAGCTAGTTCCCTTAGCCTCAATGATGACTGCAGTGACCTGTGCTGTTTCCAGCTTCTGTGAGCCAGTCGTGCCTTCCCTGCCATAATGAATGGACTGTTCTCCCCTCTGGCACCATAAGCCAAGTAAATCTCCCTTTCTACCTTTAAGCTAGTTTTATTTTAGTGTTGTCTAACAGCAGTAGAAAAGGTAACTGTGAAAGGCCTCTAACATGTTCATTAACACATGTACATGTAAACTCCCCTCCACATACACATGAGCCTACATCCCCAGGCAAACACATTTATCAACAGGCATGCATGCCATCCACACAAAACATAAGAAAAAAAGAAAGTTTTAGAGTTTTAAGGTTATTAGAATGAGCCAAATAATCATTGGAGAGTATTGATTGAAGAAGAAGACCAAACCCATACACACCCACACAGGTGCACTAACCCCTCTTCACACTTACCCTTCTTCTTTTCACATTTTGTTACCCAGGTTTTTGACAAAGAAAAGATTATCATTGGCTATGTTTACTGGATTTTCAAAACTCAGAACTCGTGGATAAATTCCATCTATTTTTCTTAATAAAGTAATTTGGATCAGGAATTTCATTACAGGAAAAAGTTGAGCAATGCAATGGTCATGTGTCTTTTTTTCTGTATTTTTTTACTGTACTCTCTAGTGCATTCACATAGAATAGTGTGATGGTTTGAATGTGAGTTGTCTACCACAGGTTCATGTGTTCGAATCTAGTACTACAAAGTAAAGTGCTGCTGTAAAGCTGAGAGAATTTGGTACAGAAAAGTATTGCCATTGTTGTAATGTGACTTACGTTACTTTGGAAATGTTTGTTGGATGAAATATGGAGAAGTTTGGAATTTGGACGGAGAAAGACTTTGTGTCTTAGAGACAGGGCCTAAAGTTTGGACAATTTTAGAGCAGTCATGCTGGAATGGTCTCTGAAGATTTTTGAAGGTTGTACCCAGGGCTAGGATTACCTTGAAGGCACACATCCTGTTAATCTGAAGGAACTGACTTTAATCCTTCACAGAGATAAAGTTGCCACATTGACCCCAGTCCTCTGTTATGAAAGGATATGGAAATTAGTTCTCCATTGCAGTTAAACCCTACACAGATGTGGCTGCAAGATTAGTTGGGGTAGGACCCAGTATGAACATACCAATGAGATATAGAGAGTAAAAAGTTCCAATCGGGTTTACAGAAAAAAGAAAGCTAACTAATGAAGAAATCTCACTTTGCCCCAGGTCTGTCTAGGCCTAAAAATAATCCTGACTTGGCAACTATCTTTGGCTCCTAGGCCCATTATAGGATTCCTTGTCTGGTATCCATGGGTTCCTATCTGACTTTTCTCTCACCCCACATAGATTCCATGCCTGGAAACCATGAGTTCTCCATTGCTCTCTTGCCCCTCTTGGATTCATGTCTGTGAGTTCCATTCTTTCCTTCCTCTAAACTACATTAATCCTCTACATGTGTCCTGGTTTCAATCTTCAACTACTGAGCACAGGAACTTGGACACATAAAGACCAAAGAGAGACTCCATAACATAAAGGACCATCTTGTGATAGTTTTGAAGAGATTAATGTTGAGAAAGAGTGTGACACCCAGCTTGTAATGATCTGGAGTAGAACCAAGACCTTTCGGGGAACTGACCTAGGTGCAGTGATTATTTGGCAGAGAGTTTGGTTGGGTTTTGCTCACATTATAAAAGCTTGCCTGAAGTTAAACTGAAGTGCTTAGCAGAAAACATTTCAAGACAAGATAATCTTGACAGTGTAGCATGTATGCTTTTTCATGCTCTCCTTCAGATTTATGATAAAATCTGTGACAAATTGAGCAGAAAAAGATTAAAACTGTGAGAGTTGATGATGAAAAATGTGAGGACAAGTTTGAAGAGACTATAAGTTGCAAAATGGCAGCTACTATTAGAGATTAGTACCATTAGTGAAACGATGCTTGCTATTCATTTAGACAAAAAAAAAAAAAAGATCACACTGTAAGGATGTATGTAAAGTTTTATTGGAAGCTGAGAGTTGAAGTTCAGAATTCCAAGGGGATCCTATATTTCTCTGTAGCAACTGCCCAGGAGATCGTCTTCTCAGCGTCAACACAAAGAGGATGAATCACTTGTGATCCAAGGTGGGCTGATTTTCAACCCTAGGATAGAATAGAACCCTGTCATAATCCATGCGGTCCTGATTCTAGAGGCATCAAAGATGCAAGAGTGTGCAGGGTGCCAATACTTCCTCCAATGTTTCAGAAAGTGACTGAATCCAGAAAGCCAGCAAAGTGACCCAGAAAGTTTGTTTTGTGCTGTGGATCTGATCTTTGGCCTGCCTTTGAAATGTGAATATGTTAGAGCTGCTATAGCCAATGTTAAACATCTGTCAAGAATAGCTGTATACTATTGGAGAAGCCAAACAAAGAAAGTGAGGTGATCTTTAGGCAGCTACACTGGAGGAAAGAAACCAAAGTCCTCTGGAAATAAAATTTTTACTAGATTTAATTCCAGTTCCTATGCCCTGAACTTGAGAAATGAAGTAAGGGCATGGTTAGACATTTTAAGTAAGGTATATTGAGAAATAAAGGGAAAAGATACCTGATTTCTCAGGAGAATTAGGTGGAATAATGTGCTTCTGGCTCTTAGGAGAGCTAGAGGGAAGGCAAGACTGCTCCAATACTTGCTCCAAACACCCTTGGATATGAGTATCTCTTTTATGAACTTTTGGGTAATTGGAAAATATAAACATTTTATTAGGTCCCACCAGGCACTGGTTCATTCATTATCTCTCTATCTTAAATATTAGACATCCTACACATTTGAGTTTGATCTTTAGTCACTGGCCTTCCTTAGGCAGTACTACCCAATTTCTGAGTGATAACTAAACAATTTGTCCCGCTGACTATTTGGACTTTGCATTGAAAGCACATGAAACTCTCACTACCTAGAAACCTTAGTTCTTTCTTCTGTCTCTGGTGTATTCCTAAGAGACTTACTACAGATATTCCTTGTATGGTATCAGAGAAAGCCTGGTTAACAGCAGTTGCTCACCAAAGCTTAGCAAGCATAGTACTTAAACAATGCTTCTTTTTTCTTTTTGTTTTTCTTTCTTTTTTTTAAATTTGTGTGTGTGTGTGTGTGTGTGTGTGTGTGTGTGTGTGTGCCTTTGTTTGTGCATGCGTTTGTGTGTTTGTGTGTGTGTGTCTTTCAGGGAGACTATGTGCTGATCACTTCACATGCATGCACAGTGTAGGTGGTGGTCAGGACAGAACTTTGAAGGTTGGTGCACCCCTTCTACTGTGTGCTCTGTGTTTTGAGCTGAGGACATCTGCTTTGCCCAGCAGCATATGTTTGTTGACTCAAGCACCCCAGTTACCTGGTTTCATTTAGCACCTTAAATCTTCTCTTTCATATCAGCTGCTTTTCTTCTCAATTCCATAGAGTTGAATTGCATGGTTTTTTGTACTTGGCAATATGGGAGCTCGACCCATTTGACACTGTAGAAGAGAAGGAGAAAATAAATGCAGTGGGGATACAGCTCAGCAAGAAAATGCAATTGATATCATCTGAGTTCCAGAGTTTGAAACACAGAGGAAGGAACTCAATAAAGTGTGTCCCCTCACTCTAATAAAGGAAAACAGAACACACAGAGAGCAGTAATAGGGGGAAGGAAAAGCATGAGATTAACCAAACTTACAGTGTTTTTCTTTTTTTTTAAAATAATTTTAACAACATTTCTATCCTTTTTATTGCTTTAAACAAGACAACATCTTCAAAATAGAAATCAAGACACTAAAAGGTGTAATTGGCACTTTCAGGATAAGAGAGACCATTGAAGCAATCCATACAGATTTGTGCTTAATGTTGTCCATATTGGGTCCTTTAGGAGTGTGCTGAAAAACACAATGGAGTTTGTCTCTGTCAGAGATCCTCAGAGGAAAGAATCAAATCAAATAAATATATGAGGAGGATTTATTACATAGGTAAATGCTATATAGGTTGGAACATTCAATGATAGCTTCTTTCACAACAAGGTTACAGAGAAGACAGTAGCTGCTCAGTCCACAAAATTGAATGCTTCAGCAGTCTCAACATGGTGCTGAAGGCCTAGGGGATTCACGGAGAGCCAGAAATCTACAGTTCATATTAGAAGGCAACAGAGTATGAGTTGTGATATAGGCAAGCATGGTTACAGCAGTGTAAACACACTTCTCAGCATTAAGTGAAGGTATCTTTGCATGCACTAATGCTTCCCCATCCCTGGACCACTTCATATCTGAGCAACTGGTGGAAGGTGTCATGTATTCTAGAGGAGGGTCTTCTTCCTTTAGTTAACCATTCCCAGAAACACTAATGGTTCTACCTAGAGGAATGTCCCATAGCTCTTTTTCATATTAAATAAAGACAATAATCAAGATTCATGATTGTTTTATGTGAATAGGTCTGTTGGGAAGCATTATAATCCCTAAAGAGATCACCCATCTGTCAGAGTAGAATAGGAAGCACCACACACTCAAAATCCCATCAGTTCTCAATTGATTATCTTATGTCTCAAGGGTACACAGTACCTGGCAAAATGAAATAAGCTTTACTATGAATATATTAAATTTCCCATGAAAAGCTACCATTGGAGAATGCAAAGCAGATTTCTGTGTTCCTCTCATAATATTTATTATGTAGTCAGATCTGTTTCAATGACTCATCCATTAGTCTGCACATATCATTCTATATAAAACCTGTGCCAAAAATCATAATTTTGGCTTGACATGTGGCAGCACAAAGTAAGGAAGCAGCAATGGGCAGAGATACAATTATGTGAATTTATTCTACTGTTGAGTCCAAGTTGTGGGGCATGGTGCCAGACAAAATACAAGAAATATCTTTATATAAGTGTGAGTATCTTATTTTTCATTCCTATTTCAAAATATTTAACTCTGTGATGCTATTTATTGTATTTCTTTCCAAATCCTTGTCATTATCTCCCTTAACTACTGGATGATTGATACTGTGAAGCATCTGCAGCAGGCCATGCAATACATGTTTTGTAAGTGAGTGAATGAATGTTAATTCATGTTCAGAATATCCATTGATATCGCTTCTATTTTTGTTTACTCACTTTCACTTCTCAGTAATTCCCCTACTGAATCTCATTCATGTCTATATTTTATTTACTGTATTGATAACGAAAACCTATGAAGAAAATCAGATAAATATATTCAAACCAAAACTTCTCCCCTAACTGAATCTTTGTCCAGCTTTGTATCTTGCTATCAACCAATATGATCACTCTATCCTGGTTATAGATATAGCTATATAGGTGCAGTTATAGATAGAAATAAAGATAGATGAATACATAGATACAAATTTTTTTGAGACAAGCTTAGGATGGCCTAAAATTTCTATATTGTAGAGAATAACTTCTTTACAACTGCTTCTCTCTCCCAGTTTTGGGATGACAGTTACCCAAATCAACCTAATTGCAAGGGTGACAATGAAACTCTGGGATTTCTGCATGGTAAATAAAGCAAGCATTCTACCAAATGAGCTATATTTCCAGACCCATCTATATATTTTTGAGCCTCTATCTCCTGTAACATCTACAGTATTATTCTATATTACAAATACTGAACATTTGGTATTTTTAATACATTTTTATTATTATTTCTGCTCATACAAACTTGATAGGTACACCAATTCCCTCCCTCCCTCCTCCTCCCCTCAAACCCCCTGCTCCCCCTCCCCTCACCCCCTCCCTCCCCATGCCCCATTGCCTCCCGCCCCAATTCCCAAAGAGTCCTTTATTGCGCATGTCTGACTCTCCTCTGGGCCCTACTCTCCGATGACTTACAAGGACCCAGTAGCATTTCCCTGAACCCTTTCCCGTGTTCCCCTTAAGCATAGGAACACTACTGTGGCTGTCAATTCCTTGCCTTCAAGGATCTTGGTGCCTTTAGCAGATGCTAAACTTTATGAGGTCAATAGTTTGTTGGACATTGCGCCAGGCATGCAATGTCTAATTATGATTGCTTCTGCCCTAACTTGTGTGGAGTATCTTGCAAATCATTGCTCCTCCCATCCATTTGCTCTTACACTTTTACCGCCCCCTCTTCCGCAAATGTCCCTGAGCTTCAGGATGGGGAGAGATTAGTCTGGCCCAGTTCTAGGCGGTTGATATAGAGTCTCTGAAGTTCTGGATTGTGGTTTGTTGATTTTCTTTTGCAGTTTTGCTGCTCCTGCAATGCTCTTCACTTCATCCTGCTGGACACTGTATGTCACCCTCTGGCCAGAGACAAAAAGCTGTTAAACTGGAGTCTTTTTATAAGAGCACATTCAAGGGTAAATGTAATAAAAGTAGGAAACCTCAGTAAGGGAGGTTTGCAAAATGGTTACTTTTTATCTGCCAGACTACATGACTTCCCCTTCTGGTGAGATCATACCCCCTCAGTTGAAAATGATCAGGAATGAACGTCTGTGAACTTAACCAGGTGTCACGTTACTTACTTGGAGTCCTTGATGGTGACCTATTTTCTCTGTTGTAACATGGTCCCCTCTCTCCTTGTGTCTGGTGTGGCCCTCCAACCCCATCCCTCCTGTTTGTAATCCTTGCAATTACCGTAGGTATTACATAGATTTACCTTTGAGTGTCTCAAGGTGGGTTGGGTGGGTTTGGTACTAGGAGCCACCTATTGGGAAGTACATACAGCGCTTAATTTTCTGGGTTTGGGATACTTCACTTAATATAATCGTTTCTAATGACATCCATTTCCCAGCAAATTCCAGTAATTCATCACTTTTGATAGCTGAGTAGTACTCCATTGTATAGATGTACCACATTTTCCTTATCCACTCATCAACTGTTGGACATTTGGGTTGATCCATGACTTTGCTATTGTAAACAGTGCTGCTATGAACATGGTCATGCTTGGGGCTAGGCCAACATTTCCTAAACAGACATCCAATGGCACAGTCACTGCTACCAACTCTCAACAGTTGGGATCTTTGAAATTAAAGAGCTTCTGTTCAGATAAAGAGATTGTAACATGAGCTGAAAGACAACCCACAGAATGGGAGAAAATCTTCATGAACCACATATCTGATAGAGCTCTACTGTCCAGAGTGCACAAAGAACTTAGAAAACTAAACACCAAGGAAACCAATGGCCCAATTAAAAAATGGGCCCTGGAACTTAAAAGAAATTTTACCAAGGATGAAATTAAAATGTCTAAGAAATATCTTAAAAAATGCTTCACTTCCTTAGCCATCAGGGAAATGCAAATCAAAACTTCCCTGAGATATCATCTCACCCTGGGTCAGGATGGCAAAAATCCACAATACAAACAACAACAAATGCTGGAGAGGATGTGGAGAGAGGGGAACTCTGCTACATTGCTGGTAGGAATGCAGGCTCATACAGCCACTCTGGTGAGCCTTCTGGAGACTCTTAAAGAAATTAAAGATTGAAATGCCATATGACCCTGCAATTCCATTTTTGGGAATAACCCCCCATGCAGCAGAGGTTCACCTTGATAGCACAAGCACGACCATGTTCATGAACATTTGGTATTTTGACTCTGGAAGTAGTCTTTCCTTCTGGATATAGCTGCTTTTTCTTTATTTTTCCACTCATACAAACTTAATAGGCACCCTGGTCCCCTCCCTCTACTCCTCCCTAGATCCCTTGCTCCCTCCCCCCTTTTCCCTTTCCTTTTCCATCCCTCCCTTTCTCCTAGTGCCCCCTCCTCTCCCCATCCCTGGAGTATCCTTTAGTATGAATGTCAAACGTCCCTCTAGGTTCTACTCTCTGATGAGGTGTAAGGACTCAGTAGCTTTGCCTAGAGCCCTTTCTCGTGTTTCCCTTTAGTATAGGAACACTATTGTGGCTGTTAATCCCTTGCCTCTAAGGATTCTAGTGCCTGTCTATAGCTGCTTTTAATTGGTCTGCTCTGGGATAGTCTCCTAAAATATTTGGTGGGAGGATGGAGATTGATGGATTATTGCAGTTCCTCTTCATACTGCTCATAAATACATGACCACATAACTAAGAAAAACAATTGACTTTATTCTTAGTTATAATTCTGTCATAGTCTGTAGTTCAGCTTAGCAAAAGAATTCATATCAACATCAGGAGCTAAGAAAACTAACCACAATATATCCATAGGAGTTGCTGAAAGAGAGACACAGTCCTCAAGCAGCTCTCTCCCATCTTATTTACCTGGTCAGGGGAAAGTGTCACCCATAATATGATGAGTCTTTCCTCATCAATTAGACAATATCCCACAGGCCTTCTAATTCTGTACAAATGTGTTTAAGATTTAGGCTTCATTTGTCAAGTCAACACCTAAGTCTAACTGGCACATGAAGTTAGGAGTTCTCAGAATCTCTATCCCAGAATAGCATAGAGGGTACTCTTTATTCCACCAGAGAATTTTACCTTTAAAATTACATTTGGAACTAATACTTGGAAACATGCCTGTATTGCTATCAAGATTGGAAACAACCTATAAAATTTAACTCCAAATTCCAAACAAAGGTGCTGAGATAATGATAATTGCTGAGACTTGATACTAAAAGCAGTGGCCAAAATGGGGGAAGGACAGGAAAGCTAGTTGAATAAATATGTAGAAGGAGATAATTAGTATATTGAAACTTACTGTTAAGTACATGTTGATCTAAAATTTTAAAGTCAGTTTTGAAAATTCTCTCCGATATTCTTATCCATTTGGTTGCAATACAACTGATATTTTCTCCTGAACACAAAGAGTTACAGTATAGAAACTTCTCAGGATAATTATCTGAAAAAGATGCACTTGCCACATTTGATTCTGAGTCCTGCTCAATTGGTTCACTATTTTGGAAAATATATGTAGAAGATCATATATAAAGTAGGAAAATACATCTTTTATATAACTATATTCATAAAGTTGGATACCTCTTTTTTGCATATTTCAATAAGCTATGGCATGAGTTCCTTAAAAACAATGAAGGTGATTTATCACATTAAATCTAATATCAAGTGTAAGACTTGAGCCCAGATAAGTTCCACTAATTGTTAGTGGGATAGGTGAGTGAAAAAAATTGTTTGCCAGATAGTCACAAATACATCCACTGGAATTATTCAATACTGATGAAATCGAGATACAAATGTCTAGAAGGTTGTACTGAAGTATTTTACTGAGGTAGATAAATAAAGACAGCAAAGGTTCCTCATCTCCTGATATCCACATCTTGTATGGTTGCCAGGCATGACATCAGCACTTGGTAAACCTTGAGCTACTTTGAAGATAAAGTTCCCGAAGAAGTGTGTTGGGAGGACAATAATTTTATGCTGAATTGCGTTCACTACTGACAGGGGCTTTGACTATACCCTGAAACATTAGTCACTTTCACAGTAGCCAAGAAAAACAGCAATGATAGGGAGATTTCCCTACCTGCTAATGACAGAAGAATTTTTAGAATGAATCTTATTGATTGTCAGTAAGTGAATACTGCAATTGTGAATTCTTATTCCATAATGTGGAAGTAAAACCCATCCTAAGAGAAGTCATGTTTGGCCCACTGAGCTGACTTCACTGAATGAACTGACAAGGCCTCCCCATCTTAAGTGATGTATTTCTGGAATGAAGCCCTTTCCAGGAAATGGGAGCCCATCTTGAGTGGATCATGTAGTTACCTATCTCTGGCAAAAGCATATCCATCAGACAGTAATCTTTGAGGAGGGAGAAAACCATGTACTTAGTGGCCAAAATGAATTACTTGTTCAATATGTGTGCTCAGAAATGTGCTCAGAAAGCTCTTAAGGTAAAATTTGTAACACAAAATCACTGTTTACCTCCTAGAGTTAGAAAGTTTGGTGGTATTAATTTATTGACCTCAAAGCCCGCATCATTATATGTGAACACTAACTTCATTATATTGGGGTTCTTAAACCCCTTCTCAGATTTTCTTTCATATGTTTTCTACCCTCTGACATGACTCCTACTCTCACACAGCCAATGTGGGCTTTATGACAAAGCCTTTTTTATAGGATTTTTTGCCTAATTATACAAGCTTAATAGGTACCTCCCTTCTCCCTCCCACTTTATTTTCCCCTGTTAGTCCCCCATTCCATTCCCCCTTTTCCACTCTCCCCCTCCAACTCCCTCTCACCCCCTTTTCTTCTCTCCTCCTCTCTTGGTGCTTCTTGCTTTCTCCCTCCCATTCTACAGAGCATCTACTAATGTTATGAGGGCACTGAATTTCCCTCTGAGTCAACTACACAAGTGAGGGTTCAGGACTCGGTGGTATAGCTTAGGCTTCTTTTTTAAAATTTTTTATTATTATTTATTATTCATTCAATTGTGCATGTAGGCATCTGTGCGTGTATGTGTGTAGAACCACAGGTGAATTCAGGAACCACTATGGACGCCTCCAACTCCTCCTTGTTTACTCTGCCTTGGGATTCACAGGCTCCGCTGTACCAAAGCCAGAAACACAGGCCGCCCCCACTTCTGCCCGTCGTCTACACGTGGGGTCTAGGATCCGAACTCAGGACCTTCTGCCTGCAAGGCAGAGCCTTAACCCCTGAGCTACCTCTCCAGCCCCTAGCTTGGGCTTCTATAGCCCTTCTTGGGCTGCCTACTAGAATTGGAACACTATTATGACTGTTTGACCCTTTGCCTCTAAATATCCTACTGCCTAAAGCCTTTTCTGCTGTGATCCCTGCTAAACTTTGGGGGTTTGTTGACATGTCAGCCATTGTTCAGATCAAGTAAGGTCCAATCACATTGTGGCTATGTCCTGGTTGTTGCAGCTCTGACCTGTGTGGAGTATCTTACATATCAATGATTTGCCCCAACTTTTGGCTCTTACAATCTTGTCATCCCTTCTCTGAAAGGTTCCCTGAGCTTTAGGATGGAGAGATATTTGGGTCTTCTGGTTCTGAGTTAATATTGTAGGGTCTTTGGTGTTCCGAATTTTGGTTTGTTGTTGTTTTCAGTTTTGCTGTTCCTGCACTGCCTTTGGCTGCATCCTCATTGGTTGTTGAGGTCATCTCCTAACTAAAGATAAAAGACTTTAAAGGAAAATCTTAATATAAGAAAAGACTCAAAGATGATGGAAGAGTAGGAGTAGGAAACAGCAGCCAGAGGGGTCAATCTCCTGCTTTCCGGTAGATCACCATCTAACTGCCAATCCCTATACCCTCCCTGATGGGGAGATGAAACCTGTTCAGTCCCAAGTGAACAGGAAGGGAAGTGAGAGTGAGCTGCAATAAAGTCTGACTACTAAATGCAATGCATGACTGTGGCCTAATTTCTCTATTGAAGTATATTCTTTTGTCTCCTTTCTTTCATGGTCTTCTTTCCCCTTCTCTTCTGTTTATAATCTTTTGCAATTATAGTGGGTATTACAGAGATTTATCTTTGAGTATCTCATTTAGTGGATTTGTAACTAGGATCCACTTATTAGGGAGTATATATGGCTTCTATTTTCTGTGTCTGGGATATTTCACAATATAATTCTTCTAATTCTATCCATTTCCCAGCAAATATTATTAACTCATCTGTTTTGATGGCTGAATAGTATTCATTATATACATGTACCACATTTTCATTATCCATTCATCAACTGTTGGGCATTTGAGTTGATTCCATGACTTTGTTGTTGTAAATAGTGTGCAATGAACATGGTTGTGCTCATGTCACTGTAGTAAATTGCTGCATTTTGGGGGATTATTCCAGTAGTGGTATAGCAGGAAAAGTCTTTTAATTGCTGCTGACCCACACAGTTTTTGAAGGCACAATGATCTGTATCCATGTCTAGGGAGATTAGAATAAGCATACCTCCTAGGCAAACTTTCTGATTGAGACTTGGCTAATATTTCAAAAATATGTGTGTGTGAAGAATACCACTGATGTATTTATACAGTGGGTGAATTCGTTTTTATAATAATTCTGTAAAGTTTCTGATAAGCATTTATAAATCATAAAAGTTAAGCACAGTTCAAGTGCTTCATTTCATAGGAGTGAAGTCAAAAGAAAGTGTTGCTAATATTTCCTGATCTTAACATAAAAGTCATTTCCTATGCTCTTAATAAATGTTCATTCATTCATTCTGTTTTGATTATGTGATTTATAGGATTTAAAACAGTATTTTAGGAATTGGGGATGGTGGTAGCTCATTTGGAAAGTCATTTCTTTGCAGGCCTGGTTACCTGAATTCCATCCTTGAAAATCCACATATTTGAGGGTGAGAATTAACTTCTGAAAGTTGTCCTTATACTTCCATCCAGGAATTAAGACATGCATTATTTTCTTACCCTCCCTTTTTTTCTTCTTCCTTCCCTTTCTTATAAGCAAAATATAATAAAAACATTCTTTGTTTCAGATAACCTCTGATTTTTGTTTTTTACTTTTTATTTCTGCTCATACAATATGTACCCCGGTCCCCTCCCTCCGTCCACCCTTAATCCATCCCCCTTTTCCCCTTCCTATTCCCCCTCCCTCCCTATATCCCAGTGACTCCCCTTCTCCAATCCATGGAGCATCCTTTAATGTGTATGTCAAACTTCCCTCTGGGTCCTCCTCTCTGATGAGGTGTAAGGACTCAGTAGCATTCCCTAGAAATCTTTCTTGTGTTCTTGTGTACAGGAACACTATCATGGTTGTTAATCCCTAGCTTCTAAGGATACTAATGCCTTTAGTCCATGCTAGACTTTGTGGGGTCAATAATGTGTTGGACATAGCGCAGGTCATGCAAAGTCCTATTATGATTGCTTGGGCCCTAACTTGTGTGTAGTATCTTGCATATCAGATAACCTCTGATTATTGCTTATCATTCTTTTCCAAATTTCTTATCTACTTAATTTTATAAGTAACTCAATATGCAGCTTTCCTATGTCAAAAATTATTTTGCTTCATTTATTATAAAAGTTATTAAATTAATATCTTCTTGTATATATAAAGTGTTTCTTTATGTTTGAAATGGCAGAAACAAGTAACCAAAGTAGATCTTGTATTCAGTAAAGCCTACACTACTTATAATCTTGCAGAAAATCACAGTAGAGAATTGGGAATTCTGATTCTAACCAATACACTTAACTTGCTATAGTTTATCTGTGTTGTTCCTCTGCTTTATCAGATAAAGATGACTCAGCACAATGTAGATATAAATTCAGGTTTTTAAATTAGCATGTCATGTACAACATTTGCTCACATCTGGTAAAAGCCTGTGTGTGTGTGTGTGTATGTCATATGTGTGTGTCTATGTCATATGTGTGTGTGTATGTCATATGTGTGTGTCTGTTTGAGTGTGTGTGTGTGTGTGTGTGTGTGTGTTTGTGTGTGTGTATGTGTGAGTTTCAAGAAGACATTTTTTTGGAGACAGACTGGGATGAAACATGAATACTCGTATACTTGTAGGTGAATGTGCTGTCTAAATATATATGTTTCTGCCATTGCTCATGTCTTAAAATTAGATTAGTCGTTGCAGAAAAAGGCCAATTTTCTGCTGTGTACTTAGAGCAGCATCTTCCCCATCCCTTGCTGAGCTTCTCTTTCTCTCATTTTTCTAGCGTTTTTATGAAGTCGTTATCTAGGATATATGGAAGTGCCTATTTTTGCACAGTATAAAACAGAAGGAGCAAGGAAATTACTATTCTATTATTAATCCTATAATTAATATGGTGGGGAGCTTATTGGATAAATTCACCCTTTGCTTGTGCAAGAATCCTTAGATATTCCCTGAGATGCTAAAAGTCCAGATTATAAACTTTTTAAAAATGTATCTGTAGTTTAGCTTTTCTTTCTTCATCCTTTACCAATGATAAGTTGAAATTCCTAAGGTCAGCTTTTGAACTGCATTTTCACACCTAATTGGACCAGAGAATATCAAATAGTGAAAATAAATGATAGATAGATAGATAGATAGATAGATAGATAGATAGATAGATAGATAGATAGAATATACACTTGTAACACTTAGTTCTAACTGGTAAATGAAAACTAAACTAAACTTAATGCCCTTCCCTTTCTCTATAACCTGATTTCCATTTATGTACTTACAGTCCATTGAAACATACAAGAGCCTTTTGAGTCCTTTCAAATATATAACATAAGAAAATAGCTACTTAATATATATATATATATATATATATATATATATATATATATACCATTGGAAATCAAAGCTATCTTTAAAAGTCACCATATGATATAACATATGTATAAAATGAATAAAAGAACAGAGGTTAATGAAGGTAAACAAAGGGTACATAGGCTAAAGTATTGTGCTAGATGCATTTCCACCCACATGTTATTGTATACACCAAAACACTATGATTTAATATTAAGTAATACTTGTTACTGTAAGTACTAAAATTTTTTGAATACTGACTACATTAAAGATTGTTGAGATGTTATGATATGAGAGGAACCATATAAATTTCCAACAGGGAAATTTTGAGTAGAATAAAAGCAGTAATACAAAAATAGTGATATGCTTCTGACCATGCATATGAAATTAGATTTACTTTTTAGAGTTTACTCTCTTCATTATATTTATCAGTTTTACACCCTTTAAAGCTATGCATATATAGTTCTTCTTTCTGGACACAAAAGGGAGAGCATGCAAAACTCATTAAATTACAAAGTTAACATTTTAGAATAATGCTAAAGAGCATTGCACTGACTCAACATATAGTATTAATGGAAATAATATGAAGCAAGCATATAAGACAGATTTTTGTTTTAGGCTGCAATGCCGCTTATCTTCATTATTATCATTATTATTTTTCCACTCAAACAAACTTAATAGGTACCCTGATCCCCTCCTTCCCTCCACTTCTCCTCATACCCCCTTGCTCCCTCCCCCCTTTTCCCCTTCCTTTCAGTCCCTCCCTCCCATTCTCCCAGTGTCCCTCTCTTCCCCCCCATCCCTGGAGCATCCTATAGAATGAATGTCAAACTTCCCTCTGCATTCTCCACTTTAATGAGGTGTAAGGACTCAGTAGCATTGCCTAGAGCTCTTTCTTGTACTCCCCTTTAGTATGGGAACAGTATTGTGACTGTTAATCCCTTGCCTCTAAGGATCCTAATGCCTGTGATCCATGCTAGACTTTGGGAGGGTCACTGATATGTCAGTCACTGTGCAGGTCATGCAAAGTCCTATTATGGTTACTTCGGCCCTAACTTGTGTGTGTATCATTGCCCATCCCCATCTAAGTCCATAGAGTAACAGTAATTTCTCCTTTAATCATTGCTAAGGTTTGGATCTTTTTTTCAATGTTTTATTTTATTTTTTATTAATTTTTTATCTAGTTATACAAGCTAAATATTTCCTTCCTTCTCCCTTCCCCCTTCCTTCCTCCCTACTGTCCCTCAGTACACTCTCTTTCCCCTTCATTCTCACCACTTTTCTTTCCCTCCTGCTCTCTTGGTGTTTCCTGCCTCCTGCTTCCTGCTTCCTGCTTTCTTTTCTTTTTTTTTTTTTTTTTTTTTTTCTGGCTTCAAAGACCTTTTGCAATTTTTTTAAATTTTTATTATTATTATTATTTCTGCTCATACAAACTTAACAGGTACACTAGTCCTCTCCCTCCCTCCACCTCCCCCTGATCCCCCTGCTTCTCCCTCCACTCCCCCATCCCCTAGTGCCCCCCCCCCGATTCCCCAGAGCATCCTTTAATGTGTATGCCAATCTCTTTTCTGGATCCTCCTCTCTGATGAGGTGCAAGGACCCAGGGGCATTTCCCAGAACCCTTTCCTGTGTTTCCCTTAAGCTTAGGAACACTACTGTGACTGTCAGTCCCTAGCCTCCACGGATCCTAGTGCCTTTAGTCCATGCTAGACTTTGTGGGGTCAATAATGTGTTGGGCATAGCGTAGGTCATGCAAAGTCCTATTATGATGCTTTGGCCCTAACTGGTGTGGAGTATCTTGCATATCATTATTCATAGTCCTACAACATATGAGGAAATCAAGGAAGTAATATCAAACCTTCCCACCAAAAAATGTCCTGGACCAGTTGGATTCAGCACATAGTTCTACCAGACATTTAAGGAGCTAATAACACCAATACTCCTTAATTTGGTCCATCAAATAGCAAAGGAAGGAACACTACAAAATTCCTTCTATGAAGCTAATATTGTCTTAATCCCAAAACCTAATAAAGATACACTTAAAAAAGAAAACTAAAGGCCAATCTCTCTGACGTACACAGATGCAAAGATTCTCAACAAAGTCTTAGCAAATCGGATTCAAAAACATATCAAAAAGATCATCCATGGGGATCAAGTAGGCTTTATCCCAGGCACACAAGGTTAGTTCCACATACGCAAATCAATAAATGTAATTCACCATATAAACCAGTCCAAAGTTCAAGACCACATGATACTCTTGATAGATGCAGAAAAAGCTTTTGACGAGATCCAACAGCCCTTTCTGGTCAAAACCCTAGAGATAGTTGGAATGGAAGGAACTTTTATCAATATAATAAAAGCTGTATACAACAAGCCAACAGTAAGGATTATACTCAATGGGGAAAAACTGGAAGCATTCCCACTTCGATCAGGAACTAGACAAGGCTGTCCACTCTCACCACTTCTATTCAATATTGTACTTGAAGTCTTAGCTGAAGCCATAAGACAAGAAAGGGACATAAAAGGGATTCAAATCAGCAAGAAAGAAGTCAAGTTATCTCTATTTGCAGATGACATGATCTTATACCTGAGTGATCCCAAAAAGTCCACCAGGAAGCTCCTGGAACTAATTGAGAAGTTCAGCAGGGTTGCAGGATGCAAAATAATTTTTTTTTTTCGAAACAGGGTTTATCTATAGGTCTTGACTGGCTGTGGATTCACTGTGTAGTCTAAGCTAGTTTGAAGATGTGATATTCCTCTTGTCTCTACCTCCTGAGTACTGGGTTTATAGGCATGGACCACCATTCTCAGCTCAGAGACAATAGATTCTACAGTAAGTTCAAAGAGAAATAGGCATGCTTTTCAAAACGGTGTTTCATGTAGTCACCTTCCATAAAATCTGATGTCACAATGTTATATTGTTACTCTATGAAGGAATTTTTATGTCATCTATAGAAATTATGATGTCTAGTGCTGTAAAATTTGTCCTTGATCCACAAGGAAGAATCTGCTAAAGAAAATATAGCTCTCAACAGCATTTAGTGTGATAGAGTGATTACAGGCTTAGATACTCTCCTAAATCTCTGTCTGTGGCATGTATGTGTCCCTCTTTCCCTCCACTTTCTCAGTAAATGAGTTTTCCATTACCAGTATAACAAATTACTACAAGCTTAGTAGCTTAATACAAGACCTGCTTATTACATTACAGTTATTTAGGTCAGAAATTAGATAAACTTCTCATTAGACTAAAATCAAAGTGCTAGATGGACTTTTATTTCTTCTCTTTCTGTTTTAATTTTAGAGGCTTTCAGAATAACTTCATGGTTTTTCTTTTTACGAAGGATATTCATGTATTTGTTTGGGATTTCCTGTTTTAGTTCATTTTGTGTGGTTGAAGCAGAATATCAGTAGCAATGAACAGAAAGACATGAGGCCCCTGTGTCTCTGAAAGTTATAAAACTGATGTTCACAGTTTGCTGAGCCATGCAAGGCTGAAGAGGTGGGGATATTCTATCACTTTGATCCCATGGTCTCTACTCCAGAGGGGAGAACCTCTCCAGGAATATCACATTCTCTATGTGGCGCCTTCAAAATTGTTGACGTGGGAATGAGGCCTCTAAATATGAGTTTTGGAAGATAATTTCAAACCATGACTGTTCTGTTGCTCTATCTAATGAGTAACAAAATATTTCTGTGACCATTATTTTATAGTTATATTTCCTCAGATCTTGGGAAAGCTTTCTCAATTTTCTCAATTTTCAGGATGTATGTGTTTGATCAGTCCCCATTTAGCATGTGATTTGGGAGGAGTTTTACTCAGGATTATTTTTACATGGAATTCTATCTAGCTTTGCTCTACTGTTATAATGTGAAGTAGTATATTCATATATTCTACATGGTGGCATGTGCCTACATTAGAATGTGAATGTCATTAGAGGAAAAAGCATTTTTACTTACCAAACAACAGAGACTAAAACATCTGTTTCTCATAATTGTACATACTCTTCAATTAATAAAATTACATGACCCAAGTACCTACCATTCTGAAAATCTCAGTTGGTGATTTACAGAATGAATCCTTTTAGACATTTAATCACTGTGAAGCTATTGTGAATATTAATACATGTGAAAGACCAAGTATTGCCAAGTCCATGAGTGGCACTTACACCAGTAAGTCAGAAAATTGAAGTGTTTTTCAAAGAGAAACACTTAGGTACATGAATACTGCAAATGCTCTAAGTGAGGAGACCATATACAAGACATTGGTGATTTCAATGCCTGCTGTATGTTGGATCTCTCTAATACTGATCTATTTCACATTAATTTCACTATTCATGAAGGAAAATGAGTTTTTTCTTCTTTCTATAGTTCTGTATAAAATATTGCATGTGAATATGCATGTGGTTGAATAACACTTTTGACATAATCTTCAAAAAGTGGTATTAAAGAATGTATAGCATTATGGATGTGATATGTAATATATTCTGTTATATCTTTCAGTGCCAAAATTCACACACACATGCTCACTTATGTATATATACATTTATTGTATTTGACTTTATTGTTCATTAATAATCTAGAATGTAACAATATTACCATATACTAAGTTCTTCCTTTGTCATAAATATTCACATTAATATATTCCCTATATACCCATGCATTCATACATATGTGTAGTTTATATTCTGATTTTCTTTTTTCTAATGTTTTATTTATTTACTTATCTGTATGTGTGTGTGTGTGTGTGTGTGTGTGTGTGTATCAGAGGGTACTGTGTATCTCTGTGGATAACCAAAGGTAACTTCAGCAATCATCCTGGTTTGCTTCCATATCCTTTTATGCTTCATTCTGGGATTTCCCAGGGCCACTGCCATTTCCACCTGGCATTTTTACTTGGGACCTGGGATCCCAACTCAGGGCCTTCTGCTTGCAAGAGAGAGTCTTAACTTAATCCCTGAATTATCTCTCCAGCCCTACATTCTGATTTTCACTGCTGTTAGTAAATACATTGCTCCCTAAACAATACAAATCACATGATATAAAAAATTGATGTGATTTTTAAGATATCAAATTTTGAGTTTGATTCAGTGCAAATAATACCTGTTCATAGCTTAAGGCAAGGGTGTCTTTAATTCCTAAACAAAAGGAATTCATCCACAAAAGTTGAATAAAATAGCGATAACATTTCAGATTGTGATTACAAAGACTTAGAGATTCCAAATAAGATTATTAGGCATTCTCAAAACAGAATAGAAATTTGCATTTTAATTTTAGTTTTCATATAGCAGTATTGTACAATCATTAATATAACTTTGACATATAAATAATGGACAATGGTTTAGGTTGAAAAACCAATCAAACTCTAGATGAAATATGAAATATGAATGGATTTCAGTGTGATTGTCTACTGGCTTGATATGTAAGTTCTTGAAATCTGTCTTTAAATGGAAAGGATGCTGTTCCATTCTTTTATCTTTTGTCCTTAAACTTTTTCCACTTTCTAAATCATCAAGATAGAATCATCAAGATGGTATAATGCAAGATATCTAGAAATCAAAGTGTTTCTTGAGAAATATATCATGTTTTCAAGTAAGTAACAAACTCAGAGAATTTAATTTTTTTGTCAAAG
The DNA here is from genome assembly GCA_023101885.1 of Typhlomys cinereus. Lineage (NCBI taxonomy): Eukaryota > Metazoa > Chordata > Mammalia > Rodentia > Platacanthomyidae > Typhlomys > Typhlomys cinereus. The sequence goes on along the minus strand of JALPQD010000306.1, from coordinate 2,920,158 downwards.
CAGATATCAAATTTCCCCAATGCCACACTCACATACAGTACATAAGAGATTATAATTTAGAAATGACCTCAGTAATGTTCAAGACACTAAGAATAGTGCAGGACACTTTCCCTTACTCTAAAATTTCTTTCCCTTTGCCTTCTTTTCCTTCTTTCTGGAGAATCTATATCCACTGAAAATAGTTAAGTTTAGCACAGAGTCTCAAGCTTTATGCTAGGTTCTTGGGACCAAATATTGATTCGCTCTCAAACTATATAATTCTAGTATATAAATATTTAATCTCTTCTCATTTCTACATTTTCAAATTAATGCTAAAAATTGTATTGATCACATATGATGACTGTTTATTGTAAGGAATTAAAGAGTGTCCATGCCTGAACTAGTCTGAGACTATAAAGCGGAAACATCTTCCTCTTTATGATACCCAAAACAATGCTTCTTCAAAGACTTTTCAGAATTAAGAACTCTTTCCATATCATAGCTTCAACCACAAAAACTTTGTAAAAGGGTATACAGTAAGATTAAAATGTTTTGGGATTTACATCTGCTTATTGACTTTGAGAGGCTAACAAACTAGGCTTTTTTTTCTCTACCCACAGTGCATCAATATTGAAACTATCACACACATGAAATGACAGATCAAGTTAATATTGTCAAGAGCTGTCAGCTGCTATCCCAGCACTGCACAATTTGGAAGAACATTATGCATTCTTAAGAAAAAGCAATGCTGTTTCTATAAGACCACATTAATATTCTGTATTTAAACAAAAGTCACTAGTTCCTTCTAGATAAGCTCAACATTAGCATGTTTTCACCTGAGGCCAAGGAAAATAATGGGAGGAAAGCAACTGGCAGAACTAGATAGGTCTAACAGCCCTTCAAATGTCATCGGACTTGGGGTATGTTAGAGCTAATTTTCCCAAATCATGTGGGAGGATTACTGGTAGACTGTGCCCTTCATCTGCACAATTAAGTAGTCAGATTATGTTCTTTCATATGAGTTTCGTGTTTGTTCATGTGCTCAAGTATAAGTAATAATTTACACTATTTTAAAACTAAACTGGAAAAAACATATTAACCTCAGATTAGAAATATTTGGGGGCTGACAGGGGTAGTTTAGAAGAGAGCTATAGAGACTTTCCCATGCTCTGTATTCATTCCATTACCATACTAAAGTAGGTGAGGTGGTGCACTGAACCAGGAATCAGGATTTCAAGACCATTCTCAGCTACATAATTTCAAGGCCTGTTTTGGCCACATGAGATCCTGTCTGAAGGAAAAGTGTGGGGAAAGGGTTGGGGAGAAAGAGTAGAGGGAGCAAGGAGAAACAATATAAGAGGAGAAGGAGGGTGAGGAAAACAATGATGATACGTATTTTATGAGAACAAAGTTTTCTGTGTGTTGTTTAAAATATCCATGCAAATGCTTTATGACTTGGACAGGATCCTTTGGAGCATCAATTGCAGAAATTTATTAAATCCTGCAGTTGTAAGTCAGAATTTATAGGAAGTATGAGGTTGATAACACAGTCAGATTCTCCACAGAGCAAAGACTAGCTATTTTCCATTGAATTACATTATTGCTTAAAAATATTATTTAACAAGAGTACATTACTAAGAAAGACAGCCTAACTGGAAGTCAAGTTATGCAAGTTAAAAGCAATGTTCTTTACAGTGTTAGACCATTTGGTATAACAATAAACTAACAGAAAAATTCCATAGGAAGACCTGTATCTCATAATGAAGCCTTAAGTTGAAAGTTGTAAAATCTTTGTTTTGAGTGTATGTGTTCTGTAATGCGTTCACAAATATAAGCTGTGTAAAATGTAGTTATTCATGTATTTCATTAGGCATTTTCTGGGAGCTGATGTTTTAATAAGGATCTATGAGGAAGTTGTTGGTTGCTTTTGGTTTTACTTATAGTTTAGTTTGTAATGCTAAAAAGAAAGGGAAATGCAATAATACATGGGGAAGAAAAGAGAGTCAATATTGATTGCATTAATCAATCAGCCATACTGCAGACAAACAAAGTTCAATTGTTCTTGAGATAGACTGCAAAGATTAGGTATCACAGTCTGATGCCAATACTGGTGCTGGGCCGTGGTCGGTGGAGTGTGATAAAAGTATGACTAAATCACTTCAGGGAGCATTGACGACTTTAGACATATTTCTGTCTTACTCTAAGAGGGGGAGTTTGGCCCAATAACAAGAGAATCTCATTCAAATGTCATAATTTCCAGAAGTAGAAAAAAATAACAAGTACAAATAGTGAGTTCTGCAGATGTGTACATGCAGCTGTGGAAACAGCTGCTATTATCACAAGATCCACATCCTTCTATCTATAAAACAAGGTTTATAATCAATGACCTATTTGGTTTAAATTCAAGTCACAAATAACAGAAATCCTAAAATAATTTGAAGAAAATCTTTGCACAAGTGCTATCTGTCAATATATTGAGTAAAATTACTGATGCTATTATTATAGCAAACTCTTCTCAAAAACATCTTATGGGTTCCACTTCCATTATAACAAACCTCACTTTCTGTTTTCAATCTGCTTTTGATAAACTAGTAAAGCATATACAAGTGCTTATTTTTTTCAGATCATTTAGTTTTGTACATTCAGGGAATCAACATTGATCCACCATATGTTGGAGATGAAACCTCACCAAGCCTTTAATCTGTTGATGTCTTTGCTTTTGGAATTTGAGACTGCTAAAATTATGAAACATGAATTTCTGTAAAAAACGAAAACACTCATCCTATGATTTTTTTATAGCAGTCTGAAAGGGCTAAGACAGAAAATTCCAAGAATTCCTATTGGTGCTCTCCTCAAAGTGCGGTTGAGAGGTTGGATTTTGCATGGCAGGGTGGTGCCATGATAGAAATGTCTCCTTTTATACAGAAGCTTGGGCAGAGTTGATAAAAGGATATAGCAAGCATTTGTTCTATTCAAAGACAGTGGTAGAAAGACAGAAACTGTAGCCTTCTGTAATGGAGAATGCTGCCTAATAATTTATTCCCAACTTTGCATCAATTGAGACATAAGAAATTCAAATTCTTCAGAGCAAAACCACACACCAAAATTATGCATGCTTTCTTTGCATAGAAAGTCTAAAATTGAAAATTGGAGTGCATGTTTCCAAAAAATTTTTAAGGATATTTTGAAATTTTCTGGCCTTTCTTCTGGTTCTCAGGAACAACATATAAATATAAACTTAAATAAGGATAATCTGATAATAATTGAATATGTAATTCCATTCCTGGGAATGTTTCTTAAAGAGACTGAAATAATGTGTAGATAAGGACTTTTACATAATTTTTAGAAGTTATGCTTAGTTCACTCAAACTAGAAATGGCCCAAATATCTAGCAAGATGTCTCTGAATAAACGAACATAGCCCTATTGAATGAAAAATAAAGAAATGCTTGAAGCACATGAGAGAAATGGACAAATGTCAGAAACATCATTCAGAGTGAAAATTAATTGAAGCCCAAAAGGACACTTAAAATCCAGTACTGTGGACCTACACAGAAACAAAATAATGCAAGGACAGAATGCATACTGTTGGTTCAGCAACTTCTAATTTGCCACTTGTTTGCTTAAAAGAGTGTTTGCAAAGAACAAAGGAGCGTACAAATGAATTTCAAGATTAAGGAAATATTATGTATGTTGAAAACATGTGGATTGTTACCTTAAACCCATCCTCCCCGCACAAGATTTACATGTTAATATTCCGACTTCTTAAAAGACAATATAGAAACAGAATCTTATGTTAAGTTTGAATACCGAAAGAATGGGGCCTTGTGACTATAGCACAAAATGAGGCACTGACACCAGATCTTACCTTATCTCTTTCTTTTTCCATTCTCTCCTTAATAAATAAAATACATAAACATGGAATTTTCTTCATTCTACTTAAAAATAGCTTGTTTTAATGTATAGTGACTATACTCTGCCTTCAGTGTGACATTGGGACAGGTGCATGGACTTGGCAGGAGGAATATCTAGTTTTCATCTCTACATGCATTCAATTGAAAGAATTGTTCAAAAAGAAAGAAAATGAAAATAATCTGACTTGGATTTTTGGAAGAAGGAGGAAAATGGGCACAGGCATATTTATTATTCATTAGTTATAATTTACATGTTTTGTAGCTTCTAGATGAAGTTGTAATGAAGAATATTGGGGGTGTCTAGGTAAGCAATACTGACATCTATCTGGAATAAAGAGGATCATGAAACCTGCAGAAAGGTCTTGTATTTTTGCATTGACTTTGGGATGTTCCAAAGGAAATGGCTCTGTGATATAGGTCTTTGAGTTTAGAATTTCAGTGTAATTTCCTACCTGCCTGTAAATTATAGAGTCATTGATATTAAAGTAAGAATTATAACTCTGAGAGTGGATGAGATCACCCACTTGGAGATATTAGAGAAAGAAAAGATATAATCTTAGAACACCTAATACCATGAATATTTAAGAGACTGACAGAGGAAGTCCAAACCATGAAGGGGACACAGAAAGACAGAGAGATAAAGGAAGTGGTGTCACTCTATCTAAAAGGACAAGGAATTTTGAAGAGGATGAATCAATAATGTCATATTCAGCTGGACAGCCTGATAAAAGTCTATTAGGGTCTGGATTTATTGGATTTGGCATTGAGAACTGGTGCTGACCAGAGACAAGAAACTGTGCAGTAAAAGTGGAAGCATTTATATGCACATTCACTCTCACTGTCCAGCATAGAACAAAACCCTTCACCACCATGAACCTGCCCCTCCTCTTCTTCATAGACTACAAAAATAGCCTATAGCCTCATGGAATGCAGATTTGACAGTGCTTTCTATAGCCTTGGCCTGTGAGTCTTCTTTCAGGAGAGTCAAGCAGTGAAGCTCTACAACAGAAGCATCTGGGATCTAAGGATCCTCTTCCTTAACCCCTATGAAGGACATCCTTAGACTTCCACATGACAGGACAGGTGTTGCCTTGGAACATGTTTTCACCCTTGTTTCATGTGCTGCTTTTGTTTAATGGCAGAGTTTTCTCAGAAGCCATAAATCAAAGTCAATGTTTTAATCAAAATGGTAGGTCACGCCCCCAAATTGTATTAGCAACAAGACTATTATGCAGTCAGTTATTTTCTATTCTACTGTGTGATTGACAGCCTCAGTAGAAACATCTATATTTCTGGTGTTGAAAGAAATCTCCTTTCCAAGGGAAAATAATTACAGTGCTTTCCTTTGCTCCTTCTCATTTTCCTGCGATTTGTTCTACTGCAGTTTCTCAGAAAAGATTGCTCATAAAGTGGCAAATACCTTTTCATGGACAAAGAAGAGCTTCTGGTCAATAATGACAATTCCATGTGACATAGATGTTCCTGCTTGCTTCTTGAGCAGTGTAAGTGAACTCTCTCAGTCACATGAACTAGATAGATTGGTTCACCGTGTCATTACATATCTTATTATCAGAGAGGATCTCAGAAATAAACATTGTTTCTGTTTGCAAACATGCACTTAGAATCATGGACTGGGAAGCAGATCCTGTGCAAGAGACATTCAGTGATACACAGTTACAGCAATTCCCTAAACAGTAAACCTCTTCTTGGTATGTTCTTTGGTAAACGAATGATAAACTTTTATTTTCACCATAGGAAAATAGTGCAAGTATAAAAATGCAGTAACCTTTCCTTAGAAATAATTTATTGTAGCAATATAAGTCACAGACCAAAAAGTCATAGGATGTTAAAATATGATCAACCTTTAAAAATTAGATCAGATTGATATTAACATTTGTGGCAAACAGCAATTTCAATTTTAGAAATGCAATCAAAAGTAGTAGTAACTGACACACACATACACACACACACAGACACGCGCGCGCACATACACACAGTTGAATAAATAATAATAATTAAAAAAAAGTAGTAGTAACTGTGAACACTAAGCAAAATCCAGCTTCACTTTTGTAAATGCTTTTCTACCTTGTTTTTAAAGAGATAAAAAATAACATATCTTTCCTCCAATGGAGCTGATTTTAAATGAATTTAAAGCTGAAAGGTTGATTAATAAAACGTATTGTCTAATCCTTCTAATCCCTAAGCAGATTATCTGAAAATAGATTTGACTGCTGATGGTCAAAGACAGTGTATCATGAAAGGGTTGGAGTTTTTAAGACAAAGACTTACTGCTTCATCTATCCTAACATCTAGCCACACATACCTGCATGCATAAAACTATTCATTTGTACATATGCACCCATAATTGCAAATATAGCTACACATGCATACATACTTATATCTGCACAGCAATGTACACATATATGAATACATACATATGCATAAAAACCATCATAATTTGTTAAATTCTAATAATCAAAATGAAATTGATAAGGTGTGTGTTGCATTAAAGTGGTATGTCTAAATGACATCTAAATTACTTGGAATTGGCCTCTTTTACAGAGCTATCTAAGGAAGCAATCAAAAGAAATGTGTTCAATTACCCAGTGATTGATCATCTGTCTATCTATGTAAACATATAAACATTTATATAACACATATATTAGAGAGAGATAGAAAGCATATAAGTCAACTCATATGAATCCACACAATGTACTGGACTAGCAGGTTGGCAGGCCAGAAACTGAGTGAAGAGTTAGGACTGCAGCCTTGAAGCCAGGGAAGTCCAGACCTAGAATGTTTTCTTCCTTATTATAACTCTGACCTTCCAAAGATATACTGAAGACTATATATACATTATGGAAGATAATATATTAATTTCAAAGTCACATATGTATATGATCTTCGTAAGAAGCTGGGAGAAATCCTAAAGCTCAGAGAAATTTGCAGAAGAAGGGGCGGTAAGATTGTAAGAGCCTAAAGATGGGGAGAAGCAACAATATGCAAGATACTCCATACAAGTTAGGGCCGAAGTAATCATAATAGGACTTGGCATGACCTGTACAATGACCAATATATCACTGAACCCACAAAGTCTAGCATGGATCACAGGCACTAGGATCCTTAGAGGCAAGGGATTAACAGCCACAATAGTGTTCCTCTATTAAAGGGGAACACAAAAAAGAGTTCTAGGCAATGGTGCTGTCATTATCACTATACCATTGAATCACATCATCAGAGAGGAGGACCCAGAAGGAAGTTTGACATGCACACTAAAGGATGCTCCAGGAATGGGGGTGAGCACTGGGAGAAAGGGGGGGGAAAGGAAGGGGAAAAGGGTGAAGGGAGCAAGGGGTTCCAAGAAGTGATAGAAGGAGGGAGGGGAATGGGGTACTTATCAACTTTGTATGAGTGGAAGAAATAAAAAAATAAAAATAAAAATATATTCAAGTCCAAAAAAAAAAAAAGAAGCTGGGAGAGGGTGGTGATAGAAAAACAAACAACCTTCTAAAAACTAAAAATAACTTCAAAGAACAGACAACAAGGACAGTCTCATTGGCAAGCACTTTCCTGAGCCCAAGTTGGCTCTACTGATGGATTTGCTGAGACTACAAATTTTCTTGGCATTGAGAAAGAGTGAAGGAAGCCAGCATCTTTGCAAGCCAGCTTGCAGGGCACAACCTGAAGACTTGAGCACCCAGTTTAGTGTCAAGAGCACACATCACTGTAAGGAGACAGCCCTAGCTGAAAACTGGACAAACTAAGCCATGTTGGGGAGGGTCTAGACTAGGTGTGCAGTAGGTTGCACAGCCATTGCCCTCTGCATCCTTCACCATTGAGGGCTGCAAAGTTCTGATGGCTGCTGAGCACCACCTGCAGGTTTCAGCACTGAGGACTCTCTAGTGTTTGCCTCATTTGATTCTTCTTTTGCTTTATAGACGTTCAGGAACTTTGACTACTGAGAAAACATCGGTCAGCCCACCTGCTGTGAGCACTCTGCTGTCATTATCACTATACCATTGAATCAATCAAATCAATCTCTCCCTCTCTCTATCTCTCCCTTCCTTTTTCCCTCTCTTCCTTCCTCCTTTCCTCTTGCCAGAACTGCTTAAAACTCTAGGGAGATAGTTGAGTGAAAACCTGTTTAAAGGAATCCACTCCCATAATATCCCTGTTTAGTGCACACTTCCATTTGATCACATATAACTGTCCCTTGCTGCCACAGGGGTATGTGCCACCTTCTCCCATACGCACAAGGTCATAGGGGTTGCAGCAATATATATTCATATGGCATATCTGAACACTCATCACTGGCCTTCATAGCCAAACATACACCATGGGGCCAGTTCCATTCGCCACAGCTGCATGCAGGCAGCCAACTCCTGTCCACGGTTCCCCTGCCGCATGAGTGCTTGAAGGAGTCAATACAGCGAAGCACTTATCTGCTACCAGTCAGGGCTTCAGTCAGGGCTTTGTGACAATAGTGTTCATGTGCCTCAAGCTAGCCCTGTCACCATGTCTGTAGCTAGATGACCCTCAGAGCAGATACCAGGCCACTACCAGCTCTGTATGTTAAATTGTAAATGTAGCATGTCTAGCCTGATGTGGTAGCACAAGTCTATAACTGCATCACGTGGGAGACAGAAGAAGTAGGATCAGCAAGTTCAAAGGTAATCTTTGCCACACAAGACTCTGCTTCAAACAGCATAAAAGGAAGTCTGACAAATGTGTTGCTCTCGATAATAACTTTGAAGCAAATGAACGAGCATCATCTGAATGCTTAGGATGTGGAAAAGTCTTCACCATTAGAGTTAGAAAAATGAAATAGGCAAAAGGACAGAAGACAAAGGATAGGTTCTGGAGATTGTCTGAACAATGAATAACTAGACCATCCTGAGAGTCGCATTTCAAACGGGAGTTGGATTTTGTTTTTCATGAATTTCACAGTCCAAAACTAGAAAACTCAAGAGTGTTTATTTTCTGTGTTGACTTCCCTGTTGGCATTTTTGACCATAGTCACATTTGGCATGTAACCTTCCTTTGCCAGTCTTCCTTTGCCAGTATTGATTGTGGCCTCCTGGCTGTCCCACCCAGGGTGAAAGATGATTAGTAATATGGCATTTCACAGTTTGCTTTTCTGGTTTTCACCTGTCTGCCCCTCTTGTCAATTTTCTTGCTATTTACAGCAAATGTGATTCCTCTTTAAATATTTGACAGTTGGACACTTATTGAATATTTCATCCTTTCATTGAAACAAGATTATAGGCCATATAAAATTATTTAGTGAGTTAAATAGAATGACAAGAGCATACAATCCTCCTAAACAAATTTTATGAATTCTCCAATTTTTTGAAGTTGAATAAAACATGACAAACTTTCAACAGATTAAAAGTTTATCATTATGCACATTTCTAGCAAGCAGTCTTGCTTTCCTATCACTTGTCACTGTTCAGACACAGTTAACACATGTTTGCTGCTGCGGGCAATCCCGATATGCATATGAGCTACTAGAAGACTCATCTTATGATTTCTAAGTTGAGAGAATATCAACTTTGTATAAATGTGTATTTGCATGATAAAGAAGAAAGCTTGGATATAGAAAGATGGCACTGAGATTATGAAATGGGACTCTATAAAGAAAGGGAGTAAACAGACAGTGAGGGAAAGGGAAAATAAATGCTTATCAAATATTTGATGCAACAGTTTAACTTACTTCCTGCAGTTTCATAGTAAGTTAAACTGGTCCATCAAATATTCACCAAATTTTCAATGTGTTCCAAGTGCATAAAATAATAGAGGAAGATGAATAAGATAATGAGGAGTTGTTTTCAAAATGTTCATAATTCAGTAGGAGAAATGATAATGTGAAACACATGAATGTGATGAAAATTTGTTAATACAGTGCACTCCTGAACACAGTAGTTACATGTGTCTTTATTCACTGCAATGGCTAGGCTGCTGCAGGACATGGATTAAATTTGGAAAACAAACTGGTGCCCATATAGGAAAAGAAAAGGAAGAATAGTGAGACCAATTTGGGTTGGAAAATGCAGTGGATCTTCTTCAATAAGTTAATCCTAAAGATGGGTAATAACCTGTGTAGACTTTCCAAAAATGAAAAAAACAATAGATGCAAATATTAATCAGAAATAAACATGCTATAACTCGTGAACTAGGAACACAGTACTGCACAAAATTTGGAAATTACATTTTGTTTTTATTCACTTTGGGTTTCCAAAACTGGGCTAGTGGCGGAGGTTCTGTTGTCAAATTGCCTTGTATTCCTCATTTATCTCACAGTGATTTGAACAAGAAAAAAGGGGATTTCCTGTGGTTCATATAGATGGAAATTGTTCTGGGACTGGGAATAATAAGTGAAGAAGGAAAGATGGTCTTGTGTCCTGTTAGGAAGAGAAGATATGCTGGAGAAACTTATCAGCAGCAGGTGCAGCAGAGGCATTTAGACAACCACTTTCCTACGCTCTGAAGGAATTCTGACAGAGGATAGCAGGATGCAGCTTAAGGCAGTGAAAAAGCAGTGAAGTTGACATCAAGGATCAGCCAGAATGCAGAGTGCCAGCGACCCTGCAGTGCTCATCTGGAATCAGGCCAACTGAATCTCTCCCCATCCTAAGGCTCAGGGAACCTTATTGAAGATGTAACGGTAAGACTGTAAGAGTCTAACGATTAGAAGGTTCACCACTTGACAAGATCTTCCACTCAAAGCAGGATGCTGTATCTAGGAACTCACTGCAATGAGACTTTTCCTTACCAAACCTGCATGAAAACTGACATAACATCATACTCACTTGGTACACCATAGAGGCCTGAACCCCACAAAGGTAGACAATCCAGAGGGAACCCTAAGGCACATAGATGTAGACAGACAGGATGGTGGGAGGGAGTGGGCTGAATTGACAAAGGTAGAGAAGGGAGAGAGGGAAAGAGGGAAAGAAAGAAGAAGGAGGATGGCAAGGATAAGTACTCAGGATGCTTGTAAAATTAGTAAAAAAAATATAAATATATAAAAGTTCGTTTGTTTGTGGAGAGTGTCATCCTTTACAGCCTTAAAATTAGACAGTGCTGATTTCACACAGAAGAATATAGATGACGATAGACTATGTAACTTGTGCTATGGGTCTTGTTTTTAAGATTAGAGTCTGGTTCTTCATTTACAAAATTGGTTTTCATCCAGAAATATGTCATCATATCTATTGAGTTCTTTTGTGCCATAATACTAAGGATTTAACTCAGAGCCTCTGGCTTGCTAAGCACGTCCTTAACCTCTGAACTTCATGCCTAGCCCTTTTCAGTGAGTTCTTTGTGGAAGGTAATGCTCAGCCATATGCTTCTGAGGTTAATTAAAAGAAGCTATAGATGCACTCTTTGGACTCTTATTTTGTTCCACTGTGTTGCACAAGGGGCAAACAACATGAACAGACCATTTTTTGAACAAATTCCTCTGTTACCCACTAAGGTTTTCTTTGCCTATGGTAAAGTTTGCATTTATTCTGTCTCTGCATTTTAAAAGTAATTTTTTTCAGCAATGTGTCCATCTGGCATGAATCCTAGGAAATGGCAGATACTTAGACCAAATTACACAAGATTGAAAGTGCTGTTTGTTCAGCTATTAAGCCAATGAAAAGACACTCTTGTCCAGAGAAAACATCCAGTAATACAAAAATTTGCATAAAATAAACATCTTTTCTCTTTATTCTGGAAGAATTGAAACAGTAACCCCATGCCATCAATATTTGAAGATGTTATGTAATGTGTTTAATTTAAAAATGGAAGGGACCTCAGAAATGGTATTTTCTTGTCTAAATTACAGTTGTAATTCTACATAAAATTACCTACAAAAATGATGGAAGCCTGAATTTCCAGCCTTGGAACGAGGCACCTGGAAAACCCTAAGGCCAAAACAATAAGAAGGTAGAGCAAACCAGCATGATACCCAGTGTCACCATTGGGCCTCCAAAGGTACACACACTTAATAAGTGCCCTGTTCTGCACACACACACACACACACACACACACACACACACACACACACGCACGCACACACACACAAATGCACACACACACAGAATCACACAGAATAAGGAATATTGAGGCCATATATTCCTAATTCGAATCCATATTACAAAATTAGCTCAGATTTTAATAAGATAGTAAACTAAAGAAAAAATAACATTCTAATCTGAGAACAAACTGAGTCAAAATCTGCTTTGGGCGTTTTATTCTTATTTAACATTTTATTTATTCTAATACTTTTTTTCACAAGGTCAAACAAAAAAATGGACTGCTCCTTCTTCCAGTTCCCCTCTGTCTACACTGAAGAGAGCAGGCAGGATGTATATAAAATTAATTTCATACAATGACATTTGACCACAACACACAGATACCACATTGCAATAAAAAATTCTAGAATCTACTTCCCCATGAAGTAATAAAAACTGGGACAGGGTCTTTACTCTTTTGGTTTTTCATTCTCCTGGTTATCTTAATCTCACATAAGTGAAATCAACATGTAACGTAGATTATATTTGACCATAATGATACAATGATTTGGAGGCTTTTTTTTTTCTTTGATGTGGCCTTTCACATGAGCATTCAGGAAAATGTAGAGGGGGGTTTGTCAAAGAATTGCTATCCTTTCCTACGAAAAAAAAAAGAAAATGTCTTGCAAGGGACTTTTCACAGCAGCCAGAGCCTCGGTTATGCTGGACTCAAACAAGGATGTTCTCTGTTTCAGTACAACTCTGTCATCTTGCATTGAAGCTGTGTTTTCTGGTCTTTCTTTTTGTGAAGCGTATAGACTTGGCTTATCATTTCTGTATCCTACAAGCATAGAACCAGGTCAGGTGTGGGATGGGTACCTGAAAAGCATTTGTCAAATATCTGAATAGATGCAGCCAATCATCCACACAAGAGTGGTTATATGAACAGTATCATTTAGAAGTGGTCATGATCAAATAGTGTGGATCTTTGTTAATAATTACATTATGGAAAAACCAAAAAAAAAACCCACAATAATAGTTCCTTAGCATTTACCTTTGGATAATAATGCAAGAAATATTTTCATGTTTTATAGATATTACATACTGTACAAGTTTATAGTCAAAGGGAAAGTTCCCAATGACTCCATTTTACTTGAGGTATTTATTTAGAGAAAGATTACTGAACATGTAAAAGACTGGGATTATTTATGGTAAAGACACAAAGTATTTCATCATGAGTACTCCTTTTGCCAAAAGCACTAAAAGCTTGATTCCCAGAATATTCTTTTGTTGTCAGCAAATAAACAATAAGAAAAAATACTTAGAAGCATTGGAGGATAAAATTGCAAACTCAATGTTAAAACACAGCTGGAAAAATTATTATCTAATTACTGTTCAGGTCAGTTTTATGCACATTGCTTTTGATTATTTGTATTTTTTCAAAGGACAGCAAATAAATTTTGTTACAATGAAAATCACTATCACTATACTCTTGTTTTTTTTTTCTTGTATCTTTTTGTTTTTGTAACCCACTGAGCTGCCAGTACATTCCCATGACGTTTAAGAATTCTTTGTATTCATGCCTGTAAGATCATGTTGGGGATGGTAACTAATGTGTTCCTGATAACCTGGAATTGAGTAGACAGGAAAAAAATAGTACTTGCACCTCAGTAACTAGTAGTTGCATTAAATTGAGTAGAAAGAGGAAATCCTACTCTATGTTAACTGTGCAAAAATATTGTGTTTTATATTAGAAGATTCCAATGTGATTCACTTTAGCTATCATCTACTATCATTGTTTCCTCAACCTTTCTTTCTTCCTTATAATAATGGGTGATGATATATTTTTCTGTGAATTTTATTTATACAAATCAGATGAAACAATATATTTAATACCATTATTTACTTATGACATTGAAATCTCAATATAGATGTAGTATTCATTTACTATTTCCCTAATATTCTTTGCTTAGCCTATGAACACATAAAAAAGTAAATATCACAAATAAGGTTAAAAGTGATAATGCAGGAATTGGCAGATGGCTCAGAGGTTGAGGTGTTTGCTTCACAAGTAAAAGAATCTTGAATCTCCAAATCACATGCAAAAATATGACTGACGGATATGATGGCAATATCCTGAAATTCATGTCATGGAAGGCAGGGCCTGGGAAACTCCAGAATAAAGTATTAAGAAGATAGCAATCCAGGATGTTTCCTGATGTTGGAGTCTTGGGAATCCGCAGACGCACATTCTTGAGCACCCTTTTGGATGCACACACATACACACAAAGTGTTAATTAAATATTTTAAATATCAAGCATGGTTCTGTGTTTTTCTTCTTCCATTTTCTTCATACCACAAGAAGTGATGCCCTCCTCTTCAATTTGAGAAGAAATTCATTTCTATTTCATACTGAGTTCTTCCTTTCATAACTACCACTGAACACCTAAATAATTTGAGCATTTCAATTGCTTCTTGATTAAAAAATTTGAAATGTCTTTGTTACTTTTCTCTAATGGGAGACAAAAACAGTTCTCATTCAGACACCACTTATTTCTTCTTCCCAATAAAATAGTAAATATTTCTAATGATCTCTTTATATCTGTCTAAGTAGTGCTCATTACTAAATCAGAAAATGTAGTGATTTGGTATTCCATTTTTGAAATTATTTTTATTTGTATTTGCTTTGGTGTGGTTTGGACATTTTCTCCAAAGATCTTTATGTGAAGGTGTGGTCCCCTAGGTTGCATTATTGAGAGGCAGTGGAGTCTTTGAGTGGTGGGGCACAGTAAGAGTGTGATAAAGCAGTTTGTGAACTGAAAACCCCAAGATGAGAGTCAAAATAAACCTTACCTTCTTTACTTTAAATTTTTAATTAATTAATTAATTAATTAATTAATCGTGTGTGTATCAGAGGCACTGTGTGTCTCTGCAGAGGACCAAGAGTGACTTAGGGAATCATAATGGATTTCTTCTACGTCCTTGCTTTGCTCTGGGATTTCTTAGGCTCCGCCCACTAGGACCAGATGTTCAGCCTACTGCCGTTTCTGCTGATCCTTTTTTTTTTTTAAATTTCTACTCATACAACTTTAACAGTACACCAGTCCCTCTCCCTCCCTCCAACCTCCCACCGCCCTATGCCCCCCTCCCCTCCCTCCTCCCTCCCTATCTCTTAATGCCTCCCCCTCCCATCCCTGAGCATCCTTTACTGTGCATGCCTGACTCTCCTCTGGGTCCTTCTCTCCAATGAGGCGCAAGGACCCAGTGGCATTTCCCAAAACCCTTTCCTGTGTTCCCCTTAAGTATAGGAACACTACTGTGGGTGTCTATCCCTTGCCTCCAAGGATCTTAGTGCCTTTAGCAAATGCTAGAATTTGAGGGTCAGTAGTGTGTTGGACATTGTGCAGGGCATGTAAAGTCCAAATATGATTACTTGGGCCCTAACTTGTATGGAGTATCTTGCATATCATTGCTCCTCCCATCCTTGTGCTCTTACAATCTCACCGCTCCCTCTTCTGCAAATTTCCCTGAGCTTCTGGATAAGGAGAGATTAGGCTGGCCTATTTCCAGGTGATCCTTTTTTTATGTGGCATCAGGACGTTCTGCTTCAACATAGAAGTTTAACTCCTGAGCCATCTTCCCAGCCCCATAAACCTTATCTTCAAGTCAATTGTTCCAGCTGTTTTGTTAGAGTAACAAAATGCTAACTAACATAAAGTCTATGGTGCCATATTGGACTCAGTTCCTAATAACACAGTATTGGAAGTGGAGTCTAATCAGAGGTGGATAGAAATCTCATGAATGGGCTAATGCTTTTTTGTTGTTGTTTTGAATGGCCCTACAGGACTACAAGAGCAGACTATCAAAACCAAATCCACTCTTACAGTTTTTCTGCTATATATGTCTGCTGTCCCTTAGGTTTGTATATTCAGTGACAGCATCACAAAACCTTGACCAGAATCTGAGAAGATATAGGCTCCATGTTCTTGAATATCTTAATAATTACATATGCAAATCTGCATTACTTCTCTTGATAATTACTTGGTTTCGGCTATTCTGTTACAAGAGACTATGATCTATGACATTATAGCCATTTAAAAATGCTTAACGGGGCTGGAGAGGTGGCTCAGGGGTTAAGCCTCTGCCTTGCAGGCAGAAGGTCCTGAGTTTGGATCCCAGATCCCACCTATAGATACCAGGCAGAAGGGGGGGAGGGGGTCGGCCTGCGCTTCTGGTCCTGGTAGGGCAGAGCCTGTGAATCCCGAGGCAGAGTAAACAAGGAGGAGGTGGAGGCGTCCATGGTGGTTCCCGATTCGTCTGTGATTCTACACACACACATACACACATGTGTGCGCACATACATACACACACACGCACAATTGAATAAATAATAATAATAAAAAAATTAAAAATGCTTAACGGAGTGTTCAGTAAAATGGCTTATTGGTTGTCATTTGCCACACCAGAATGTTAAACAGAGCTCATTCCAAGAACCGGTCAGGATATAAGAAGAGTGCTGACTCCTGAGAGTTGTACTCTGCTTGCTACCCACACAATCATAGTCACATTTATACATGCATATTAAATGAAGGAATATTTCTTGGGCTGGATAGATCACTGAATGGATAAGAAACTTGCTGTGTGGGTATGAGGACCTGCATTCAGATCCACAGAACCCACATAAAAGCTGTGCAAGCATTGTAGATGCCTGTAATCCCAGTCCATAAGAAGCAGAAACAGGGAATCCTCAGGACAAGTTGGATAATTAAACTAGCAGATTGAAAAACTCTCAGGTCCATTGAATAACCCTTCCTCAATAAATAAAAAAGAGAGAAACTAAAGAAGAAAAATGTCAATATTAGGCTTCCCTGCATACATATATAAAAAACACGTGTGCTCCTCCTCACGTTTGTGAACAAGCATATACATACTCTCTACAGCATATACATATATGTATACATACATATGCATATATAAAACTGCTTCATAATACAAGTCATGTAGAAAAAAGTATCAAATGTTAATAATGGTGACATTGTTTTTTTTTTTTATTCTGAAGACCTGCTTTTCAGCTTAACTCCTTCAGTTCCCACTTTTCAACTTACATTGGTTGTTGCCCAAGCTCACAATACACTTATTATAATCCACATCCTTGCCTTTCATCATTGGTTTTCTCAGTAGAAATTATACACAGTCTCATGTGTTATCAGTAAATTTGCTATTTTGAGAAATATTGTTTTTTGATGTTACTTGTAATTCAACTACAACAAGAAAATAGAATATATTACAAAGAGTTGTACTAAGAGAAGCACTACCCAGAGAGTGTGTCTGCATAGACCACTGTGTTCCACAGTCAATGTAAAACAGGTTTCTATGAATGCCTACCGTACATGTCACAGACATGAATAGAATCGAAATAGATAGGAAAGGAGTTGAATGCAGCCAAAACTCATCACTCCAATTGTCTAGCTAGTGCCTTTCCTTTGGGCTGTACCATCCCCCAAAGCTGGTATTTGCTAACTCCTCTAGTTCAGTTAGTATTGCATTCTACAGTGACACTGTTATTAGCCAAGGCCACAGTGGGTAATCAGGCAAGAAAATGGTCAAAGTAGCTCTAAAAGAATTTGAAAGTACCAAAATGAGACTTCCAAAAGTAAATACATGCATACATTAAAATAATTACTTTCTAAAATCTCACTCCTGCTCTTGAACTTCAAATTAATAATAAAGCTACTAAGGGCATGGTTTTAAGTGTTTGGTGAGTTTCCTTTGTTCAAATTGGTAACAGTATTGGAAACACTTTCTTTTATTACTGTTGAGCTCAGAAAGCCCAGCTTTCTCTAAAGGTCAGCTAGAAATTTTCAAAAGGGCAAAGCTGATTCCATGCATGTAAGTCCTGTTCAGGAGGGAGATCGGGATGGCATTCTGAGTTTTCTCCCTCCTTAAATGATGCAATGTTCAAGATACTTCCAATAACCTTCTAACTTCTTTCTTTCACTGAGCACAATAAAATGTCATCTAAAGTAAATGGCATTATTCCTATAAATCTGAACCTTTAATAAAATAACAAATGAAATTATGAACCTATGTATCATCAACATTCTTCAATGAGAAAAACATGCATTAGAAAGTCAAAAGTAAATCCACTTAATTTGTTCAACAACTATAACTTGAGGGGGCTGGAGAGGTGGCTCAGTGGTTAAGCATCTGCCTTGCAGGCAGAAGGTCCTGAGTTCAGATCCTAGACCCCATGTATAGATGCCGGGCGGAAGCGGGGGCGGTCTGCGTTTCTGGTCCTGGTAGGGCGGAGCCTGTGAATCCAGGGGCAGAGTAAACAAGGAGGAGGTGGAGGCGTCCATGGTGGTTCCCGAATTCGTCCATGGTTCTACACACACACACACACACACATGCACACACACAATTGTACAAATAATAAAAAAATAAAAAAATAACTATAACTTGAAAGTCCTCATGCCTGCCACAGCTGATGACATCCAGCTACAAAGATCACAGATGAGCAAGTTAGCATTGATGTTTGAACAAAGAATGTTATTCAGTATAAGCAAATGTATAAGTCAATAACCTAAATGCTTTGTGAGGATCATAATTAGTTTACAAGATACTGTGTTACATGGAACAATGCACAATAGTTGTACTTAGAAACAAAAAATAATATACAGACAATAAATTGTGCAATATAATTTGATGAAAAAATCACTAATATGTATTTTGTCTCCAAGATACACAGCAAACTGTTGGGGACTGTGTCTGAAATATTGATGGAAGAATGAACAGTTAGTGACTTAATATTCATTACTTCAAAGTTTTTCCTATTGTGATAATCTTTGTCATCCACGTATGAAGGATGGCTAATTTTGGAGGTATATAAAACCGGTCACAAATATGTGACAAATTTCCCTATTTGAAGATGCACAGCAAAGTATACAAAATAGGGAGAATAATATAGCAAAAAATGCCAGATATGGGAACAAAAATTCAGTGTCACTAGAGAACAAGAAAGTCCAGGGAAAAGTGAAGAATCAGTTAGAATCAGAGCAGAATTCAGCAACCTTCCAATGCTCATAAGGACCTATGGCAAAGTTATATGCATCAGAAGGGTAATACCCCCAGGAGCAATCTAATTCATATAAAAGAACCAAATCCTTTCCTGGAAATTCACTTCACAAGTAGTTTTATATATGATAACATCATTTTAGGATCAAAACTATAGCAATATGCTTGTAAGTAAAGTATAATAGCTTGATGTCATTTCCACCAATAGGAAATTAGATTCCTGAAAAACTTACCTCTGTAGAATCCCTAAAATATTAAATAAATGAAATGAAAATGATATGGTATTGCTTTGTTGAATTTACAAGAAATTAATGAAAGTGCATTACCTAATATCTTTATAAGCTAAAATCCACAGTGGTACACTGACATTACTTACATCCTTGGGCATTAATCAATTCCTAAATTCCAATTCAATAAACCTGTGTTTGTATACCCTACAGGAAAATATATAAATGATCAGAGAATGTCAAATGTTGTCATTGAGATATTGAAGATTAAATGTGCAAAAAATTGCCGAAGTGTGTTAATTTAAGCATGTATACACATATGTGTATGTGTCCATATGTTTTTACATGTAAGTAAATATGTATGTGTGTATGTACATGTGTGTATGCTTGCATGCTTACGTGTGTCTGCATATTTGTGTATAAATGCATATATTTGCGCATTCATACATGTATGTACATGTGTGCATGTATGTTTCTATATATTTATGTATATTATGTGCATACATGTGTGTATGTAACTTAAAACATGAATAAAATAATAAACCTTTTCCCCTGACTTCAGCTTTTTTTTAAACATTTTTTATTATCTCCGCTCATACAAGCTTAATAGATACAACGGTTCCCTCCCTCCCTCTTCCTCCCCCCCACCCCTCTGCTCACCTTCCCCTCACTCCTCCCTCCCCACCCCCCAGTGCCTCTGGCGAGCCGTCTGGAGATTCTTAAAGAAATTAAAGATTGAAATGCCATATGACCCTGCAATTCCACTTTTGGTCATCCTGACTTCAGCTTTTACATCCATCCTTTCCGTGGAGCCAACACCTATTCCCTGTCCCATAATACATATGGAATGAGATCTGCTTTGCCCTCACTTCAGTTGGCATAGAATGAAATGCTTCAACTAACCACAAGTTCATAACACAATGTTGTTCTTTTATTGTGACTTCTTTTTTCAACTCTTGGAGAAAAAACATGACTTCACATAGCACAATCAGTTAGTGAGAATAAACATTTGATGTGAGATCCATTCCACAGTTTGCTAAATGCAGGGTACATGATCAACAACTCTGTTAATATATAAGCCCAAACAGAAAAAAAAAAACAATCTCATGTTCAAAAATTCTGAATGATGGAAGGTAAAGCAGAATGATTATGTAACTTATAAACTTAGTAAATAAGGGCCAGGGTGTGGAACAATCTGTTTTTCAAAGAGCTGGGTCATTGTTTATAATATCTCAATCAAGATGAGTATGTAAAGTATGAAGTACATTTTAGAAATTGGTACCCTTTTGGTAAAAGACATCTTCAATGAGAAGTACATAGATATAAGGCATAAGACAGAACAGTTTCAGCAAAGTTCATTATGAGACAGCTGTATTTGTAACACCCAGCCATCCCATGCAAAATTCTTTTGTGAATTCTGAAATATTGAACTTTGAAATACTTTAGGAAATAGTATATCTCTGCTTTTAATAATAGATATAGACTATCAGTGTCTTTTAAGAAACAAAAGAGGCAGATTCTAAGAAGTAGAAGAGAGTCTAGCAATACCTTTTGGAAGTGAGAAACGGTGGTGGAATTAGGTTCACATCGAACTGAATCTCTGGCCTAAAGGAATTATTTTCTCTAGCTTTCTAAAAGTAGAGATATGATTGACAAAATAAAATATATTTTAGAAGCATATATTTTATATGTATTTGTGTGCAATTTATATATATGTATGCATGTAAAATGTTTGATTAGTACCATCAAGTCATTGTAACCATGATTTCACTTAGATATCATGTGTGTATTATCCATACCTAAGATTTACTTCTTCAACAAATTGTAATTGTACAACATTAATAACCATATTTCTATGCCCACATTAACTCTCTACAACTAGTACAACTTATATATTGTAAATGTGCCCTTTGAAGAACATGTCTCTCCTTTCTCTGCACTCTCTGCCCTTGGTAACTGCCATTCCATCTCCTCCGTCGATATGTCTGGCATTCTTCACTTTCCACAGATAAATAGAACAAGCAGTGCTTGTCTTTTTCAGTTTAGCTAATAACCCGCAGCATCAAGTCCTTCAGCTCCATCCTGCTGGTGATTGTATGTCAGAACCTCTGCTCTCTGATTTCTATTTGTCACTCTGACATTTCTCCTAATTTTCATATCAGGTTTTCTTCCATGTAGGACATTCCATAATCTCTGTTTAAGTCTCTTATGGTAATCCTGACCTTCCCTTGGCCTCCTTATCCTTTGGCCTTACCTTTTCTTTGTATAATGCCTTGGTCTCTTTTTATCCTCTTATTTACCAATGTATTTACATAGCTCAACCTTTGATGGCATGCATAATAAGTAGAAAACAAGCTTACAAAGTATCTCAGCTTTTTTCTTGTATCATTTTTGCTATTTTTCTCTCTACTTCTGCAAACTTAAAATATAACATCATAATGCATATATTCATAAAATTATAAGTTGTTAATATAAATGAAACCACTAGGAATATTGAAGCATTTTTAAAGATGGAATAATTGTTAAGAATGAAAGTGATTTGTGTAAGTCTAATTAGACCATTAAGTATTGTAAGATGCACATTTATAAGAGAACAAATCCAAGTCTCATAGTGGGTATTTGAGAAGTGCCCCGCAGATTTTAACAATTTTCTATCTAGATTCTTGGCTAGCTGCCATATTTTCTTCCATCTCATTCCCATTCAACTCCTGAAGTGATCTTCCTAAAATGGTAAATACATCATTTTATTTACCAGTGTAAATGCTTTCTGTGACTTTCTCCTGCTCTGAGAACATCAAGCTACTCTGAAGTCTTCTTGTAATCTACTCAACCCTCACCTTTCTCTTTCTATAGGTTAGGGTTAGGGTTGTCTTTAACACCTGACAATAATATATAAAATTCTTCAGAAAAAAAGAGCCCATTTTTTAAGATATTTGTTAGCATTTTAATTTCATCCCTGGTAAAGTTTCTTTTAAGTTCCAGGGCCCATTTTTTAATTGGGCCATCGGTTTCCTTGGTGTTTAGTTTTCTAAGTTCTTTGTGCACTCTGGACAGTAGAGCTCTATCAGATATGTGGTTAGTGAAGATTTTCTCCCATTCTGTGGGTTGCCTTTGAGCTCGTGTTACAATCTCTTTATCTGAACAGAAGCTCTTTAATTTCACAAGATCCCAACTGTTGAGAGTTGGTAGTAGTGACTGTGCCATTGGATGTCTGTTTAGGAAATGTTGGCCTAGCCCAATCAGCTCGAGGGAGTTCCCTATCCTTTCAACTATGGTTTTTATAGTCTGTGGCCTGATATCAAGGTCCTTGATCCATTTGGAATTAAGTCTTGTACATGGTGACAAGTATGGGTCCAGCTTTAATCTTCTGCATGTGGAGATCCAGTTTTGCCAGCACCATTTGTTGAAGATCCTGTTCTTTTTCCATTGGATTCTTTAGGCCCCTTTGTCAAAGACCAAATGGCTGTAATTTTATGGGCTTATATCTGGGTCTTCAATCCTTATCCATTGATCTGTGTGTCTATTTTGGAGCCAGTACCAGGCTCTTTTTATAACTATGGATTTGTAATATAGACTAAGGTTGGGTATGGTGATACCTCCAGCAGTGTTTTTGTTACTCAGGATTGTCTTTGCTATCCTGGGTCTTTTTTGCCTCCATATGAATTTTGAGATTGTTTGGTCAACTTCTTTAAAGAATTGCACTATCCAGAACTTCAGAGACTCTATATCAACCACCTAGAACTAGGCCAGACTAATCTCTCCCCATCCTGAAGCTCAGGGACATTTGTGGAAGAGGGGGCAGTAAGAGTGTAAGAACAAAAGGAAGGGAGGAGCAATGATTTGCAAGATACTCCACACAAGTTAGGGCCGAAGCAATCATATTTGGACATTGCTTGCCCGGCGCAATGTCTAACACACTATTGACCTCACAAAGTCTAGCATCTGCTAAAGGCACCAAGATCCTTGGAGGTAAGGGATTGGCAGCCACAGTAGTGTTCCTATGCTTAAGGGGAACACAGGAAAGGGTTCAGGGATATGCCACTGTGTCCTTGTACGTCATCGGAGAGGAGGGCCCAGAAGAGAGTCAGGCATGCACAAGAAAGGACTCTGGGAATTGGGGCGGGAGGCACTGGGGGATGGGGCGGGAGGGGTGAGGGGAGGGGGAGCAGGGGGTTCGGGGGGAGGAGGAGGGAGGGAGGGAACTGGTGTACCTATTAACTTTGTATGAGCTGAAATAATAATAAAAAATGTATTAAAAAAAGAGTCCATACACAGTAATTCACTTACCTTCATAACTCTGAAATTATTATTCTCTGGGAACTTGGAAATTCATTTCACCTTAGATGATCAAATTCACATATGGAATAGGAGTAAAATTTTAGTTTTCTCTGCTTGTATATGAATAGTGTATCCTTTCATATATTGTTTTAAAAAGTATTAGTGTGTGTTTCTAAGTCCCTAATAGCCCTAATATTTACATGTCAAGAAAAATATGATAAAAACTAGAAAAAAAGAGAAAATTGAAGAGAGGGGAAAGAAAGAGAGAGAAAGGAAGGAAGGAAGGAAGGAAAGAAGGAAGGAAGGAAGGAAGGAAGGAAGGAAGGAAGGAAGGAAGGAAGGAAGGAAGGAAGGAAGGAAGGAAGAAGAAAAAGCATGAGTCTTCTAGCATTTAAATTTTTTTAATTTTTTATTATTATTATTATTTATTCAACTGTGCGCATGTGCATGTGTGTGTGTGTGTGTGTGTGTGTGTGTGTGTGTGTGTCTGTGTATGTGTAGAACCACAGACGAATTCGCGAACCACCATGGACGCCTCCACCTCCTTCTGCCCTGGTATTCACAGGCTCCGCCCTACCAGGACCAGAAGCGCAGGCCGCCCCCACTTCCGCCTGGCGTCTATACGTGGGATCTGGGATCCGAACTCAGGACCTTCCGCCTGCAAGGCGGAGGCTTAATCCCTGAGTCACCTCTCCATCCCTAGCATTTAAATTTTAAGAGATAGAATATTTGCTGGTTTCCTATGTGAAAGTCACATTCTTTGGCTCACTATCTTGAAGGATTAAGGATGACAAAATGACAAAGGAGGAAAGGTCAGGCAAGCTCTGGTTATTGAGAAGTAAAACAAATGTCCCAATGGGGAAGTGTTTGGAATTGAGATGAGCTTGGTTGTTTTATCCAAAGCATTTGGGAAATATTGATTGGTCAAGGCACAGGATGGAAGAATAAGAATGAGAAAAGACCTCCCTGCCCACCTCCCCACACAATGGTTTGGAGTTCCTGACAAACTTCCAAGCAGGTAAGGAGGAATTAAGCAGGAAGCATGCTGGTGAGTCCGGACTTTGCTTAGACTTAGTTCCTGAGCTCATCTTTCATGTTCTCAAATTGGCTTTTGGTTTTATCAGTCAGTACATGTCAAACTTTGGCTTTGTTTGGCTCTGTAACTCTGACTGACTGCTTGAAGGTTATGGCTAAGTTTCTCCTAATTTCTGTAACTAAGAAATAGTGAGGTTTTTTTTTCCCACAAAGTATACTTAAATGTTCTCCATGCATCTCAATGTCTTAAAATATGATAGCATAAGAAATGAAGCAAATACATTTCTTAATTACCACAATTACCATGTGAAAGTCTGATATATAAGATATGACAAATTAGATATTTAGTATAATGGGAACACAGTGATTATTCTGGTTTCTGACTTTGATAAAAACAGGAGGTAAAACTTGTTCAGGGAGTTTTAAGACAGGTCTGAAAAGTGAACAGATTTGTAGAAGTCATATTATGTCCTTGCTTCTGTCCTGGTCAGAGACCAGAAATGCCAGAAACTCTATGTCAGAAGGGAACTCCAGTCTTGTTACCTCTTTCTTTTTTTAAATGAGCATCTCTGCCTGGAAGCTATACACAAGGTATGAGTGACGTTCCAGTTCAGGCACCAATCCCTTTGGGCAAATAGCACTAGAACTAGATCTCTGGCTTTACATGGTAGAAATGATGCTATTAATCTTTGAATCTTGTGAACTCAACTGCTGTCTTAGATTTAGCTCCTGTGAATACAGTTGATCAGTGCAGTATGGTCATAAACAATCTGACTTCTTCACTATAAGTCCCTTGGTCACCCTCAAAGATGTGAACATCAACAAACTTAAACTTTTCTGCACCCCAATTTCAAACCACCTCCTAAATGATTTTTGGCTGGCAATGCCTCTGAGGACAGTTTAAGACAAGGAGTAGTGGGCTAAGATGTCACTGAGGGTGAACCTCTCGCTCACCCTCATGGTTGGCTTTGGATTCCAATTTGCACCTTTGTGAAAATTCATTTAAAAAATTACAGCAAATAAAATATAAGTAAAATTTCAATAGAAAGCTGAGTGTGGAGGCAAACATCTGTCATTGTAGTACTAAGGATGCTGAGCACAAAACTCCTGAGTTTGATTCCTCTGTGGTCGTCATTAGTAAGATTCTGTGAAGAATATATGCTCTTTAAAAAAAAGCAGAAAGCACACCAATGATTGTGTGTGTGTGTGTGTGTGTGTGTGTGTGTGTGTGTGTGTGTGTTTGTATGTATTAGGTGGAAGAAGTCCTTCAATTAGTAGACTCTAGGCTACCATCTGAACAATATAACTTATTGTATAAAATTTTTTAGCCAAAAGGAGGTTATTAAATTCATAGTTGTAGATAAAAATATCCAAAGTATGGAAAGTAAGCCTCACAGAACGTGTAAAGAACCTTGGCTCTTATCCTAAAAGAAATATGAAGTCAATAGTTTTTTTCTTAAAAAATGAATCCATTATTAATTAACACAGCCTAAAATAATGTCTCCAAAGTCCGCCTTACAGCTGTTCAGTCTTGTTCATAACTGCCAACACTGTTATAAAACATCTAAAACAACAAGCTAGAGTGACTTTTGCTTACGAAAACATTCCACATAATGGTCTCCCTGGTAATTAATATTACTGGACTCCCTCTCCCTCCATACTTGTATTCTTATGTTCATGAGACATTTGTATCTTTAAAAGCCCTAGGGTAAGTCTCCTCTGCCTTCCTCTGCACTTCTGTGCCTTGATGCTGTTGTACATGACTGAATTCTTGATGGAAGAAGTTCTTCCCTGACAGACAGCAAGATATGCAGCATCTCCTGAAGGGTCATGCAGAAAGGATTTACGACCTGTGGTTGCCAAATATGATCCCATGTACATGGTGCTCCAACAGAAAATTTTGATTGTATAGATGTGACATATGAAAATTTTCAGTACATTTTCAAGGTTATTCTTCCTTTATTTAATTTGGTGAAATGGACTAATGGGAAAAATAGATGTTACTGCCAATCAGAATTAAATGCAATAATCGTGTCAGTACCTTTTGAAACAAGAAAAATGACTGGTAATCTTGATTATCTCTATTGCAAGTCCACCCACATCTTGATTTACTTCATATAGATAGATACACAAAATGCTCTTTCCCCACATAATCTAAGTATCTTCCAAGACAAAAAGTAAAAAGAAACAGGATAGAAATGAATCAGGAATAATGTTACCATGCTGAGCACAAATTCTGGTTTTATTATGACAATAGGCAGAGCTTCTGCCTAAGATATGGCTGTTTTATTGGACCCTGCTGACCACTAACCCAGACAAATACTAGAGAACTGTCCAGAGAAAAATATGAGCAAAAACAAAAGAGGCAAAAAGAAAGAGAAGCCACAGAATATATAGCTCTACTCTCTCTCTCTCTTTCTCTGTACAAACTTTTCACTTGTTAGAAGCAGTACTCATGAAAGACAGAATTCTGCTTGCATTTGTTTTATTTATTCATGGTACCAGAGTTTTTCTTCCTGTCTGTACATCATGGAAAATTTTGTCTAGGTGACTGACCGTGCTGGATGTATTGTGCATTTTAGCATTTTTAGCATTATCTCTAACTCTACTAACTGTATGCCATTAGTACTTTTCTATTGCTTGATTGTGACATAAAGCTAATCAGCACATATTCAGTTAATAGTAAGAGCCACTGTATGACAAAATGAACTGAGATTCCAAGGGGAGAAAACAGTGAATAAGTAAGTCATCTTCTGGTATCTAGCATTCATCCTTCCATTTTTATCTGCATATGAACCACATAACATTGTGTCCTACCGGTGCGATACTCTTATTACCGCATTGTACATATGAAGCATCTCTTGTTTCCTATGTTCATCTCATGCTGAAATTAATCACTGAAGACTTTGACTTTAAAAATAAACTTCGTAAATAATGAGACAGTGTTGAATAAAAACATTAGTGCTTGCCTACACAATGCTGACTGTAAATATAATCCAATGTGATTTGTTTTTCAATCCAATTTTAAACATATCTGACTTACCATCTTCATTTCATTCCAGATCTTTGATAAAAAGCACTCACATGAAACAAAATGTGCTTTTACTGCTTTTCCATGTTGTATTGCATGTTCTCCTCAAACACTCGGAGAGGAATATAGTAAGATGCATTGTGATCATTTTATAGTCAGAGTAACAGGGTAGGTAAACTAAATTCATCAATCCAAGACTTATTGAGTTTGTGACCAAACCTGGTCTCATATACAAACACATACACACACACATACACACACACACACACACACCACACACACAAAATCTATTATACATCAGGTCATATATCACTTAACATTGATATATTCCAAGTAGTGATCAATAAATATTTGCATACTTATTATGTGCAAACATGAATTTACATAAACTTAAAGGACACTGCCTGATGCACACTTAGATTGCATACTGAGTATAGTTATATTCATGCATACTGATATGTATATACATACACATATGTCTGTATAATTACTAATTCTTTGATGTGCAGTTGTGTAAGGAACTTGTTGGACTAAAATGGTACAGAACTGCACAGTGCACAGTGAACATTTTTTAGTAAATGGAAACAATGTACTCTAAATTAGCAGTGCAGAATAAAAATTCATCAGAGCTTGTCAAAATAAAAAAAAATAGTTATCTGACTCAGATAACTCATGTCAAATCTTTTTATTCCTATTTGGATTTACCATCATCTGTAATTGTTGGCCCAGCCTAATCTTGCAGTATAGGACAAAAGCAATCCTACTACCTGAGCCTCTGAATAGCCAGGGCTACAGGGATATAACAATATTCGTGACTTTCAATAGTGATTTAGAGGTGTGAACCTTCCTGGGGTCACACTGGTAATAGATGTGAGAGCAAAGGTTAAAGTCAGATTAGGTCATGAAGGTGTGTAGAGTGAAGCTCCCGAGTTTTACGCACTTAGGAATATGAGCACCTGAGTAACTTAAAGTTTTATAACCAGAATAGACTGAGCATTTCTACTGTGTTTCATATGCTAAGATTTCCATCAAGGAGTGATTTTCTTGGTTTAAATTTAATGCTGACTCCGTTCAAGCAGAAAATAGATTTGAAGACAATGAAAAATGCACTACTTTATTTCCCTAAGGCTTCCTCTGCACAGTAGGCCTTGAGCAAAAGTAATTTTATAAGCAGAGACAAACAACCAAGTTAATTTTTGAATGCAAAAATTTATTGTTTTCCCCCTCTAAATTGTTTCACTAAGTATTGATTTCGTGATTCTTATTATTCATCTTCAAATCACAGGGCTCATTTTAGATTTGCTTACATTCTGGTAATAAAATTCATAATCAAAATGAATCAGGAGACCATCCCTCCATAGTGTCTGGTTTTTTTTTTTTTCTATCCAAGGGAATCTTGTAAACGCTTGTAAGAATAGATTGCTGTGAATGAGAAAATCATAATTGAAAAATTAAAGCACTCTAAATGATAACCTGGTGTTGCAGTCCACCTGCATGGTTGCTGATAAATGACCATCACACAGCTTAAGGGAACAAGGAGTTTACTTTCTTACGATAGTCTGGTTACAGTTCATAGTCCAGCTTGATGGGAGAGCACGCACCAACACCAAGGGAACTGGCCACCATAACGGCTGAGAGATGGACAATCCTTACTTGCCAGACCAGCATGTCTGGCCAAGTATACAGAAGGATGCCCACTCTCTCAACCAGCTCTCTGTGATTTATCCAGGGCCTAATCCCACCCACCATGGGCTGGGTCTTCCCCAGCAGCCAGACAATCTCCTTCAGGTTTGCTCTGGGCTTAACTCAACCATCAACTCTCTACACCTGTGCCCAGAGCTCAAACCCTCAAGAGTCAAGTTGACACCTGTGCTTAACTATGACACCTGGTCTGGCAATATCTTCCCTTCCGGGGAGGTAATACTTTGAAGTGAAGTATTTTATGACTATTTTTATATGTTTTCAACCATGTTTCAAGAATATTTTATAATATAATGAGTAATGAAGCGAAAGTTATGATGAACTTATGATAACTAACAAAACATCACAAAAACAAGACAATTACTTTCTACGTTGAAACTTAGTCCTGACCTTCAGAAGTATCTGAGAAGTCTAAGAATATCTGGACGGTCTAAGAAATTGATTTCCTAAGCTGGTTCCAGTGGGTTCAATAATTGCTGAAAAAAAAAAAAAAAGAAGTTGTTCCTTGGGGGCTAGAAGAACAAATTGCACTTCCATAACTGTATGGAGGAAACAAAAATACAAAGACATGAAACTGGCAATTAACAAAAAATGGGGCCAAGTGGTAGTTCAGCTTCTATCGCAGAAGCTTGGGATGCTGAGGAAAAAAGGTAACATCTGTAAGATCTGTCAGGGTATCTAGTGAAGACCAGAAGCAAATTAAGAATAATCCAGAAGGCTAGGGATACATTTCAGTGGTAAAATTATTGTCTTTCCTGTGCTCAATCCTGTTACATCTCCAATATCTTAAAAAAAAATAAAAAAGGAAATGAAAAGTACATGGGAAGAGAAAGGGTGTGTAAGCTTAGGATATAGGTTGGGATTTAGCAGATGCCCATGTAAAACCTTATGAATGCCCACTGCTGGACTTCCTTCTCTGCCTGGTGGTTTTTAAGTACCACAGATTAAATGTCTGGAGAGGAAAAGGTCAAGCAGGAGTCTATAGGACATGTCTGAAATTTAGACACTTGTGTTGGTCCCACGATGTGCTTTGAAGGTTGTGAAAGTTCTCTCATGGCCAGTATCTCCTGAATGCCTTGGCAACTCCCCCAGAAGAGGGAGCTGTCTTAGTGTGGTACACTAGTTTTCAGTGTCCACAGGCTTCGTGTAGACTAGTGATCACCTCTTCAGTATCTAATATTCTCTCTGTTCCTACCACTGTCCTGCCTAGCTGATTTAGTTTGTCTTGGCTATTGAACATTTGAGTTTTTTGTTTAATGCAAACACTAAAGTTAAATTTCAAGTGGCATTTTTTCAGCTTTCTGGGCATGTAGGCTATCACAAAGATTGAGGTTGTATATTTCCAGAATGCTCCTAAGGCTGAGCAAATCTAACTAGTTCCCAAATAATTTTCAGGACAATGTTTCACAAACCATAATTTCAGAATCTAGGTTTTAAGGTAAATGACATGTTTTTGGGCCAGAGAAAAGGTTCTAGGTACAGGCAGCTAACTTGACAACACAAAGATATGGAATAGGAACACAGGAAAAAAAACTTCATAGAGGAATCAGCCAATAAAGACGGAAACATCAAATTTAAATGATCAGTATAAATGACTATTAAAAGATCAGTATAAATGACTATTAGTCTCATGTGAACTTTGGAAAACACATAAAAGATCAGTTAAAATTATTGTCTGGGAGAGCACAGAGGGAAATCACATCATGTCCCTATTGGCCAAGAGCAACTCTGCAAGTCAGCTTGCTGTGTTACTCATGAATGAACTCAGAGCATTAGTGCATGGCAACCCCACCTGCATATATCCAAGAAACCTTAGGGCATCAAAGAAAATATTTAAAACATAGGACAGGACAATCTGTTGTCTGTGTTGCTCCTATAGAAATTAGGTATGGTCAGCTTGAAAACAGGTTAGACAGGAGTAAAGGACAGCAGGAATGATTCTGAGGGACATGCAAGACACATGAACTTCTGTCCTCCTCAGTGTGGCTGGTTTGTATGGTGAGCCTACACACAGGGCTATATCATTCTTGACTTTGGAAACAGATGTCTTATGGTCCCTCAAGCAATGCTTCCACCAAGCAAAGACCTATGACACCATATAATTCATGGATATATGTATGTGGAGGGGCGTGTGTGTGTGTGTGTGTGTGTGTGTGTGTGAGTGTGTGTGTGTGTGTGTGTGTGTGTGTGTGTATGCGTGCGTGTTCAGGTATGAACTCCTATAGGTATGCATGGAATAACAGAGTTTGACCTCCAATATCTTCCCTAGTGTCTTTTCACTTATTTTTATTTGAAACAAATCTTTCCCTAAACCTACAGCCCATTTTAGATGGCCAGTGAGTTTGGTGGATCCTTTCAGGGGTCCTGCCTTCAAATACTGAGACTTCACAAGTTCACAGCATCCCCTGACTATATATGTGGGTGCTAGGGGGTGCAAACTTAGTTCTTCCTGCTTGAATGGCAATCAGTTTAACCAGTGAATCTTCTCACTACTTTTGAATCTACTATTTTAAAGATGGATGTAGAAGAAAATTGTCAGCCAACATATATGTGCAAAACAAAGTACCGTAGTTTCTTTCTGGTGGATGTGTGTATGTGCAAAGGACTGCTGAAACTCAATGTAACTTGTTCCCTCCCAGACTTCCTCCACTGGCTTCCTCTTTTATTGGCTTCTGTGCTCACACAGTTACAGACACCATGTCTCTAATTTGAAGAGATAGGTCCTTTAGTGATGCACTATTGAGATAGCCATCCCATGTCCCTTGAGAAACCTGTTAGGTCACCATTCCTACCAGTTGTAGAATCCAGGCAGCTTTGGATTGTTGGCAGCTCCCATCTTTTACAATGTTTTATTCTCTATTGAAATCAGAATGAAACGACAGCCTGTTTGAACTCTATGACATTCATAATCCAAGTACATAGAAGACTTCCAGTCAATGGTTTAGATTTCATAATAAGCATTTAAATTAGAATTCAACATTTTGTCCCCTGTTTAACTCTGATGCCTGAATTCTTTTCCCTTTATGACAAAAGGTTACTGAAACCTCAGGGATTTCTAATGTGTCAGTAATACATAGACAGCCTCACACATGAGCTCCTGTCTGTTTTGAATATGAGAAAGTGACATATTCTGAAAGACTTTGGAAGTCAATGGAGCATCAAATGGCTTACATTTGGCAAGAGGCCATGTTTTGCAGAGGCAAGAGCTTTCATCCAAGTATGAGAACAAACTTAGGACTCTAGACTGAATTTCACTATGCTTTAGAATAAAATGTGCAATTAAATTAGTATACTCCCAAATCTTCAGCTTTCTTATATTCAAAGGAAGGAAATATTACTCTTCATGTGTCAGAGTTGTTAGGGAAAGCAAGTGCTTTAACTTTATTTGATACAGTGCACAGGATCTACAGATGACAAGCTAAAACGTACTAAAATACATTTTAATCCTAAGTGGACCAGGGGGGTATTGTTCTGGGTTTTTGCAAATCACAGAGGAGGTAGTTATGTTAAAATCACTTATCATGACATATAACTTTATGTGATTTTGCATTGTCCCTTTAATAAATTTTATAGTCACTATTCACTATTTTAAGGTCTTGTTCATCAAGTTAACAAATAGCATGATAACAATATTGTTGATGATGCTAGTAATGTAATACATTCAATAGAAGGTGCAAAATTTTAGAATGATATCAATATCTATGATTCCTACAAGGCTAAAACAAATCTTCTTCTTTGGCTTACAAAGTTAGCAAAAATGTGAATTCATAGGTTTAATTAACAAGGTTGTTGTTACTCTTCCTGTCACCATAGAGACAGGCCAACAATGTCTTTATTCATCATTATATTTGTTTTAACAAAAATCAAGTTGTGACTCCATCCATGCTAACATCAGCACCATTTTTAGAATATCTGTAAACTTTAAAGTCTTATTAGGACAACTCCTTGTACTATTGATATCCCATCTTCTAAAGTATACTTGAATTGCTTGTGAGGATGCCATAAATGCTGGAGATCCCCTTAAGTGACTAATAAATAATAGCTAGAGATTGTACTTGGACTTGATGTATGTTGTATCATGGTGTCTTATGGAAGATTCAAGTACATAATTCAATGAGACTTGAACTCATAAAAAGAAAACTGTTGTCAAATTGAAAATTAATTAACACATGAATTGGTTCTTGAGTTCAACAGATCCATATAAGTCTATTTTTAGTTTTTAAGCATTTATACTAGAAATATTATTGTCTTTTTTAGAAGGCAGAAGTTCCTTTTCTTTGGAAGCATGAAAAATCTCTGAATTGAACTGACATTGGATATTTCCATGTTTCTGTGGGTACTTGTGTTAAGCAACTTCTGTTTTCTTTTCTGTTAATGAGAAGATACAATTCCTTTATACTCTGGCTACTGGGAATATATTGTACTTTTTGGAGTGGATCTGGAGAAAGCTGGGAGTGAGTATTTTTGAGCAACTTGACTGTTTCTGCCCATGACTATCAGGAAACAACATGTGTAAACTATAATGATACATGCACCTTCATCTCTGGAAGGGTATCAAGAAAGCACTGGTGGGACTCTTTCTCCACTAGCATAATGAAAAATTCATCTAAATCATCAGGAAGATGTCTTGTGATAGCTCATCTTTATGGTCAATTTGACAAGATTTATAATAATCAGGGAAATGAATTTCTAGACTTGTCCATTTAAGATAATATTAGATTAAATAGTGAGGTGCCATCCTAAATTTGGAAATTACCACGACATGGTCTGGTATTGAGGTCCGAATTGAAAATACAAAGATTAACACAATGTGAGCTGCTGCCTTCTATGTCAACTGTCAGTCATTCTTTGCTGTGATTGGCTGTATATTAGGAAGCATAAGTTGCTTTTGTTAGGTATTTTGTCATAGAACAAGACAAGTCACAAATACTTCATTTAAATGGAAAAACAAACTGGTCATATCTGGAAGTCAAAAACATTTCCATAAGTGCATTTATTTCTGGCAGCAGACATGCTACTCACTCTATATACTTTGAGAACTTTCTTTGTTTCAGGAAGCAAAGATGGTGAATGACAGAGTTGTGAGAGCCTGACATTTATCACATATTATTTTGTATGTGAGCATTAGGTCAATGTCAGAGAATTAGAAATACAAATTCTGTTTTTATCACAAAATAACCATACATTTTTGCAGAAATAGCCACAAGTGTGTTTATCCAACAAGTGAGAGGTAGGTGATTTATTAGTAGTACTGTCAAACATATAAGTTAAATAAAAGTCCTCTGTATCCTACAAATACATGCACAAACTTTCAAGATTTTGCTTCTTCAATTTAAAATATACAATTCTTTTATTTCTGAGTATGAATTTTCCTTGTCCAAATGCAAACTTATTAGTCTTCAATAAAGTTTGTTATATCTAGCCACATGGGTTTTGTGCTATTCTTTGTTTTGTTGCTTTGTTTTGCTTTCTAAAATGTAATAGCTGCGTTTTTATTGTTCATTTAGAATGCTTCACCTTAATATTTCAGATTACTGAATTCTCCTGATGTGTCAATCTAAAATCAATTAATTACATTCTCATAATGATATGTAAGAATAATTGAGCATTGTAAATTGCAGTCCACTCTCTCATTTCTAATTTTTTCTGTTTTTTTTGCTTTGTGATGCTAGTTTATACTCCTTTTGTCTTCTTTTAGTGTATCACACATTAATATAATGAATTTATGACATGTTCACACCTTAATTCCTGATATTATCTTAGATTACCTTTCTGCCTTTGCACCTTCTAACTGTAACACATGATGACAAAATAAAAATGGAGAAAGAGATTACATTAATACTTTTATTAACAATGTCTTTCCAGTATTTATTCTGTAAACACACATTAAAAACTGGTTTGAAACAAAAAGACAGATATCCATTGTGGTTGAAGAACAATGGGAAAAATTACCTTTGCTTATGTGAAGAGATAGAAAGAAGGATATTTCACACAATGTAGAATTCAGAACACAAGATTTTGAATGACAAGTATCTTTCATCCTTTCATCACATGGTGGTGTGATAAGTTGAGAAAATAACATGTAGGAACAGAAACTTTCTTAAAGTGTAAAAATAATCCACGATAAAGCAAAAGACAAAAATATTTAAGAACAGTACACTAAATTCAAAATGCTCAGTTTGAATATAGTTGGAAATTCAAAATATTAACAGAACACAGAGCAGATGATATATTTGAAGAGAATTATACAATATGTCATTATATTATATTTTTATATATTATCTTACTTATAATAAATATGATAATGATACAGAAATATGATGCCACTTAAATAATGAAGAAAATAAGGACTTTCTCAAATGGATGACAAATCCCAAAATGCAAACTTTGTGAAGTTAGGAAGACAATGGCCAAGATGAATTCACCTATTTCCTGTCCAAACTGTAGAAAACTAAAGCCAAATGAAATATCTTAAGCTATGTCACAAATCATATACATATATGTATATATGATATGTATAAAATGATAAGGATCGGAATTAGATAGAAACCATAGTGAAACAGTGAGTAATACAGTGGAATGAGATATTGTGATGAGTAAAAGTTTCCAATTTAGGTTTCTATATCAATGGAATTACCTTTCAAAACTAAAGAAAACAATAAAGCTTTTCTGAAACAAATAATATCTGAGAGAATTCATCATCAGCATATTGTCCTTATAAAAGCAACCTTTAGAGATTTCAGAAAAGTCTAAATTAAGAACCTTAAATGCGATTGAACATAAATGAAGTAAATTACCTGAAAAGACTAAATAATGTATAAAATCTATTTTTACATGAAGTGGCATAGTATTATGGAAAGGACGACTAAGCTAGAAAAATATACTGAGAACCTCTAAAAATTTAAAAGAAAATATATTGTTATAGTAAAAGAGTACATAAATTTTAATCCTATAAGTAGTTAATTAAGAGCCAAGCAAGCATAATAAATGAAGGAGAAATTAAAGAAGCAAAAATACATGTCTATTATCACTTCAGTTATGATCGATTGAAACAAAGTAATTAAAGAAAAATTTTGTCAGAGAATATTTTTAAGATTATAGGCCATGAATACTTTATTTACATGCAATCAGATAGGTTAAGAATAGGGAGGTTGCCCCTATTGTTAATCTATGATCCCCAATTCTTGAGGCCGAGGCAATAGGATTGCCAGCTGAAGGCTAATCTTCATTGTAGAGTGTGTCAGAGCCAACTGGAGATGCATAGCAAGAGCCATTCTCCAAACTGGAACAACTCATATGAAACAGAAATTATATCAAAATAGAAAATGACTTAAATGCATGAAGAAAAACATATTAATATAGTGTTAACATTAAATAGCCTAACAGAATCTGAAGTATTTTACTTAATCAAATGCAAAGCTAACTTCAGGACATGGAAAATTACCAGGTATAGAGAGATTCGCATAGAGATGAAAGAATCAATTCCACAAAACATCCTGCAATGTCAAAAGTGTTTTAATACAATGGAGGTAAATTCAGTCTTTAGCAACATGGTATTATATTATGTCAGAAAAAACAGATATAAGTACATAAATTTACCATGATCATTAAAAATTCTATTGCTTTTTGCAGTAATTGGTGTATCTTCAAGGCAGAAAAACAGTAGAAAATATACTCACTTGTTCAGCATTATCACTTATGTGATTAATATCTATTGAAACATTATACCTATCAATAATATAATATACATCTCCCTTAAGCTGCCAGGGAAAACTAATTGACAAAGCAACAAACTTAGATTGTCATAGAATCCAGCTAAAAATCAAAACACAAAAGAAAATTACAAAATTCCAAAATATTTAGATTTAAAAAGTATATGTGTAAATAACACACAATGAAGGAGTAAAATTCAAAGAAAGAATAATACATTGTGTATAAAAATATACTTTATATTCATTCTACACTAGATGTATGCAAAATTGATATACTTACAAAACAAATCACACAAATTTACAAACTATATAAATATGTGAAATCCAGTCAAAGCAGATTGTTAGAGGTGATTCATATAGGAAGGATTAGTATCACCTTCTAAAAACTAATAATCACAGTGTACTCATGGAAATGGCATAAAATAAATCTCATTTAGTCAATATTCCATGGACTGCATGAGCAGTACTCTACAAGCTCCAAGATCATCATAAGCAGGACAAGTTTTATCAACTGTGGTAGAGCAAATGTGGTCATTATGTATCATTTAGTATAGTGGATATAAACTGTTGAAAGGGTAAACTGCTAAGGTGGAAAACTCAGAATATTTCTTAATAAATAGAGTTTTAAACTACTCCTACATCAGTTGCCTAATTAATATTGACAAGTTCATCTTATTAATCAAAGGCTTCAATACTAGGTTAATAATAGCTTTGGGAACTCTGTGTGCTATCTTTAAAATTTATTTGTGATTATCAGCCTTTAAAAGCACAAAATTTTAAACGAGTACATGCTGCCAAATTATTAGGTAATTTTTTTAAATCTCTCAAATCAGTAAGGTACTTGTCAGTTATAAAATATAGGTTGAATTCCCGTTTACTTAAATGACTTGAGAATCACGTGCACAAAAATACCTCCACATGAAATTTGATATATTTCATTCATAGCTGGCACTTTTTAAATTAAGGATTCATCCTTGTTTACCCCATTAATCAATTATTCAATAACAATGTTCCTTACAAAGCTGCATTAATTAAAGACAAGCATCAGAAAAAAGGGGAATCACAATGATCTTCAGTAAGAAGCACTGTTGTATTGAACAATATTTTTAATATGTGTGTGTGTGTATGTGTGTGTGTGTGTGTGTGTGTGTGTGTGTGTGTGTGTGTGTGTGCATATCAAAGGGCACCATGTGTGCCTCTGAAGGACCAAGGGTAACTTTAGAAATCATGCTGGATTGCTTTTTACTCATTTTTGCTTTGCTCTGGGATTTCCCAGGCTCTCCCCACCAGGGCTGGAAATGCAAGCCACTCCATTTCTGCTTGGCCTTTTTTTTTTCTGCTTCGCATTTTTTACATGGGCTTCAAGATCCTGAGTTACCTCTGCTTGCAAGGCATCTCTCTAGCCCCTGTTGTTTATACAATGGAAGCACATTCATGAGAACAAATGAGGTACTTAGCCACAGGAGATGTGTGAGAGTTATGAATGTCCACTGTCAAGTGTCAGAATCCATTCTGAAACACTTGCATTCTACATGATTTAAGCAATGCAGCACTGAAGAAAAAATAATGATAAACTGTGAAAATGTCAGTGGAGGGAAGTGAGGACTAAGAACTAACATGAGTGTTTTAAATGTCTTTTTGTTTTTGTTTGTGTTTAGTATAGTGAAGCATTTAATTTGATATTATGATTGTGGTTATAGGTCACCACCTAAATAATGTTATCTCACAATGCATATCCATTAAAGAGAAGGCACCATACACACACATACAAAAACAGAGAAAGATGAACAGTCAGCAGAATGTACCAGCACATTCTAAATGTATGACCAATCCATGGGACAATGTCACTGAGAATGATTTAATGGCACTGCCATGTATTAGTTCCTTTTCTTGCTGCAGAGACAAAACTACATATCCAAAAACAACTTTTGAAATGTAGACTTTATTTGGTGTCATATTTTGAGGGGATAAAACCCATCATAGTGAAGAAAGTATGGCAGCAATAACATGAAGTAGGTATCCGCATAGTATGTACATCCAAGAAATAGAGAGTGATGCATGCTATATCTTAGCTCACCTCCCCCTTTACATCCCTGCCAGGCCACCCGCCTATACAAAGCTGCCATTCACAATGGAGCTTCCTACTTTGATTTATCCTCTCTGCAAAAATCTTCATGTTGTACATTTAAAGATGTCCACTACATTCCTGAATATTAACACCAACTAAATACTCAAATTTGTGAGTCTGTGAGGGGCAACTCATATTGAAACTATGGCAAATACTAGCCTGCTAGAAAAGATATGGCCATGGATGGAATAGTGGCATGACTGATTTAATATTGGACAACCACTTTGTAATTGCATTGGAGGCTCACTCCACATAAAGGAAGAGATGACTAGGACTATAAACCTTGCAAATGCCTACCGCATGGAAGGTCAATAGTCCAAGAGAGAATGTACTACCAATATTTTGCTAAGAGAACATGCAGCCACACTGCCTTCTAAATATTCCCATAAGCTCCCCTTTGTTCCTCCCGCCTGCTTGCCTGCCCAAGACAGGACTCACTCCTCTATCCCAGGTGAGTTACCCAGCCCCCAGGTCACCCCCTGTCTCAACTCCTCCCACCAGCCAGCCCAGGCAACACCCAGACTGCTTCCAGTTTGCCCCAGACCCTTTGTTCCTCCTGCCTGCCTGCCCCCCTGAGAGGGGACTCGCTCTTGGTCAGTAGGTCCTCCATCCCAGGTGAGTTATCTAGCCCCCAGGTCCCCCCTTGTCTCAGCCCCTCCCACCAGCCAGCCTGGTCAACACCCAGGCT
This sequence comes from Typhlomys cinereus, assembly GCA_023101885.1. Lineage (NCBI taxonomy): Eukaryota > Metazoa > Chordata > Mammalia > Rodentia > Platacanthomyidae > Typhlomys > Typhlomys cinereus. The sequence goes on along the minus strand of JALPQD010000306.1, from coordinate 2,880,392 downwards.
GCCTCCTGTTTGCCCTAGCCCCTTTGTTCCTCCTGACCACCTGCCCGCCAGACCAGAACAGGACTTGCTCTGGTTCCTCCATCCTGGGTGGAGGACCTAAGCCAGGGTGGGCCACTAAGCCAAGTCCCAGGTCCCAGGGAGAGTTCTGCCATCACCACCAGCCCCTCTCCCCCTCTGACCCACCCGGGACCCTCGCTCATGGTCCACAGAGGATACACTGCTATCCATAATTCAACAGAATACAAAGAAAACTCAAGCAAAGCTCTAAGGGACAAAGGCCATACATCTGAAGTTCTCTAAAATCATCCTATCACATGGGAGAGATTCTTTACACCCAGCCCAAAGATAAGTAGATCTCTTTCTTTTACCATACTGTTCTTTTTAAGCATTAATCACTTTACATTAAATTTTCCATACAGCCACCCCAAAAATATATACAACTCCAGGGATTATACCACTCAGCCTCACATATCACCAAGCATAAAATTGCACTAGCATACAAATATATTCACCCTTCTGTCTATTTAACCTGACTTAACTGATGTACTAACAGCTTAATAGCCTCATCTAGGAAATAATACTAACAGCAGACAAATGAACCCAACTACAATCCAAGCACTAGTAACAACCCACCCACTGAGAGTAATAATACCAACTAAATCAGTTCAGTCAAAAACACACAGAATTGACAATGCTCAAGTCAAAGTGCAGATCCATGAAAAACAAAACCCAGGAAGACAAATCTCCCACTGAAAGAATTAACCCCTTAATGATGGATTCCAACCAGAACAAATTCACAGATAATAGCCAAGAAGGCCAGGCCCAAGATATGATCATTACCATGATTAATACTATGAATGAGGAAATCCGGGAGGAGTTAAACAACTGCATCAACCATTTTGAACAGGAACACAACAGACACTTGGAGGAATTGAGAAAAACAGTTCAAGAAACAAAAATAGGCATAGAGCAGTTGAAACAGTCTCAGGCAGAGTTTAAAATTGAACTAAAAGACAAGTTATCTTCAACCCAAAATTTAACAGAGTCTTACCAGCAGAACTAACTAAGCAGAAAATAGAATTTCAGATCTTGAAGACAAAGTGGGAGAATTAACCAACTCAATGGAAGAGGTTCTTAAAGCCAAAACGATACTTGAGAGGAATATTCAAGAGCTATGGGACACCCTGAAGAAACCTAACATGAATATTCAAGGAATACCAGAGCAAGAATCTGAAAATATCACACCTGAGGAAATTTTTCAAACTATCATAAAAGAAAACGTCCCTCAACTAAAGAATGAGAGGCCCATCCTAATACAAGAGGCATTCCACACCCCAAACAGAAATGACCAAAATAGAAAATTGCCACGGCAAATAAGAGTCAAAACACTCCACCTTCAAGACAAAGAAAAGGTTCTGAGAGCTTCAACAGAAAAAAAAAGTCATTTTTAAAGGTAACCCTATTAAAATAACAAATGACCTCTCAATGGAAAGAGTAAAAGCAAGAAAAGCTTGGAGAGACATACTTCTAGTATTAAATGAGCAAAAATGCCAACCCGGACTGATATACCCTGGCAAAACTATCTGTCATGATTGAGGGAGAAAGAAAAGTTTTCCAGCACAAAGACAACTTGAAGGGATACATGTCTACCAAACCAGGCCTTCAAAAAAAGCTAGAAATGATACTCAAGCTTGAAGAAAAAAAAACAAGCATATCCAGGAGGACAGAAGGGAAGTATAATACCACCAAAACCTAAATGTCAAACAATATACTTACAATGACACTAAACATGAAAAGTATCCAGAATTAAAAATAATTTCTCCATTATGACATTAAATATCAATGGTATTAACTCACCAATCAAGAAACACAGATTACAAACTTGGATTAAAAACCACAACCCATCAATCTACTGCCTTCAGGAAACTCATCTCACCACAAAAAATAGGCACATCCTAAAAATAAAAGGCTGGTCAAAAATTCTGCAAGCTAATGGAACCAGGAAGCAGGCAGGCGTAGCCATTATGCTTTCAGATAAAGTGGACTTCAAACCAAAAAATCATAAGAAACACAGATAGACACTACATTTTAGTCACAGGTACAATTCACCAGGAAGACTTCACAATATCAAACATATATGCACCTAATACGGGTCACTCCACATTCATTAAGCAAACTCTACAGTGTCTAAAGCAAGAAATCATCCCTCAAAAAATATTTCTTGTGGATTTCAACACTGCCCTGTCAACATGGGATAGATCAACAGGCCAAAAGCTTAACAGAGACACTTTGGAACTCAACCAAACCCTTAACGAAATGGACCTTACAGATTTCTATCGAACTTTTCATCCATGCACCAAAGAATACACATTTTTCTCAGCAGCACATGGAATTTTCTCCAAAATAGATGACATATTGAGCCACAAAACAAATCTCCACGTATACAGGAAAGTTTAAGTTTTAGCCTGTACCCTATCAGACCACCATGGTCTAAAGCTTGATATCCACAACACATCAAACAAGAGAAAATACACTAACTCCTGGAAACTTAACACTATGATGCTGAACAAGAATTGGATTCAGGAAGAAATTAAAAAGGAAATTCAAGATTTCCTGAAACTGAACAATAATGAAAACACAACTTATCAAAATCTCTGGGACACAATGAAAGCTGTCCTAAGAGGTAAGTTCATAGCTCTTAATGCCTACATCAAAAAAATGGAAACATCAGAAATAAATAACTTAACAATGCAGCTTAAAGCTTTAGAGACACTAGAGCAATCTGATCCCAAAAGCAGTAGAAGACAGGAGATTAGCAAAATAAGGGGAGAACTATCCAAAATTGAGATTAGGAAAATGATACAGAAAATCAACCAGTCAAAAAGCTGGTTCTTTGAAAAAATCAATAAGATTAATACACCCCTAGCTAAATTAACCAAAACCAAGAAAGAAAAAATCCAAATTAACAAAATTAAAAATGAAAATGGAGTTATCACTACTGATACCCAAGAAATCCAGAGAATTTTAACATCATATTTCAAAAACTTATACTCTTTGAAATTTGATAACACAAAAGAAATGGATGAATTCCTACGTAAACACAACTTACCAAAATTGAATCAGGAAGTTGTGAATTATTTAAATAGTCCTATAACATATGAGGAAATCAATGAAGTAATCTCGAATCTTCCCACCAAGAAATGTCCTGGGCCAGATGGATTCAGCACAGAGATCTACCAGACATTTAAGGAGCTAATAACACCAATACTCCTAATAACACCAACACTACTTAAACTGTCCCATCAAATAGCAAAGGAAGAAACACTACCAGATTCTTTTTATGAAGCTAATATCGTCTTAATCCCAAAACCTAATAAAGATACACTTAGAAAACTATGGGCCAGTCACTTTGATGAACACAGATGCAAAGATTCTCAACAAAGTCTTAACAATTTGCATTCAAAAAAATATCAAAAAGATCATTCATGGGGATCAAGTAGGCTTTATCCCAGGCAAACAAGGTTGGTTCAACATACACAAATCAATAAATGTAATCCACCATATAAACCAGTCTAAAATCCAAAACCACATGATACACTTGATAGATGCAGAAAAAGCTTTTGATAAGATCCAACAGCTCTTTATGATCAAAACCCTAGAGAGAGTTGGAATGGAAGGAACCATTGTAAATATAATAAATGCTGTCAAAAAACAAGCCCACAGCAAGGATTATACTCAATGGGGAAAAACTTGAAGCATTCCCACTTCGATCAGGAACTAGACAAGGCTGTCCATTTTCACATCTTCTCTTCAATATTATATTTGAGGTCTTATCTGAAGCCATAAAACAAGAAAGGGATATAAAAGGGATTCAAATTGGCAAGGAAGAAGTCAAATTATCTTTATTTGCAGATGACATGATTTTATACCTGAGTGATCCCAAAAACTCCACCAGGAAACTGCTGGAACTAATACAGATGTTCAGCAGGGTAGCAGGATACAAAATAAACATACAAAAATCAGTGGCCTTCCTATATGTACAGAATGAAAGACGTGAAAAAGCCCTGAGAGAAACAATCCCTTAAAAAAATGAAATACCTTGGTATAAACCTAACCAAGGAAGTAAGTGACCTTTACAATGAAATCGTTAAAACCCTAAAGATAGAAATTACAGAAGACAATAGAAGGTGGAAAGACCTACCATGTTCCTGGATTGGCAGAATCAATATCATTAAAAATGACCATTCTACCAAAGACAACATACAGATTCAATGCTATACCAATTACAACCACAAAGCAATTCTTTAAAGAAGTTGACCAAACAATCTCAAAGTTCATATGGAGGCACAAAAGACCCAGGATAGCAAAAGCAATCCCGAGTAACAAAAAAACTGCTGGAGGTATTACCATACCAAACCTTAGTCTATACTACAAATCCATAATTTTAAAACTGCCTGGTACTAGCTCCAAAATAGACACACAGATCAAAGGATAAGTGTTGAAGACCCAGATATAAGCCCACACAACTACAGATATTTGATCTTTGACAAAGGGGCCCAAAAAATCCAATGGAAATAGAACAGCATCTTCAACAAATGGTGCTGGCAAAACTGGATCTCCACATGCAGAAGATTAAAGCTGGATCCATACATTTCAACATGTACAAGAATTAATTCCAAATGGATAAGGACCTACATATAAGACCAGAGCCTATAAAAACCTTACTTGAAAGGATAGGGAACTCCCTGGGGCTGATTGGACTAGGCTAACCATTCCTATTCAGAAATCCAATAGCACAGTCAATATAACCAACACTCAACAGATGGGATCTTATGAAATTAAAGAGCTTCTGTTCAGGTAAAGAGATTGTAACTCAAGCAAAAATGCAACCCACAGAATGGGAGAAAATCTTCACTAACCATACATCTGATAGAGCTCTATTATCCAGAGTGCACAAAGAACTTAGAAAACTAAATACCAAGGAAACAAATTTGCCAACTAAAAAATGGGCCTTGGAACTTAAAAGAAACTTTACCAGGGACGAAATTAAAATGTCTAACAAATATCTTAAAAAATGCTCCACTTCTTTAGCCATCAGGGAAATGCAAATCAAAACCTCCCTGAGATATCATCTCACCCTGGTCAGGATGGCAAAAATCCACCATACAAACAACACCAACTGCTGGAGAGGATGTGGAGAGAGGGGAACTCTCCTACATTGCTGGTGGGAGTGCAGGCTCATACAGCCACTCTGGCAAGCCGTCTGGAGATTCTTAAAGAAGTTAAAGATTGAAATGCCATGTGACCCTGCTATTCTACTTTTGGGAATAACCCCCCATACAGCAAAAATTTACCTCGATAGCACAAGCATGACCATGTTCATAGCAGCACTGTTTACAATAGCAAAGTCATGGAATCAACCCAAATGTCCAACAGTTGACGAGTGGATAAGGAAAATGTTGTACATTTATACAATGGAATACTACTCAGCCATCAAAAATGATTAATTAATGGAATTTGCTGGGAAATGGATGAAATTAGGAACAATTATATTAAGTGAAATATCCAAGACCCAGAAAATTAAGTGCTATATGTAATCCTTATAGGTGGATCCTAGTATCAAACCCACTTAGTGACACACTCAAAGATAAAACTCTGTAATACCTACAGTAATTGCAAAGATTATAAACTGGGGAGAAAGGGAAGGAGGGCCCTGCCAGAGACAGGGATAGAGGGAATCATGCTACAGCAGAGAAAATAGGCCACCATCAAGGACTGCAAGTAAGTAATGAGACATCTGGTTAAGTTTACAGACTTTCCTTCCTGATCATTTGCAACTGATGGGGTATGATCTTACCAGAAAGGGAGGATGTACAGTCTGGCAAATAGAAGGTAACCATTTTGCAATGGGAGACTGACCTATCCCTCACCACAGTCTCCTACTCTTATTCCATCTACCTTTGAATCTATCCTTATTATAAGACTATATTTTAACAGCTTTTTATCTCTGGCCAGGGGGTGACATCCAATACCCATCAGGATGGAGCCAAAAGCATTGCAGGATCAGCAAAACTGAAAAAAAATCAACAAACCATAATTCAGAACATCAGATACTCTATATCAACCACCTGGAATCAGGCCTGCCTAATCTCTCCCCATCCTGAAGCTCAGGGAAATTTGCGGAAGAGGGGGTGGCAAGATTGTAAGAGCACAAGGATGGGAGGAGTCAAGATATGCAAGATACTCCACACAAGTTAGGGCTGAAGCAATTGTAATAGGACTCTGCATGATCTGCGCAATGACCAACTTATCATTGACCCCTCAAAGTCTAGCATGGATCACAGGCACTATGATCCTTAGAAGCAAGGGATTAACAGTCACAATAGTGTTCCTATACTTAAGGGGAACACAAGAAAGAGTTCTAGGTAATGCCAGTGAGTCCTTACACCTCATCAGAGAGGAGAACCCAGAGGAAAGTTTGATATACACATTAAAGGATGCTTCAGAGATGGGGGGAGGGGGCACTGGGAGAAAGGGAGGGAGGGGGGAAAGGAAGAGAAAAAAGTGGGAGGGACCAGGGAGGTCCAGGGAAGCTTGGAGGGAGGGAGGGGACAGGGGTACCTACTACATTTGTATGAACGGAAAAATAAATAAATTAAGAAAAAAATAAATATTCCCATAAACTCATTCTACTCTCAGTCAGAGAAACTACTTTCTGTAATGGGCAGTGGTAAATGTAGAGACCCATAACTGATCAAGTGGTTGAGAAAAAAGTGACTATTAAGATTCATTTCTAAACATACATTTATGTGAAGAATATCATGGAGGAGGGAGCAGAAAATATTGTAAGAAACAGAAGAAGGAAAGAGATCAGTGAAGTGCTGTGATAGGACGTAGCCACGGAAATCACAAATTCACCACAACTGTGGATACCTACACAAAATGTGATCCATCAGCATTACATCATGGATGGTGCAGGGCTCAGGAAGTCCCACACCTTTCTGAGAAACAATTGGTAATTAATACTTGCCAGAGGAAGAGTCATTTTCTTCAGTCATGCAGCCACTGATAGCATAGATGACAGACATAACACTGTATGTTAACACGTAGTATCCTACTACCTATGTAAGATATCAATGGAATATGTGAGGTTTGTATTGACTGATTATTTCACAGGATCTAAAATAACTTACAAGATAAATATCTGAAAATATCAGTAATGGAGTTTTGATTTTAGGTGAATGAGTGACACTATTCTTTATATTGAGAAAATGAAATAAATATAAAAGAGAAATAATGTTAAGAGCCATCTTAAATATCTCTCTACAATCAGAGTGGCTGCTTCAGATTCCTGCCATGGTCTCCCTGTGTGATGGTCTGGACTCTCTAGCTTTGAACCACTAGAAACCTTTCCTTTTCTATGTTATTTGTGACAGGTACTGTGCCATAGCAATGAAGAAAGGAAATAATGCACCATATACCTCCTATTTGTCTATCTTAACAAACCGTCATAAACTGGGTAGTTTTTCCAAGAGATATTTTTCATAGTTTTAGAATCCAGTGTTTCTATGATTAAGGTGCTTACTGATTTGATTTCTGACAAGAACCCTTTTAGAGAGAGCTGTCTTATCCTGTGTTCTTTTATGGGAGAGACAGCATTACAGACATACATTCCTCTTCTCCTTATGAGCACATTGAACTCATGAAAGGGTCATTATCTACAAGAATATCTATTACTTCCCAACACACTTAACAACACTTATTAAAAAATAGAATGTGTAGATTGTAGATTTCAAAATGCTAATCTTTGATTGACATACATATTCATTCCATAAAACCACCCTAATCTGAGTTATTTTCTGTTTTTATTTTCATCTAAAATTAACATAACAGGCAAGTTCATTGAGAATCTAACATCTAAGATCAGAAAATTCAGGTCTAGCTCAAGGAAACTATACAAGCTTCAGTGTATGCTATTTTATTCAGAAAGAGAAAATAAAAACAAACTTCAATTTCTAATGTTTGTTACTGGAGGAATTTGCTTTTTGGTCAATTTCACATTAGGATTTAAATCAATAGGGAACCCAACTTTGTCTATCTGGTAAAAATTGCATCTTTATAGAATTTGAGGATTCTTATAGTGTTTCTGCATCAAACTAGTATAGTTGGAAGGGGAGTTGCAGGAATAAGAGATGGCTGGTTGCTTAATAGTTGCTTTTCTTTAGGTCCTACTGGGCAGATTTCAATTACAAGATCATGCTGACTATAATCAGATCCAATAACATTGTCTCTCTGCATGCCCTTGTAGGAAAAGGAAGGGAAAAGGTAAACATGACAAAGTAAATAGTGTCAGCCCCAGCAGTAGAGGGATATCTTGAGTAAAGAAACGGATGCAATCATTGGTCTCCAAGGAAAAGGATTTTCCGATGAAGGAAATTTATTCTATCCATATAAACACAAGTTAAGGTTGATCGTAAGGAAATACTTAAAAGTAGACATAAAATGAAGAAGACTTCCATTAGAAACCTATGTCTCAGCAATTCAAGGAATAGTGTGGAAAGCCACACTATTTGTGTAAAATGAGAAGCTATCAGAAGGGTCTGATATGTGAAATGAGCCACCTAAAACCACCCTTAGCTGATTTGAAGAATACTTCATATGGAGACAAGACATAATTATAACTGGAGAAAAAAGCAATATTTAGTATCTTTCAAAGCAGAGCCAACTCTTAGGTGAATAAAGTTACAGATCTCAAAATATCCTACAGCTTCAACAGATGTGATGTTACAATCTCGGAGACATCAGGCCATTCACTACTGTAACAACTTTCTCCCTTGGACCTTCTGATATGGTTTTGGGAACTCATGACCTCAGTGAAGGATAGAAAAATAAGCCTGGTCACCTGAGGTACACATTCAAGGCAACTTTGCTTCATATCTTTATTCTTTTATCAGTGTCTTCCTGACTTCTCCCAGAATGCTGAGTGATGTGTTATGGAACCTTCCTAGTCCTGTAAGACAGAAGAGATTCCTTTTGACTATGGGAACTAAATTTCCCCTCTTTTATGATACCATTGTGCTATCTAAACTGGAATACTAACAACTCTCTTAAAAATTCTTCAGCAACTTTCATTGACTCTCTATCATTCAGAAAGAAATTGTCTAACAAGTTAATTATTGGAATATATCAAAGAGCGACTTTTGACGTTGCATAGTAGGACTTTGTACTATGGACTCAGATTCTGCTGATAGAACTGTAAGCTTGACACTCGAACTCCTGACTTAGTTATTCATGCTGTATTGGAACATTCCTCATCCAGACATGTCATTTTCACACTAAATCAAATGTAGAGTTAAATTTTTCATGGAAGTAAAGGGTTCACAGGTTAAGTGACAATAATGTCATTGTATAAAGGGAGATTATTTTATTTTTCTCAGCTTGGAAATAGTCCACAAGAATTCTTAGCAGAATTGTTGCTCATGCCTTACTCTCTCAGTCACACCTTGGCAAACTCTGGTTATTACTTCTTACATGCAAAGTGAGTCTCATGTTTAAAACCTCAACTTCTACTCTGATGTCTTTTCTAATTGATTTGTATTCCAGTCCCATGCCATGTATTTAGCCCTGATTTTTTCATTCCATGTGTTTCCTTGTCTTTCCTGTTGCACTTAATTTTGTCCAGAATGTAGAACTCAGTATTTTTTTCATGTTATTTATCTATATTCTTACACTTCTCGATTTCAAAATAAAGTTATCTCACATTCAGATTTAGCTTACCCACTCCAAGATTTTTACCTTTATATGTGTGCTCCAAATTTTATTCAACATAATTGTATATCTTAAATAGAGATTTCTCAAAAATGTGTAAAGAAATAATATAAATTACTTCAAGATTACAAGGCCAATATGAATGTTATATCTTACTTTAAATCTTATTTTCTAGGATTGTAGTTATCCATGATACTTTAAGTATGATTTCACATATTGTCTAAATATATTGCCAGCTATAAAGGAAATGTCTGAAGATGATGAATAATAATAAAACCATTATACTTTGCACAATAACAGGACCATAGGAAATTCATTTTATATATAATCTTAAAATTTTGCAGTGTTATTTGAAAATTAAGTCAAGGGTTAATTTTAGTTTTCAGTTGAAGATACAGTATAAATTTACAGTATCCAACATCATTGGATCACTAGAATTGTGTCTGGAACATTTAAGAGATATAAATTTCCTCATTTTAAGTAACACAAGATTTCTTAATCCTGTGTCAGTTAAATGAGACTTATACATTTGTATTAATGCAAAAACTATGAAATATTCCACAAGGAAATTCTGCTGATTAGTTAGGTTATGGACGTTTTAATGCAAATATATTATTACATAATTTGATATAAAATGCTTTGCTTAAACAACCATTAATGAGATAGCATTCTTTAATCACTAGAATGACATTTTGTCTTTTACAATTAACCTTCAAATAATTAAAGGTCATAGCAACACTATTTCACAAATTGTTATTTGAAAATTCTAAGCAAAGCTTTAGTTTTTCAGAGATATTTCATTGCATCAGGTTTTTTAAATGCTAGCTATATGTTTTCAATTAGATTATTGGTATAGTATTCATAATAGTTGATTTCAGAACTTTTAAAATCATTACTTCCAGTTTGCTCTTGAGTATTAATGATACATTTTTTCATCAATGCTCCTAATGTAAAGAGGATAGTGTAAACATGTTTTCACTAACTACTTCACTTTCTCTCTCTCTCTCTTTCTGTGTGTGTGTGTGTGTGTGTGTGTATTTGTGTGTGTGTATCTCATGGAAGAAATGAGAGGCAGAATGGTGATTTTTACCAACCATAAACAACTGTACCACTTCTTTAAGATTAAATTATCAAGAAAATCCTAACAATCTTTGGATTTTTTTCTCAAAATTTTGTTCTGATAGGAAATCACTGCATGGAAGAATAAAAGGAAAGGGTGAAGAAGAAGAAAGAAGAGGCAATATCAAAAGAAGATAGATGAGAATACAAGTTGATAAAGGATTCTTTAGAGTTCCTAATTTATTGCCATACACTCTGAAACTTTTTAGCTCCTTTCATTAACATCTCCCTCATTTCTAAAAATCCTTGATGTTCCAATAACTAACATTTTGACCACTTTTCACAGATAGTTTGAAAATGTTCATTTATTTTTAATATTTCCTTGATTACTGTGTGCGTGTGTGTGTGTGTGTGTGTGTCTGTGTGTGTGTGTCTGTGTGTCTGTGTGTTTGCATGCAATGAAGCTTGCTTGTAGAGATAAGAAGATAGGTTTTTTAGGTGCTGACTCCTTCTGCAATGGAGTTCTCTCCTACATGTGAGCTCTGGGGTTGGATAGAATTCAGGTCCATGGACTTGCATACCAATCTTCTCTAACCAAGAGGTCATCTCACTGACCTTTTCTTGCATGCTTTCAAAATTCAATTAAAGTACTTTATCATTTATGATCTTCACTACTATTGCTATGATTTTCACTTTAGTGTGGAAACACACAAACATACACACACAGACACATGCATACTTTAGGAAAATAAAACAGTCCTCATAATACTCCTCATTTCAAAAACAAATACTTGTAAGTGAAGTTAAATTGCTATAATTAGCAAACAGAAAACCAGCTGGAGCAACAAATGGTGTTTTCTTCCTCCAAACATTTCTTCCTTTCTTGTATTTCTATTTCATATTTACTTGACATTATCTCCCCTGAAAATTAAAACCTTTAATGCTAGCCAGTAGGATTTAGATTCTGGGTCAGATTTATGTGCAGCTAATGGGCGTATCCCTCATCTTTTATCCTGAAATTTATTCCTGTCCCTATGTCCCAGTGTTTCTTCACATTTACGGAAAAATAAGATGCTGGATGCTCACTCCTTACCTGAGACGATAAGGCTACTTCCAACTAACAAAAGAATACTTTTATTTTTGTTCTTCTAAAAGGCCAGTTTATGTCAAGGAGAATTCCACTTGATATCTCCATCCTGATGATGAGGAGAAACAAATGCATGCCTCTCACCTTCGACATCTTTATGAACAAGTGCTCACAGAATTATTTTATTAAAAGAACATTTTCTATAAGCATGAGAGGACACAGAAAAAAATTTCACAGCGTTAGGTGTTGAAGGAGTGGCAGAGGAAAAGACAAAGGCCAGCCATAAAAGTGCTGTGACCATATATTCTGACCACAAGTGAATACCATGCCACCAGCTCAGAATAAACCAAGACAATCAATGAAATCAAATAAAAGATCTGGCTTCTAAAGAAAACTCATGAATTTCAACATAAAGAAGTATGGATTGCTGAACCCAGAAAGATTTCAAGCAAAAATCTGAGTGCTTTTCTCTGTTGAAAGCAGATCATTCTTTGGGCTCTCTACTAGGCATAGAAACAGTTCAGGCAAAACCCAACTCTTACCTCTAAGGAAAGAGTTTATTCTGCATCAAATATGAGTTATAATGATCTGGCAACATGGATTTGGGTTTCCCTGAATAACAGGCTTCCATATGGAAGTGATTCATGAAATTTTTCAGTTACAGAGCAAAAGGAAGACAGAAGCACCAAGGCCTGTATCACATGCATTGATAGGTAGGAAGCAGGGAGTGATCTACAGAAAAGCAAGGATTCACTGCTGTAGCTTTTGGATGTTATCTGATGACATGCTTACCTTCTGTGTTGATTGAAACTAATGATCTCTTAAATTAATATATTCCCAGGATCTAGATGAGACACAGAACTTATCTCTTTGTAGACATGAAGGCCACTAAAGAAAACCTAAGGTAAGTTGGACTCTTGATCTGTAGCATAGCAACTCTTCATTTGCATGAATTTCTGTTCAGACTTGTCAAACTTATTCTCTGGGAACTTTATACTATGTAGAGATGATATCTTTACAGTAAATAATTCTACTTCTATGTGATCATGGTTTCAATGGGAGATGCCAAACTGGGCAATCTCCTGGTAATCAGAATAAAATCCACACTTGAACTACTCAAAATCAAAGGTGTTCAAAAATTCTATAGGTGTGTATCCAAAAGGATTAAATATTGTTTCCTTGGGTGATAACAGATGAGTTCAGTAGTTGTGAACAACCTTCCTACCTTATAAATGGAGAAATCTGGCATACAAGAAATGATGAGGCCAAAACAAAGAAACTCTTAGGCAAAAGTTGAGTAAAGAAGTTCAGGAAGGTCACTATTACCTAGAGCTGCCATTTAGCCTGAAGAAGCTTTTGTCCATTTGAATACCTTGTATTGTAGGTGAAATAGCAGATTATAGACATCTTCCTTGATAGAAATCTCTTGTGGAAAAATACCAGTTTTGGTCTTCTGTCTCAATTTTTGTAACTTGTGTAGAGGACACAGAGTAGCCCATAAGGATGTATTTATTTATTGATATAGTGATGATTCACAGTGTTGTTTTATCCAGACACAGTACAGAAGGCTTCTTAGGCGAAGATTCCTGATTTAAGAAACAAAGCAGCTAGGTGTCTATATTCTTTGAGGTTCTAGAATATCCCTTGTTTTTGTCATGTTTCAAGCTTGGGTTATTAATCTAGATTTTGAAAGAGTGAAGTTTCTCTCTGCTCTTTAAAGTTACTTGCTTTATTCTTTGAAAACAATAACAAAATCATAAGAGCTTAGTCTCAGTTAACTTTGCAAAATTCCTGAAAGTTTATTGCCCCTGGTATTGATAATACATTGTACAATTATTTCACTATTATCCTAAGCTAATTTATTTCTGACACCAAACTTTAAAAGTTTCCCAAGAATGTTGGGAAAGAAGTTGTTGAAAACAACTTTTATAATGAAAAAAAATGGTAACATGAATAGCATCTTTCAATATTTAAAATGTAAAAGATTATAAGCAGATACTTCTTTCCTTTTCTTAACCAGACTTTTTTAAAAAACTTTTTAATTATTTATTTATTTATTTATTTATTTTGTGTGTGTGTGTGTGTGTGTGTGTGTGTGTGTATGTGTGTGTGTTTATCAGAGGGCACTCTATATACTTATGGAAAACCAAAGGTGATTTTGGGAATCATCCTGAATTGCTTTTACCCTCTTTTTTGATTTGTCCTGGGATTTCCCAGGCTCTGTCCACCAGGACCAGAAGTACAGGCCAGAGGATTTTCTTCCTGGTCTCTTTACCTGAGATTCGAACTCAGGAACTTCTGCCATGTTTTCGAAACATGGAATATGAGTTTATCAAACTTTGCCACCTTAAAAAAATTGTGCTATTTAAATATCTACCCTTCTTCAGTGAGCTTGCCAGAATTTTTTATAGACCCTCAAAATTAAATTTTAATAAATTCCCTTTCCCAACCCACAGCCCGGGACACACCCAGTCCAGCCAGGACTCACCACGACCTAGGTAAGCTCTAACTACAACCAACCCCAAAACTGGAGGCCAAATAATTCAGTTCAGTGAAAAACGCACAGAAACTGAAAGACAGTCTTAAGAATTGTAAACAATGCCCAAGTCAAAGTGCAAAACCACAAGAAACAACACCCAAGAAAACAAATCTCCCACTGAAGGAATTAATCCCATAATGATAGACTCCAACCAGAACAAACCCATGGAAAATGGCCAAGAAAGCCTGACCCAGGATAACAACTTTCAAAACATGATCATTACCATGTTCGATACTATGAAAGAAGAAATCCAGAAGGAATTAAATAACCGTACCAACCACTTTGAAGAGGAATGTAACAGATACTTGGAAGAGTTGAGAAAAACAGTTCAAGAAACAAAAACAGGAATAAAGCAGTTAAAACGGACTCAAGCAGAGTTTAAAACTGAACTAAAAGACAAGTTATCTTCAACACAGAACTCCACAGAAAGTCTTATCAGCAGAACTAATGAAGCACAGAATTTCAGACCTTGAAGATAAAGTGGTAGTATAAACCAGCTCAATGTAAGAGGTTCTTAAAGGCAAAAAGATACTAGAGAGAAATATTCAAAAGTTATGGGACACCCTGAAGAAGCCTAACATACATATTCATGGAATACCAGAGTAAGAATCTCAAAATACAACACCTGAGGAAATTTTTCAAACTAATCATCAAGGAAAACTTTCCTCATCTAAAAAAAGAGAGGCCCTGAAGCTCAGGGACATTTGCGGAAGAGTGGGCAGTAAGAGTGTAAGAGCAAAAGGATGGGAGGAGCAATGATTTGCAGGATACTCACACAAGTTAGGGCTGAAGCAATCACAATTGGACATTGCATGCCCGGTGCCATGTCCAAAACACTATTGACTTCATAAAGTCTAGCATCTACTAAAGGCACCAAGATCCTGGGAGGCAAGGGATTGACAGCCACAGTAGTGTTCCTATGCTTAAGGGGAACACAAGAAAGGGTTCAGGGAAAGGCCACTGGGTCCTTGTACATCATCGGAGAGGAGGGCCCAGAGGAGAGTCAGGCATGCACAAGAAAGGACTCTGGGAATTGGGGTGGGAGGCACGGGGGGGGGGGATGGGGCGGGAGGGATGAGGGGAGGGGGAGCAGGGGGTTTGGGGGGAGGAAGAGGGAAGGAGGGAACTGGTGTACCTATTAACTTTGTATGAGCTGAAATAATAATAAAAAATATATTATAAAAAATCATTATAGCTATGTATATAACTCTAAAAGAATAAAAATAAATTTAAAAAGTAAAAAAAAAAAAAAAAAGAGAGGCCCATCCATATACAAGAGACTTTCTGGACCCCAAACGGATATGTATGATCAAAATAGAAACTCGCCATGGCAAATAATAGTTAAAACACTCCACATTCAAGATAAAGAAATGATGCTGAGAGCTTCAAGAGAAAAAAAAACAAGTCATATTAAAGGTAAACCTATTAAAATAACAAATGACTTCTCAGTCGAAACAGTAAAAGCAAGAAGAGCTTGGAGAGACATACTTCAAGTACTGAATGAGCAAAAATGTCAACCCAGGCTGATATACCCTGCAAAACTATCTGTCATGATCAGGGAGAAAGAAAAATCTTCCAGCACAAAGACCACTTGAAGGGATACATATCCACCAAACCAGGCCTTCAAAAAATGCTAGAAATGATACTCAAGCTTGAAGAAAAAAACAGGCATATCCAAAAGAACAGAAGGGAAGTATAACACCACTAAAAGTAAAACAATATACTTATGAAAGCCACTAAACACAATAAATGTCTGGAATTAGAAATAGTTTCTCCATTATAACACTAAATGTTAATGGAATTAACTCACCGATCAAGAGACACAGATTACAAATTTGGATGAAAAATCACAATCCATCAATCTGCTGCCTTCAGGAAAGTCATCTCACCACAAAAGATAGGTATATACTAAAAATAAAAGGCTGGTCAACAATTCTACAAGCTAATGGAAGCAGAAAACAGGCAGGGGTAGCCATTATGCTATCGGATAAAATGGACTTCAAACCAAAAAAATCATAATAGACACAGATGGATACTAAGTTTTAGTACAGGTACAATTCACCAGGAAGACTTCACAATACTGAACATATATGCACCCAATAAGGCCCCTCCCTCCACATTCATTGAGCAAACCCTACAATGTCTAAAGCGAGAAATCAATCCCAAAAGGATAATTCTTGGGGATTTCAATACTGCCCTCTCAACATGGGATAGATCAAAAAACTTAACAGAGACACTTTGGAGCTTAATCAAACCCTTACTAAAATGGACCTTACCAATCTCTATCAAACTTTTCATCCATGCACCAAATATTACACATTTTTCTCAGCAGCACACGGATCTTTCTCTAAAATAGATCACATATTGGGCCACAAAACGAATCTACACATATACAGGAAAGTAGAAATTCTAGACTGTACCTTATCAGACCACCACGACCTAAAGCTGGACATCCACAACACAACAAGCAACAGAAAATACACTAACTCCTGGAAACTTAACACTATGATGCTGAATGAGAATTGGATTCAGGAAGAAATTACAAAGGAAATTCAAGATTTCCTGAAAGTGAACGATAATGAAAATACAACTTACCAAAATCTCTGGGACACAATGAAAGCTGTCCTAAGAGGTAAGTTCATAGCTTTTAATGCCTACATCAAAAAATGGAAACATCAGAAATAAATAACTTAACAATGCACCTAAAAGATTTAGAGACACTAAAGCAATCTGATCCCAAAAGCAGTAGAAGACAGGAGATTAGCAAAATAAGGGGAAAATTATCTGAAATCGAGATTAGGAAAACAATACAGAAAATCAACCAGTCAAAATTTGGTTTTTTGAAAAAAATCAATAAGATTGATACACCCCTACCTAAATTAACCAAAAACCAAGAGAGAAAAAAAACAAATTAACAAAATTAGAAAGGAAAATGTAGTTATCACTACTGATACCCATACTCTGTGAAATTTGACAACACAAAACAGATGGATGAATTCCTAAGTAAACACAACTTACCTAAATTGAATCAGGAAGTTATGAATTATTAAAATAGTCCTAAAACATATGAGGAAATTGAGGAATTAATCTCAAATCTTCCCACCAAAAAATGTCCTGGACCATATGGATTCAGCACAGAGTTCTACCAGACATTTAAGGAGTTAATAACACCAATACTCTTTAAACTGTTCCAACAAATAGCAAAGGAAGGAACACTACCAGATACTTTTTATAAAGCTAATATCATCTTAATCCCAAAACATAATAAAGATACACTTAAAAAAGAAATCTATAGATCAATCTCTCTGATGAACATGGATGCAAAGATTCTCAATAAAGTCTTAGCAAATCAGATTCAAAAACATATCAAAAAGATCATTCACAGGGATCAAGTAGGCTTTATCCCAGGCATACAAGGTTGGTTCAATAAATGTAATTTACCATATAAATCAGTCCAAAGTTCAAAACCACATGATACTCTGAATAGATGCAGAAATAGCTTTTGACAAGATCCAACATCCCTCTATGATCAAAACCCTAGAGAAGGTTGGAATGGAAGGAACCTTTATCAATATAATAAAAGCTGTATACAACAAGCCAACAACAAGTATTATATTCAATGGGGAAAAACTTGGAGCATTCCTGCTTTGATCAGGAACTAGCCAAGGCTGTTCACTCTCACCATTTCTATTCAATATTGTACTTGAAGTCTTAGCTGAAGTCATAAGACAAGAAAGGGATATAAAAGGGATTCAAATCGACAAGAAAGAAGTCAAGTTATCTCTATTTGCAGATGACATGATCCTATACCTGAATGATCCCAAAACTCCACCAGGAAGCTCCTGGAACTAATACAGAAGTTCAGCAGGGTGGCAGGATACAAAATAAATGTACAAAAATCAGTGGCCTTCCTATATGCCCAGAGTGAAAGAAGTGAAAAAGCCCTGAGAGAAACAATCCCATGTACTATAGCCCCTAAAAAAATGAAATACCTTGGGATAAACCTAACCAAGGAAGTAAGAGACCTCTATAATGAAAACTTTAAAACCCTAAAGAAAGAAATTGCAGAAGACACCAGAAGGTGGAAAGACCTCCCATGTTCCTGGATTGGCAGAATCAGCATCATAAAAATGACCATTCTACCAAAGGCAATATACAAATTCGATGCTATACCAATTAAAATTACAAAGCAATTCTTTAAAGAAGTTGACCAAACAATCTCAAAATTCATATGAAGGAATAAAAGACCCAGGATAGCAAAAACAATCCCGAGTAACAAAAACACAACTGGAGGTATCACCATACCAACCTTAGTCTATACTACAAATCCATAATTGTAAAGACAGCCTGGTATTTGCTCCAAAATAGAAACACAAATCAATGGATAAGGTTTGAAGACCCAGATACAGGCCCACACATTTGATATTTGACAAAGGGGCCCAAAAAAATTCAATGGAAAAAGAACAGCATATTCAACAAATGATGCTGGCAAAACTGGATCTCCACATGCAGAAGATTAAAGCTGGACCCGTACTTGTCACCATGTACAAGAATTAACTCCAAATGGATCAAGGACCTCAATATAAGGCCATAGACTATTAAAACTATAGTTGAAAGGGTGGGGAACTCCCTCGAACTGATTGGGCTAGACCAACAGTTCCTGAATGGAGATCCAATAGCACAGTCACTACAAACAACACTCAACAGATGGGATCTTGTAAAATCAAAGAGCTTCTGTTCAGATAAAGAGATTGGAACTCGAGCACACAGGCAACCCACAGAATGTGAGAAAAACAGGCAACCCACAGAATGTGAGAAAATCTTCACTAACCACATATCTGATTGTGCACAAAGAACTTAGAAAACTAAACACCAAGGAAAAAAATGGGCCTTGGAACTTAAAAGAAACTTTACTAAGGACCAAATAAAAATGTCTAACAAGTATCTTAAACAATGCTCCACATCTTTAGCCATCAGGGAAATGCAAATCAAAACTTCCCTGAGATATCATCTCATCCCTGTCAGGATGGCAAAAGTCCACAATACAAACAACACCAAATGCTGGAGAGGATGTGGAGAGAGGGTAACTTTCCTACATTGCTGGTGGGAATGTAGGCTCATACAACCACTCTGGTAAGCCATCTGGCGATTCTTAAAGAAGTTAAAGATTGAAATGCCATATGACACTGCTATTCAGCTTTTGGGAATAATCCCCATACAGCAAAAATTCACCTCGAGATAGCACAAGCATGACCATGTTCATAGCAGAACTGTTTACAATAGCAAAGTCATGGAATCAGCCCAAATGTCCAACAGTTGAAGAGTGGATAAGGAAAATGTAGTACATTTATACAGTGGAATACTACTCATCCATTAAAAATGATGAATTAATGCAATTTGCTAAGAAATGGATGGAATTAGGACCAATTTTATTAAGTGAAGTTCCCAGACCCAGAAAATTAAGTGCCATATGTACTCCCTAATAGGTGGCTCCTAGTATCAAACCCATTTAGAGACACTCAAGGATAAATCTCTGTAATAACTACAGTAATTGTACAGATTATAAGCAGGAGGGATGGGGAAGGAGGGCCCCACCAGAAACAGAGGGGACCATGTTACAGCAGAGAAAATAGGCCACCATCAAGGACTGCAAGTAAGTAATGAGACATCTGATTAAGTTCACAGACTTTCATTCCTGATCGTTTCCAACTGATGAGGTATGATCTTACTAGAAGGGGAGGGCGTATAGGCTGCCAGTTAGAAGGTAACCATTTTGCAAATGGGTGATTGACCCCTCTCTCACCACGGTCTCCTACTTCTATTCCATCTACCTTTGAATATACTCTTATAACAAGACTCTAATTTAACAGGTTTTTATCTTTGGCTAGAGGGTGACATCCAATACCAGTCAGGATGGAACCAAGGGCCTTGCAGGAACAGCAAAACTGAAAAAAAATCATCAACAAACCATAATTCAGAACATCAAAGGCTCTATATCAACTACCTGTTATCAGACCTGCCTAATCTCTCCCCATCCTGAAGCTCAGGGAAATTTGTGGAAGAGAGGACATTAAGATTTTAAGAATACAAGGATGGGAGGAGTCATGATATGCAAGATACTCCACACAAGTTAGGGCTGAAGCAATTGTAACAGGACTCTGCATGATCTGCGCAATGATCAACAAATCATTGACCCCTCAAAATCTAGCATGGACTAAAGGCACTAGGATCCTTAGAAGCAAGGGATTAACAGTCACAATAGTGTTCCTATACTTAAGGGGAACACAAGAAGGAGTTCTAGGAATTGCCACTGAGTCCCTTATACCTCATCATAGAGGAGGACCCAGAGGAAAGTTTTATATACTCATTAAAGGATGCTTCAGAGGGGGGAGGGGGCACTGGGGGAAAGGGAAGGAGGGGGAAAGAAGGGACAAAGCAGGGAGGGAATAGGGGGGTCCAGGGAGGGGTGGAGGGAGGGAGGGGACCGGGGTTCCTATTATATTTGTATGAGCAGAAAAATAAAAGAAAAAAATACATTTTAATGAATTAAAATTTACCTTTTGGTTATTTTGCTTTCACACTTTTCATAACTACTCACACTCAGAACTTTGCAGTATTCACTTTTTTTCACTAGTTCCCTTTCTAGAAGCAATTGAAGTGGGTCAAATATAACTCATGATTCTTTTAGAATGGATACCAATTCAATAAAGGGGAAGCCTAGTCCCAAAAAAGACACTTGCCAGTCTGCTTTACTCACCAACTGACTGTTCTAGGAAGTATAAGTGACCAGTGACATATGGGTGACCATGACTTTTAGGTGGTTGAACAAGAACATTTACTCAGAAATCTATTGAGAACCAATTACTTGATAGAGAGAAACTGCTGTTATTCAAAGCAATTGGCATCTGAATGAAAAAAAAAAAAAAAAAAAAAAAAAAACAGGTGCTCCTTGTTTTCAGAAAGGGATTTCCAGGAATGCAATCACAATAGCACACATTCTGCAATTATTTGTGTAGAAGTTCAATGTTTATGCATATTTTACAGAAAACCACATACTTTTTTCTGAAGCTATGTTTAATTTCCATTTAGCAAAGAAATCTATGACTGAAATAATAATGGAATGCCACAAAAGTTTCCATTGCACAAATCATTAGGGACAAAAGTCCAACTTTGCTAACAGAAAATTCCTTGAACACATGTTAGTCATTCCTTAGCCCCACTTAAGCCAAAAATATGTGGTCAAAAGTGATCTTTTGAAGCCAATATGGAATATCTTCTATTTAAATAATTTGCATACTGACATGATGACATTCTTACTGTCTTATTTTTTCCTAAAATAATATACTTTACAAATAAATCTGGAAAGATGGAAGAAAATATAAAAAAGAAAAATTGAAAAAAATTGTTATGTAAATATAAGTTCTGTAGTTGTAAAGTTGCAAAGTATTTTTGGAAAACTGACTTTAACCTTAATTTATCTTACTACCAATGTTGGCTCAAAAGTGACAGAATAATTATTTCCTCAGTATACTAATCCTTTTTAAAAAAAAACAAAACAAAAACAGGACTTGCTGAAATATATCAGGTAGTGAGGCTCATGACTCTTTCAAAAAGATGACAACACATTATATCTAAAGTCATTATTATAGGAACAATAGTTGTTGCAATGTACCAATTGAAACAAAAGAAAAAAAGAAAACACAAAACAAAACAAACACCTATTATCTCAAAGGGATGAACCAGAATCAGATAGTTTATTGCAAATCTCAGAGTCAAATATAAGGAGCTGTGGCCTAAAAACACGGATTTAAGTCACCTGAAGTTCTATGTTACAAAGTAGTAACACTTTCATGAAGTTTTGTAAGAATTTAGCAAATAAATCTATAATTCAAGGCGTTTTTCTAAATGCACTGATGGGAGCATTTAGGTAGTTTTAGAGCAACCAGGCTGGGATGTTCTCTGAAGGTTTTCAAGGTCATCCCTCAGTGCTGGGATTACCCTGAAGGAACATACCTTTAGCCAAAACCAATTTACCCCACCCTTCTGTTTGTGAAAACAGAGATAAAGAGATTAGTACTGCATTACATATAAATCCTACCAGGAAGTCAGGCTTAGAAGAAACTGGCTTGTGCCCTTATAAGGACAGACCAATGAGATGTAGAAGAGTAAAAGCTCCAATAGGGTTTGTAGAAACTGGAGTTAACCAATGAGAAAAAGGAGTTAACCAATGAGAAAAAGCACTTTACCTGGGTCTGTCTAGAGTTGTAAATAATCCTGAATTGGAAGCCATCTTTGGCTTCCTTTCCCCTCATGGTAGTCCACATCCAGAATCCATGAGTTCTTTTTCTGTCTTTGCCTGACCCACATGGATTCCATGCCTGGAGTGGGTGAATTCTTGGTGACTCTTACCCCTCATGAATTTACTTCCATGAATTCCTTTCTTTCTCTCCTCAAACAAACTTTGCCTTAATTCTCTACACGTTTTCTGGTTTCAATCTATGACTCCAAACACAAGAATGTGGACACATACAGACCTTAGAGGTACCTTGTATCATTATCAGGAAGGTAGGTTAGAGAAAAACAGGAACATCTCTCTTATAGACCTCAGACACTATCTAAAGGCATCCTTAAACTTTGGGGTGGTTGAAATTAAGGTTGTGTTTGTTCATTCCTAGAAGATGCCTTCATAGTCAAAAGACGTTAGGTCAAACAAAGGATGGAAAATAAATAGGGAATAATTAATTAACAAAGGGCTAATGATAATTTGATACTGGACCTATCATATAACAACTCTCCCAAAAGTTAATGTTTTAATTAATCAACCTAATAGAATGTTCAGTGTAAAGGTGTGTGTGTGTATGTGTGTGTGTTTCTGGGATTATCCAAATCAACACATAAGTACACACATATATACCTGCATGGTGTAGAAACCGATTTTAAGAATAAGGAAAGATTTTTTTTTCATAGTGATGGATGCTTATATGATTAGAACTAAAATCTGTGTCTCCATTTTGTATTTATTGAGCATAGACACTCTTCCAGCCACTAGGGGTTTAACTGTGCACAAAACAGCAGTAGCAGTAGCAGAAGCAGCAGTAGCAGTAGGAACAGCACAGGTGTTGCACTTGGAGTTTATATAGAAAAGATATCACAATGTACGTCAGGACTGTCATGAGAGACTGCCACCCACAAATGCATTGCCATATCTGATTACCAGCCTAGGTAAGATACTTGATGAGCTTTATGCAGAGAGTGGGACATGCATTTTTTTGTGCATGTGTACATGTCAATTGCTTGTACATTGTGTTTGTTTTTATGAAAAGAGGTACAGTTAGCTAAAATGTATTTAATTTACATTTTACTTTTGCTTTGCAAGTTTGCTTGTTATTTCATTCACAATTTTTGTTTTTCTTTTAAATCATTTCCCACATCAGTTGCAGAGTTGATCAATTAGTAGTTAGGCATTTATCTTTGTAGTATCAGTGCTGTATTAAGCATACTTCAAATAATACCTAGTAAGAAGATTGTCTAAAAAGCCTAACAATAAGAGAACTGTCTTGCTTCATTTCGGGTGTCAATCTGATCCAGAGAGCTTAGAAAATGACATGTCTGAGTAGTTCTGTGAGCTTCCAGAACCTGCCTCTAGTTTGGTAGACTGAGGAAGAAAGAGCCAGTCTTATCTGAAGGAAGGGATAGAGCACTGTGGGACCTGTTTAGTGAGCACCTTCTTTAAATGAAGAGGCAGAATGGGAGAACTTGTCTCCTATTTGGAGATGTCAGAACTCCTGATCCCAGTGCTTCAGACTTGTGGATGCTAGTGCCCTTTTCTCTCTCATGGTTCTGTGTCAGACTTTCAGCCTATGACTGAAGGTCACATCATTAACCACCCTTTCTCAGAGGCCTTAAGAGTCAGAAGAAATTATACCAGCCACTTCCTTGACTCTCATCCAGCATACAGAAGAAAGGAGGCCAAGATCTATAACCATTATTTCTTCTATCATTATATATGTCTATCTTAAATCTTTTGAATTTATTTTTAGTGAGCATATTAAATACTAATCCTTGTTTCCCTCCACCCTCCTCTCCCCACCATTTCCCTCCCTTCCTGTTATCAATCCATTCCTCTCCCTCCTACACTCCTACCTGGCTGCTTCTATGGACCCCAAAGTTACCTCTGGCCTGTCTATTCTTTTGGGGGTTCAGGCTTCTGTGGCTTACTAAGCTGTCCTTCCTCGGGCTAGCCCACTGATAAAAGCATTTCCCTTCACTCATCCAGCTTTAGTCTCTAAGGTTTCCACCATGTGTTCTAATCTCTCTTCAGTTCCTCATCATCTATGGGGCATGTTGGTATTTCAATCATTATGCAGGTCTGGTAAGGACAAGTCACACCAGTACTGCTTCTCTAGAGAACTTTTGTAGAAACTTAGATGTCTTAAAATCTATTTTGTACTGATTGTATACTAATCCTGTTCAGGACAGTCTTTACTCATGAATATGCAGCCAAGAAGGCTGCATAACAAGAGCTCTCTTCAAATCCATCATATTGATGAACCAAAAATAACTAATGGATTATTCTGTACATATGTAAAAAATAAAACAGAACATTTGTCTCAATATAGCATCACAGTATTGAGGATAAATGTCACTATGATGTCATGAATGTGATTAAAATTCCATATATCAAAAATTTAAATAATTCTCTATAGACAAGTTTCCTTATCCCCTGTATTGCTTCCCTTTGGAAACCACCACTATGTAATATAATAAGATTATCATAAAATCTGGACATGCATATTGGTGCATCATAACATCATAGTTCTCTAAGAGGCAGGGGAGGAGAATCATGAATGGCAAAGTCAGTTAGTGTATACCCTGTGTTGCCCAGACTCTCTGTCTACTAAAGAGGAATGCTTATTGGATAGTTTTAGTTTTCATTACACAGATACAAAAAAAATGTTTCTAGAGTTTCTGTCATGCTACCAAGTTTTGGCTATGTGAAAAAAATTACAAAAAAACAGTAAGGGCTTAAGATACTGGTTAGGGGTTAAGACTCTGTCTCACAAGCAGAATGTCCTGAGTTTGGACCCCAAGTCCAAACTTAAAAACACCAGGCATAAAAGGTGGCAGCCTGCACTTCCAGCCCTGGTTGGTGGAGCCTGGGAAATCTCAGAGTGAAGCAAGAAGGAGGTGAACCAATCCAGGATGATTCCCCAAGTCACCCTTGATCCTCCACATGGATACACAGTGCCCTCTGATACACACACACACACAAACACATACACACACACACACACACACACACAAAACAAATAAAATATATTTAAAAAACCTGAGTAACTTCAGAGATTAGTCTAACATTACTCATTCTCTCCTCTTTACACTCATCAAAATTCCTTTTAGAAGGACAAGAAGAATTACACCAGGAAGAACTATTTCAGCAATTGCTATTTCTGTAATCTGTTCTCAGAGAGCAGTTTTGACAGGATAGCCCAGACACTGATTCATTTAACTCATCTCTAGGTGTGAAGCACTTAATTTGAAACTCCACGTAAGCATTAAATGTTTATTGCCCTCTTCTTAGAAATCTAGTAATCCCTTTATGTAAAAGACTACATACACACCAGGAAATGATGCTATTTAAGTTTCAAGTGTATTTAGTGACTTCCAAATGTATTCAGTAGCAATCAATATTGGCTGCAATTTCCATCTTTTACCATTCACACATGAAAACAATTCACAAGCAAACTGAATACTTGTGGATTATTATTTTTCTTTTTTTTCTTTGCTGGGTTTTTTAAATTTATTTTTCCAGTTTACAAGCATATTGAGTATTCATTCCTGCTTCCCTCCATTTGCCCTCCCTCTCATCCTTTTTTTCATCAATCTATGCCACTTCTTCCCATCCTCCTGCATTTCTGCTTCTATGGACTCCAGGGCTCCCTCTGGCTTGTCTTCGCTTGTGGGGGTTCAGGACTCATGTAGGATACAAAATTGTCTGTCTTCTGGCCACTTCATTGGTAGAAGCATTTCCCTTCACTCATCCAATTTTAGTCCCTAAGATTTCCACTGTATGTTATCTCCATAGAGTTCCTCTATAGTCTATGGGGGCGTGTTGTATGTCAGTCATTATGCAGGTCTGCTGAGGACAAGTGTCACTGCAGTGAATTCCTAGATGCAGCAGTCCTGCCTTGAATGGAATGTCTTGTTCAGTGGTGAACCTTCCCATCTTTAGGTCCTTATGTTCTCACCACACCCTCTTCTGTGAGATTCCCTAAGCCTTACGTTGGGGAGAAATTAGGTTGGCCTGATTCTGAGTGAACTTTGCTAGGTTGCTGGTACATTGCATTATGGCAATTTCAATGCTCTTCTACTGCCCTAGGCTGCATTTTGTCAGGGTGTTGAGATTCTCTACCTCTGTTGCAGAAGAAGTCTTCTAGACTTAGTGTTAAGTGTTATTCCAATCTATGGTTATAATAGTAGTTATTTATAGAGCACTTTGGTATACTGTCTTCCTACCTATAGGTTCATTGAATGGTTTTCCCTATTGACCTATTTCCTTGTCTTCTCACTGCCTTCAGAAAATAGAGGAGAAAGTATTAATATTTTAATACTAGGAGGAGTTTTGATTGACATTTATGTGAAAATAGTTACAGTGAAGAAGGCTAAGAACAGCACAGCCCATGCTGGGAAATGGACATCAGCAAGGCCACATCTCACATCACACAGGCAAGACTAAAACCAGAATTTGGCTAAGGTCATGAATCTGATTCCTTTCTTCATTTAAGAGTTGTTTGTGTACTGTTGACCCTGTACAGAGTACCAGGAATGCTGCAAATAATCCTCATTCTTCATGTCCTATGATACCTACTGTGGCTGATCTGAGTGAAAATGAAACTCCATCTAAGTCACTGGGCTCAGGTGATCCCAAGTTTCTTCTATGTATCTTGTTTTTTTCTCCATTCCTGCCTTTTCCTAACAGAGAAGCACTGTGGAGGTCACAGTACATCTAGAACAAACAGATGATTCCTTATAATGTTTCATTTATTCATTCTTTTCAAAAGTTGCTGGAATGTATTCTTAGACAGGTGTTCTCTTAATTTATTGATTCCACAGAAGTCTACCAGAATTTAACAAAATCCATGTGGCATGACACACACCTGAGTAACCACCTGTAAATTTTGGATATTTGAATTTATGTAAGTCATAGGCCCCCATGGCCCAATTTCCTCAATGGAAGCACATGCACACAGCATTCTAATAATGCTTTGGTTACTCCATTTGTGATCCATAATTAAGAATGGTATTCTAAAAACATATGTTAAAAATAGTCAATCAAGAAAAAGAGTGGAAAAACAGCTTGCTAATTTATGTATAGCCATTATACATTTTATTTGTTAATTGCCCATTGTTTTACTAACTTATAACACTCACAGAACCCCTATATTCACTCACTTACCTGGATACAAAACTTTCATTTATGATGTCTTGTTTGGAGACAAAGCTGAAGTTAATGTGTTCCATTTATCTTGCAGAATGGATTACTCCCAACAAGAAGAACCCATCTCAGTCATGTTGACCATAAACCTGGCTCAGAAAATTAAAAACCAGAAAATTAAATCTGCTTTACTTCGAGATGTTTTTAAATGTCATCAATAGTCTGTACATATGAAACAGATGACACAGTTCTTATCTTCTTTGCTCAGCTTCTTTCCTTTAAAATAATATCAACCTATTTCACTTATTTTGCTGTAAATAAAAGCATTTCATTCTTTGTTATTGCTTATTCATCATTGATCTATGAATCATCTATCTTCTGTCTATAACTATCATTTATCTATATCTATATATTTATGTATCCATTCATATCTACCTTTAACCTATTTCTCAGTAATGTCTATTTATTACATATCCTTTACCTATTATCTATTTATATCCACTATACTTGTTTATTATCCATGTAATCTATCTATATTTACCTATTCATCATCTATTAATTCTCTAATCTATCTATAACTACATCTATTTATCATCTATTATTTATCTTCTGACAATATCTATCTATATCTATTTTCTACTTATCTATAAACTTATAATCTCTAACCTATCTAATATCCATCTATCTATATCTTCCATCTATATTTATTTCTATTATATTCATATGATATATCAGATGATATTCATATTTCTATCATATACCATAATAGATATCATATCTGTTCTCTATTTCCCTAGCATTTAGTACTTTTAAATAATTTATTTTCAAGATTCTTGAGGCAACATATATTCCTTTCACCACTTTACCAGTTTGATATTTTGCCTAGTTGAAATCTTCTCACAAGTTCCTTCATTACCTTTGATTTCTTCTGCTCTTTGCTATAAATTAGAATGAGAGTCTGACAATAAGTGCAAAACAACACACACACACACACACACACACACACACACACACATCCTTAAATCCTTAACCAACACCAGAAATAAGCAGTCAGGGAAATTTGCGGAAGAGGGGGTGGTAAGAGTGTAAGAGCAAAAGGATGGGAGGAGCAATGATATGTAAGTTACTCCATACAAGTTAGGGCTGAAGCAATCATAATTGGACTTTACATGCCCTGTGCATTGTCCAACACACTATTGACCCCACAAAGTCTAGCATCTGCTAAAGGCACCAAGATCCTTGGAGGCAAGGGATGGCAGCCACAGCAGTGTTCCTATACCTAAGGGAAACACGGGAAAGGGTTCAGGGAAAGGCCACTGGGTCCTTGTATATCATCGGAGAGGAAAGCCCAGAGGAAAATCAGACATGCACAAGAAAGGACTCTCTGGGAATTGGGGGGCGGGAGGCACTGGGGGATGGGAAGGGAGGGGAGTGGAAAGGAGGAGCAGGGGGTACAGGGGGAGGAGGAGGGAGGGAGGGAACTGGTGTACCTATTAAGTTTGTATGAGCTGAAATAATAATTAAAAATGTATTAATATAAAAAATAAATTAATTAATAAGTGAAAAAAAAAAAAAGAAGTTAGGACCTCAAAGAAAAGGGCCTGCATCTGAAGAACTTTCAATAAACTGCAGAAACCCTCCTTTATGATTGTAGGATAGAGCTGCAGACATTAGAGAGGCTTTGCTTCTGTATCAACTTGAGGCAATGGGTAATGGCACCAGAAGTGCTGACCTGAGCAGCCTTTAGCAGCTCCAGAGCACTTGGGAGCACAATTCCTTGCATCCACCACACGATTTTTTCCATGCATTTGGCGATCTTCACTCTTCGTTTCTAGTCTATGTATGTGTATGCTCTTGATTTGTTCTACGAAGTTCCAATTTTCTCCAATACTTCTATTGCTTTCTTCCTTCCTTTCTTGTTTCCTACTGTTTTGTAGAACGTGAATTGATGTTCTCAGGCACAGATCTAGTCATATCATGAATTTAATGTCTGTCCATACTACCACCAGTATAGGGCACATCTGTTACTGTTGTCAACATTTAGTAAACAAACACTTAATTTATCTCTGGTCATGACTAGAACAACAAGTCAAATGAAATGCAAATCTAGAGTCCTTATTGCTTAAAACAAATTTAGCTTGACAGTACTAAGTCAGCAATCTAGAATGGCGAGGAACCAAAAACTAACGTGCTCCCAAGATCCCTATTGTCACTGAGTGAGTTTGCTAATTTTCATTGTTGTACAAATACACGAATATTGCCTGACTTCTGTCTTTATGACACAGAACATCATGGTGTGGGTCATATTGCATTTAAACTTTGGGTAGAGTAAATGATACACTGGCTTAGGATTTTAAAGTATTATGATTATGCAACTGTTCTCAATTTGTAAGTTTTTCATCCAGAGCTTTATGCCACTGATGACTTCTTCATGCAACAGAGATCTTGTGGGAAGAGAAATGTGATGGGAAAGATGCAAAGAAAGCAAAAAAGAGAGTTAGGAGTACAATGAAGGAAAGCAAAAAGGAAGTGGTGTAGTTATCCAGCTGTCAGAAGGAGACACTTAAAAGATGCTAGTGTCCTGGAAAGGTACAAATATTCATTTTACTTCTTCATTCCAGCTCTCATATACAAAGATTCTGGTCTTGGTTCCATACTGTTTTTACATGCATGCTATTCTCATTTTCATTCACAGATTATTAGAATAGCCATCCTACATGGTTAAACTCAAATATCAATGCTGTTGGGATGTGTGTCCAGAACTCTCAAGCCCAAATTAATAATACTTTCATTGACATTTTCCCAGAACTGCATTTGAGAACTTACTGAAGATTAAATTTTATCCCATTGTAATTATTTAGTAATAAATATCTTATCTCTCTACTGTAAATTTCTATTAAGACAGTGATTAGGTCTTGTATATATGCATGCATACTGTTAAGTCTTGCATATGATTAAACTACTAAAAACGAGCAATTATTAAAACCTTAGTTGTTAAGTATAGTCTTTACATATGTTTTACATTTTGTTGCTGTAAAACATTTGACCCACACAATCTAGGCACCAAAAGATATGTTATTGCCTTAAAATTTCATGTTACAACACATCATAGCAGAAGGGCTTCCAGCAAAAGCTGAGGGAAATGAACATACAAAGTCTACAACAAGAAGAGAGGATCAAGGACCAGTGTTGTGCATTAGTTTGCTAACCAGGTTTTACCCCTTTTTTCCTCCTGCCCAAGGAATAGTACTAAGCATATGGGCTGGGTCTTCTCCCATCAATCATGTAATTAAGACAATACTCCAAAGGCTTGTTTTAACTAAACAGTCCCTCATATATATGCCTAAAGGCTTAGTTCTGGAGTGTCAAGTTGTCACCGGTATCATGTCAGATAATTAAAAATACATCTTAAAATGCTAATATAACCATTATATAAAGAAAATTTCATTCATATTTTGCAAAAAACAAAATTTGAAATGTTAATGATACATATAAAGCCAGTTAATTTTAGAACTAAATTTCAAATTGCAATCTTTCTGAACCTGTGACCCATTCAACTCAATCGAGATTTTTTTATTTTCATTTTGATTTTGGTTTGATTGCCTAACAGAGATGAAAGGCTGACCTTGGAACACAAAACTTTGTTTACATTAACAGGAGGAGGAATAAGGCATAGTGTTAATGACAGTCATTAACATGACTTTGATAAAGTCTTTCTTCTTTACCAACTTGGGAAATCTCAGCTGTAAAGACTTCAAAGAAAGTCCCCTTATCTCATTTCATAATGATTCTCTGAATGTCTATGAGAAAGGACGGCCAAGTTAAAAAGGAAAAGAACAAAGACTGCCAAAGTCATATTCATTCTCTCTCTCTCTGGCACTGTCCTTTTCAAATACTCTTGGAAGAATATGAAGGTGTCATTCATTCTTAGAGTGAGTCCAGAGATCTGATTTCATTCTCTGGCTAATTGAAAAATTACAGTTTAATACTGTTAGAGACTACGTTTCATAATTCAGATGGGTTCTAAACAGGAGTAAAGCTGCAGTTTGAGAAAATTAAAGTATCCTTCTACCACAGTAGACCCACAACTCTGTGCAGTTGACAGGCTTGTTTGTCTCCCACATTGTCAGCATTTTTTGTTTGTGTGTTTGTTCACCATGCCTTGGAACAAGCACAACACAGATTTTTCTCTCATTTGAGAACTCTCAGTATTGAGAAGATCCAACCACAATAGCCTCCACAGCTTATCCTCCCTTGATGCTTTCTTCTTTATGCATAGCAAAAGGAATTGAAGCGCCCTTCAGCTTTTCAAATAATTAGATAGTCCTCCATCTTATGCAATCAAGTAGAGTATTGAAGATTATAAAAGTACCCTACAACTGATTTTTAATAAACATAGTTTTAACTGCTCACAAAATTCTGTGTTTCATTAGGGAAATTTCAAACAAAATTTATTTTTGTTGTTTCTTCCCCATTTCATTTTCCCTGGAACTCTTGTTGCTGCATCTACTTCTTTCTCAACCTTCTAGTTTCTGTCATGTCTCATATGTCCATTGTCCCACCCCTTCCACTGCTCAGTACTTTTCTTGCCTACAAGAAAACACCCATATTCATCTTACTTGAATAGATCTGCATATGATAGATACGATGTGTCAGGCAGATATAGATGTCAATTTGATAACTGGGAAAGGAATTTTAAGAACATTTGTGAATAATTAGTAGTTAAGGCAAGTCTGTTGGAAATCATCTACTTGAAGAGGGAGAAATCAGTCCACAGTAAGTGTTGCCATTCCCTGAGCAGGGGAATAATTAGAGAGAGGTAGCAGGTTTGGTATGTTGGCACACTTTGGCAGACTCCACCCATTGAAAATGCTTGCCTTTCTCTCAGCAAGTCCTCTGTGAATGCTGAGATCAGTTCCCTCAGCTCTTGATGTTGGTATGAGCTCTTCTGCCAAGCTGGACCATAAACTACAAGCAGAATTGCCAACAGGGATCAATGTGCATGTTCCCATAAGTTCCTTGGCCATGATTCTTGAAGCCACATGAAGACAAACTGTAACAAGAGAAAACATGCAATATATACACATGCATATGTACATATATATTGCATATATATATGATTTTTAGAAAATTAAAGTATCCTTCCACCACAATAGAACCACAACTCTGCAGGTGGACAAGCTTGCTTGTTCAAAGGCCTGGTATGTAATCTGGAGTTAGGTTCAGCAATGTATGTTTAAATATTGTTCTGAGTTGAAATGTCAGTCATTGGGACCTAGGTGCAGTGATTGCAGTCAATACAGAGCATAATACAAGGTGGATCCTACAGGTAATTGGAAGAACTGCTACAATACCTCAAACTCCACTTTCATCCATGAATGGGCTCTTCCTTTTCAGTACAACGCTCTCAGTAGCTCAAAGGAACAGTTCACTGGGTTACAGTTTTCCATAGAGGAGGGAAAAAAAAGCATATCTCCCCTAACAAAATTTATATTTAAATAGTTTAAGGCGATTAATAATTTAAGCATTTTATTACTCTAACACAGCCAGCTCTTAAGATAATTATTCCAAATTACTGAGGCTGCTTTGACAAGTACCTGTGGCTAGTGAGTACAGAGCATATCCATAGTCCTGCTGAGCCCCTACCACATCCCACATATGCCAGGCAGTAGGAAAGCAAGACAGCAAAGCATTCCCTTCAAGTCACAAGTTTGTGTGTGGAGGCAGAGACTATCAACACATTGCTGGACTGGGGAGATAGCTCAGGGGATTTAGCCTTTGTGATATAAGCAATAGGACCTGAGTTTGGATTTCCAGACCCCATGTAAAATCCCTAGTGGAGATGACAATGCTCTGCACATCTGGCTCAGGAAAGAAGAGCATGTGAAGCCCCAGAGGAAAGCAATAAGGAGATAGAACAATCAAAAGATGATTCTTGAAGTTTTTCCTGGTCTTCTAGAAACACACACACACACACATGTCTTCTGGTATACACATAAACACACACACACACACAAAATAATAATAATAGTGATAATAATAGTACTAACAATAAAGAACCCATACCTGCCAACTGAGAAATCCTAAAATTCTACCATCTCATACCATAACTAAGACTCACAGAGTTCTTTTGGAATTGCAGAAGTCACCAAGAGTGTTGACACAGGCAGAAAACTGAAATCACAGTGTCAGGAAATGGAAAATAACTCCAGTTATCAAGGCAAGCATCTGACCTGTCTGAAAACTCTTAGGTCAGTGTATGTCTGCACCTATAGCCCTCTTACAAACGGTTGCAATTGTCATTTTCTAAAATCCCAAAAAGAACATCCTGCTGTTTACTGCAAAAGTGATGTGCTCTGCTTTCTCTTTGCACAATCACATGTGTATACTTGCCAGCACCCAAATGAGATGGCACAGCGAACCTGGATCATTGGGAATCCCATCACACCAAAGTGAAGCGTGTTGTCGAAAAGAAGCTGTAATTAAGGTTCATTGAAAAATAAACTAAATCAAAAGCTGGCAAAGCTAAGTTTATCTCCTAGGTTTTCGGTAGTATTGAGGAAGAGGAAAATATTGGAAAGTGCAGAGTGCAGGCACTGGCACAGAGCAGAACATTCAATCATGGTTCAATAACGAAACAAAGAGCAGGCACCCTAGAATTGACAGCACTGAAAATAGGTCTCTAGTTTGGCTTGGTTTTGAGTAGCACAGGCCTCACTTTCTCTGTAACCTCTCACTTTAGAAGTGATTCTAAAAGCAGTCAACATTTTATCAGTGATATTTGCTTGCTAACACATCTTTGGAGTTTGCTATTTGGGTTTCTGTGTTACAGAGTAAGTCCTAAGTAAAAGTTCTCCCTTTTTCTCCAGCTGAGTAGATGGTTCAGTGTGTCTATACTTGTTTGCTTACCCCAGAAGTGTGAGAACTTGAGGTAGGAACCCTCTAGTCCACATAAAAGTCAGGCAGATATGGTGCTGCTTGTAATTTCAACAGCTAGGAGGCAAAGACAGGAAAGTTTCAAGGAAAGTATGCAAGCTCTGGATTCAATGGAGAAAACTATCTTGAAAATAAATACTAAAAATAAAAATAAAGGGGCGAAATGTCAAGGAGATACCTGACATTAACTTCAGATGTCTACATCATTGTTTTCTCCATAAACATAATACACATATATGCATACATACTTGTACCTCTATGCACAAAATTTCTCATTGATACAGGATAGAGCTGAATGTTGATCAGGAAAAATATAGTTTCTAGATGTTTGAATTGTTACTCCTTTAACATGGTTATATTACCTTTATTGCACTGAAACACTATACTTATGTATTCTACACAGGAGACAGAGCTGGTGGGATGCAACTGAAAACTAGCTCACTAGCTGTTGAGTCTAAAGTTCCCTGGCAGACCTTTAACTTGTGCAGTCCTTTGGGCAAATTAGTCAAACTCTCTGGGGCCTTTTTCCCTTCCTGGGAAATGAGCAGCGGGAAGTAGTTTCCTTGGGGACCTTTCAGCTCTTCCATCTCACAGAAACATGGATTTTGTTGTCATTTTCAATCACATATAATTTTCTTCAAGAATCAATCTTTTCACCTTTGGAATTTGATTCATTTTAGAAGTCTTAAATTTTTATATGTACTTTATAGTCTCAATATTTCTAGATCTTTATTTTCAGTTTTATACCTAAAGAAAGCCAAGGTTTTATTTTTAGCAGTTCCCCCACAGGAACTGGAGGAGACTCTCATCTGTAGCTCATTACTTCTGAGAGCCAGCTCACTGAAGCCTGCCGTTTCTCGGACTCTGTGACCAGCCCCTGCCTGTAATTGTCACCAAGGTCAAACACAGGATCACCACCTCTGTCAAGCGGAGAATCAGAATGAGTTTTCTCATGTAGAAAACTCATGGTTTGAGTTTTTGGTTTGAGTCCCTACAGCTTGAGGTCACTCAACATCAACTAGATGAAAAAATTCCATACGAATCAATGACGAAGAATTTCCACAAGCAGGTTAGCAGTTTTATCTTTATTCCTGTGTTCCAAATTGAATTCCTAGTGAAGAAATGGTGGCTGCTTCATGTTTCAGAATGCAAAATATATGTCTTCATATCATACAACGCCAAAGAAGGTATCTTGGTTTGTAAATGCTGGTCTATGTTCGGGGCTGCACAGCCGTACCGCTGACATTGCAATCGGATGATCAAGTAGACAGCAGAGGTCCAAAAAAGAATGACTTAGAGGCAGGTGTTTGCAGTGATAGGCTTGTGAGTCTTTTCAGATAAGCCAGACTTTGCTTCCCATTCCATCGATGCTACAAGGGAGACATAGATCTTAGGCATTTGAAACAGCTCCTTGTAATTCAACATATGATTTACAAACCTTGAAGTTCACTGGTTAGACTAGGAATATATAGTTAAGATCTTAACAGTCATGAAATCACACTCTGTCCCTACTCATGATCTCTTATGTGTTTGGAGTGTAAATATATTTCTGTCTTTCACTTCTATATTAGAGTTGAAGGCAATTTTTGTAAATTATAGCACACTTTGTCCTGATTTTATTTTTCTCAATAAGTGAGCTTTTTATTGGAGGTGGTAAGCTAAGAAAAGAACTTGAATACTTCAAACCGTATCAGCAATGAGAATATGCTTTGTAATGTGGATGCTCTCAAAATCATTTTTTGATGTAGAAATGTAAATCAGTAAGTTTCTTTTATTAAGTTTTGTTATCCTTTTTTAGAGGAATGAAAAAAATATTTACATTATGTATAGTAAGTAGGTATGTGATAAACATAGTTTCCTTTAATTATCACATAAAAAGAATTTCTGAACTGGCTTTAGAAGTGATAAAATTTGGGGCTGGAGAGGTGGCTCAGGGGTTAAGCCTCTGCCTTGCAGGCAGAAGGTCCTGAGTTCGGATCCTGAACCCCACGTATAGACGCCAGGCGGAAGCGGGGGCGGCCTGCGTTTCTGGTCCTGGTAGGGCGGAGCCTGTGAATCCTGAGGCAGAGTAAACAAGGAGGTGGAGGCGTCCATGGTGGTTCCCGAATTCGTCTGTGGTTCTACACACACACACACACACACACACACACACACACACACACACATAACGTGCACACATGTACACATGCACAATTGAATAAATAAATAAAATATTAAAAAAAGAAGTGATAAAATTTGCATACTGAAAAGTTACAATTTTAAGCTTAGTCAAATCATAAAGAAATAGTTTATAATTGAATTCAGATTTGACTTAGAATTTGTGGTGTCTCCCTCAGACTATTTGTGGGTAATTTTAGATTACTGTCTTTTATGATGTGGCCAGCCATCTGTCCTATGCTTGCTCTTTATACCTGTCTGCTCTGGCACACTATTACAACCAAATTGGATTGCCTTCCACTTCTTTCTGACCCGTGTCTGATCTTGTCTGTAACCATTGGTTGAACACAATTGGCTTTCATAAAGATTTGATGTCATGTGGTATTAATGGTATTTTTCTAAGTGACAGAAGCCCTTCTACTATGTTATTAATCATCTTATAACCACACTAGGAATCAAGTACATAAACAAGTGACACTGAGATTATTTGCACACTGTTCTTTATAATTTTTTTTATTTACCTTTGCTTATTGTGGAAGGAGGTTGAGATATGATCGCTGTAACTTATGTTAGTCTCACACTCATCTTGCTTCAAACTTTGGCATGCTAGGATTGCAGACATGTTGATAGGCCTGGTTCATATTTATCTATTTGAAATAAATAACCTCTATTTATTTTAAGCTTCTAAACTTTCTGATTTTATATATTCCACTCATTGCCAAGTGAAGAAATGTTGCTGATTCTAATATAACAAAATATCATCAACTAGAAATATCATTTTGTGGAAGAGAATTTATACATTTCACTCTTCTTTTTTTTAATCTGTGTAGAACTCCAAAGGGTGGAAAATTGAATCATATGCTACTATCCAGTCAACAAATGTGTCCATGCTAGAAGTGCTTTATGATGACTTCCCAGAGTTGTAGCAAGTCCAATCCATGATTAAATACAAATTTTAACCTTCTTGCTTCACACAGAAAATGAGATTTGTGCCAAGGACTTTTTTCTGAGATGTTGAACCCAGCAGAAGTCTCATTTTGCTATCCACTTTTTCATTCTGCCATTTCTATTTGCATCCCATTAGCATAATGCTGAAAAATGGAAGAAACCAATATTATTTTTTTCATAACTGAGCAGTGAGAAAAATGGAATGCCCAGAATTCTCTTCAAATGACTATTACTTCAGAATAAGGACAGTGCACTATATTAAATGATTGCAAATTGATTTTTTTCTTGAGCTTACAATCTTTCTACCCTCCCTGTTTATCGTGTACATATTATATGAGAATACAAACTATCTAAAATTATGATGTACAAATTATATATTACTAAAAGGTGTTTGTAAGAAAAGTAATAAGTA
Source organism: Typhlomys cinereus (assembly GCA_023101885.1). Classification (NCBI taxonomy): domain Eukaryota; kingdom Metazoa; phylum Chordata; class Mammalia; order Rodentia; family Platacanthomyidae; genus Typhlomys; species Typhlomys cinereus. The sequence goes on along the minus strand of JALPQD010000306.1, from coordinate 2,842,051 downwards.
TTTTTAAATCTTGTGATTCCGTGGATCACAGCTAACCTTCTATGCAGATTAGTTTTCTCCTTACAATTCACATTGCCTAGTGATTAATGTCCTAACCTAGTCTTATAGGAAATTTATTTAAATTATTCAGATATTCTGATAAAATGGACCTCTACAAAATTCATGCTAGACTAGAAAGATGTACCGAGAATTAAACCTTTAATTCGCAATCACAAGGACCTAAGTTTTGATCCCAGATCCTGCATGGAAACACACAAGAAGAAAATGGCAACAGCCTACACTTCTGCCCCTGGCAGGCAGAGTTTGTGAAATCCCAGAGGAAAGCAGTACGGGGATAGAGCAATCCAGGATGACTCCTGAAGTCACCCTGGATTTCTACAGGCACCCATACTCAAATTCCTTTTGTATGCACATACCCCACACTGATACATGCATTAAAAAGAAAAAAATTCATGCTTAAATTGTTAATGAAAATTTACTCTCTGTGACTAAACGTTGTTTCTTGCATTTCAATTTTCCCAAGGAACAGGTATAACTATGGCAGTTGAAAATATTCAGATCATCTCATCTTCAGGAATTTGCAAGAGTGACTGACTTTCCTTTGAGGCTTACAATAGTTATGTGCTTCATGTAGATGGTTAGCATGGTAAAGTCCAAATTGTGTCATGATAGTCCTGCCAAATGTATACTTTTGCTGTAAAATGTATATTCAAATTGTATGTTTCAATAAAGAAAGAAACAGAAAGAGAGAGGAGAGAGAGAGAGAAAGAGAAAGAGAGAATGTGTGCATTGATTGCAATGATGTTCATGAAATAACTCAATGAATGTAGTTGATTTTCTTAAAAAGAAATCCAGCTGCCAACCTGTGATCAGGGCATTATTAGATAGCTCAATCATGAATACATTGAGTTGCTGAAACATCCCTGCAAAGCTCTAAGCTGTTAACTCACATTGAAATAGAATTACTCAACTTACAAAGAATGTAGCCACGGTTTGGTCAGAATATTTTACAAATGCAGATGTATTAGGAAACAGAAATGTGCTAACTTGTTACTTTTCATCAGACAAACTGTAAACCTAGCTCTGTGAAATAAATCTGGTGATGTGACTTCTTAGAATTATAAACTCCCTGGCACAGGTATCTGATACATTCTAGAGTTAAAAACTGTGTTCTAAGGACCCAGAACTTGGTAAGGTGCTTTGCCTGTAAGAACTAGAATTTGAAAGATTTCAGTGGAGGATGGTGACTGAAAAGTCCTCAGTCCAGAAGATAAAGGAAGAAATTATAACTTATGAGTAGAGTACTTCTTTTTTTTAATTTTTTATTATTATTATTTATTCAACTGTGTGCAAATGCATGTGTATGTGCGTGTGTGTGTGTCTGTGTATGTGTCTGTGTATGTGTAGAACCACGGACAAATTCGCAAACCACATGGACGCCTCCACCTCCTTCTGCCCCGGGGATTCACAGGCCTCGCCCTACCAGGACCAGAAGCGCAGGCCGCCCCCGCTTCCGCCTGGCGTCAATACCTGGGATCTGGGATCCGAACTCAGGACATTCCGCCTACAAGGCGGAGGCTTAACCCCTGAGCCACCTCTCCAGCCCCCGAGTAGAGTACTTCAGAAGGGAGCATCAAAGGTATACAGGTGGAAACAAAAATATGATCATAAAGTTTTCTGGAATTATTTAATTCCTGGGATCATTCCATTTCTTTACATTACTCAGGCACCTGACTGGGTACAAAAATGCAGTCTGGACAAATGTTCCACCCAGGGAGGGGCAAACCTGGTTTACACAGGCAGTGTCTGGACCACTGGTTTCCATCCATGCTTGTTTTCTCTGCAGGAACAAAAACAAACGGTGACCCTTTATTGTACTCTGACTTCCTGTTGGCTGCTTTCCTGTGCTTAATGGAGTCTTTCTGAACACAATGAACTGTTTTTCTGCTTTTCTACCCACAATATCTTTCCAGTCCAGCAGCATCTTCTGAGACACTGGATAATCATCTCTGGAGTTTTGTCACTTTTGCTTCCAGATGTCGTACTGTGGTCATGCCTCCACAGTCCATCGCCTAACAAAAGTCCCATGAAGACTAAAAATGAACATTTCTATGCATCTCCAGCTGTGTTTTATCAGAAGCAGGGACTAAGCCCAGGACTTTGGAACCACTAATGGAAACACTTTTAGGAGGAGAAAGAGCATGTGGAGGGCTGCCTTTGGAAGGGTAGAAATCAAATAAAGGTATGATTCGTGTGAAGCCCTGAATATAGCATGATCCACAATACTGATCTAAGGAAGAAACGTACCTGAGCCTGTTCTGTGCTGAGGCACAAGTCTTCTCCACCCACCTGCCCTCCCCCATCACTGAGTGACAGGAAATGCTCAGCTTTTCTGGACTTTCCTTTTGTTTAGAGACTCCAGATCATATAAGATATAACAGAAGTTCATTGGCTCAAGTTAAGGCCGAAAGTTATGCACAGATGAGAGTCAAAGAGATGTTAAAGTGATCTCATTCAATTCATATCAGGCAAGCACTCCATTCCATGATTCTATGCATTTAGTCTTCTGAAAATACAGTTACATACAGAAGTCCAAGAGACACTAGCATCATTGTCTTAGCATCTTTCACATGGTTGTTGTATCATACTTCCTTATTTGTTGAGAAGAGGACTCTGAAAGTTACACAGCAAGTTTCTCAGGCTAGTGTGCTGTCCTGCACCTGCTGCAGTTCTCTGACATCCTCACAATGAGCAACACTTAGAATCCTGAGTGGCAGTGACACTCCACAGTCCAAGCGAATTCTGTCTTCTGTTTGGGTCCTACCTTCTACCGCTTTATATCAGTGAGAAACACACAGCCTAAAATCAAAGGGAATGTCAGAAAGAACAGCTAATGTGAAGAGAACGGGAGATTCTAACAGTTAAGTACATGTTTACTGTCTCTTTTCTTTTTTTAAAGGGATTTAGAATTTGAACATTTGATCAGATTAAACCTGATTAAGCATAGTCTTTTTTTGAATGAAAACGTTAATTAGACTAACTGTAAAATGTTTTTATCTGCAAAAGTAAGCACTTCAATTATAGTAAATGTTGGCAGGCAAAGAGGCAGGTAGATAAAATCACAAACAAGTTTGTTGATGAAGCAGACCATAGCTCACTAAAGTGAGTGTCACCTCTATTCAAATAAATGATGGTTATAATAATGCTACGAAACCAACTGGTACTTGCTGAAGTTAGGAACCGTTACGGACATAGCAAGAACCATCCCTTGCTTTATTTGGACTAGACCAATTAGCACAATGTGACATTTAGAGTATATCTACCTGCAGACAGAAGGTTGAATTTTTTAAATACCTTATTCATATATTTGAGAGAGAGAGACAGACAGACAGAGGGAGAGAGTGACCACCTTTTAGAAGTCAGTGTCTTCTTACACCACAGTGGGCTTGCAAGGATTGAATTCATGTCACCAGGTTTGCACACAGGTGCCTTATCTGCTGAGCCATCTCTCACTCCCTACCTCTAGAATCAATATTTTAAAGAGGGAAGAGTTTTTAAGCTCCACAGTACCTAGTTTATCTCACAGTTTGTGTATAAGTTACTTCCCTCATTGAGACTTTAATACTCCACAGAAAAAAGGAAAGATTTATTTTCATTCATGGTTTCAAGTCCATCATTGTTCATTGTGGAAAAGAAAGGGTGTAGCAACTCAGTTCATGGGAACGTGTGTATAAACTGTTCACATCATTGCAGTCCAGGAAGCAGAGAGCATAGACATGACCAACAGCTAGCAAAAACCATTAAAAGTCCACTGCTAGTGACTTACATCTGTCAGTTTGATCCCATCCCCTCAAACAGCCTTGGCATCCCATGCTGGCACCAACTACAGTGAAAGAAGTACTCAAAGCATGAGCCTATGGGAAATATTTCAGAAACAGTCCACAACAGTCATACAGTAAAGTTGAAGTACAAAAATGGAAAGCAACTTTCCTACAAGTATAGAACAAGTGCGATATCAAGAGAAGTTCTTGAAAGTTAGGGATATTTCTAAGACATGTTCTGTCACTACTAGAGTTTGAGCATTATTTCCAAGGATTCCTAAACCATCCAGGTATTACTTAGTGAATTAACCCCAATTCATCCTCCACATTTTCAGAACGATCAACCTTACCTTTTGGTTTATATACTGTGATGGTTTTATTTATTTCACTGAGGCCATATTTTCTCAGACATCTCCTTTCTTCTATGGTCTCTCCATCCAATATCCTACACCTCAAAATCAAAATAGGGATGCATTTGTATTTTAAAGATGCAATTGTCCATCATGTTTTTATGCTGGTGTTCCAGAAGTTCTTTCTTGGAAGAGAATAAAATCACTTTCCTGATTTCCTTGGGTGTATCTAAGGTAAATGTATGAAGCATAGCAATATTTCCCCTTTGTGCTGTAGTAAGCCCTGTCAACATTTCTACCAGAATATATAGCCACAATTATTGTGATTTTTCTTGCTGTCTATGTGTCTCACGACAAGGCATACGTGTTTGGTGAGAAGAACTCTCATCTTACTCAGAACAGAGTTTGACATATATGAGTCATTTGATGAGTATACTAATCTGAAAATTATTAGAGATGATTCATCTGCCATTGATACATTGTTGGTCTTTAGAATATCTGCAAGTGTCATTTTAAAGTAGCTAACAAATGACAGAGATATTGAAAATGAACAATAGCCTCTTCTCTCCTCTGATTCACTTGAAAACTTACAAGTTCCTCCTTGTCTTTTAGGATGTAGTATTTGAATATCAGCTTAAGAATATCACTGTGGCTGCGTCTAGTTAAACACACAGTCCCTTTCTGGGCTGTGTGCTACTTAAAGGAAGATAAAATGAAAGTATGCATGACCGGATGATTCAGGATACTAATGGGTATAAGTAGTGACCACCTAATTTGCAAAAGATGAATTCTTGGATTATCTGACTGGATGTTTAAAGACAGTGCTGTACCAAAACCCTAAAATGTCAGTCTTGGAATGTGTTTGTTACTCTCAATTTGATAATCTTACCTCACATTCTGACTTATATGGAACTTTCCTTCATGGAAGTGTATTCTGTATTCAGCAACACCCCACCCAAGAAACTCTAAGAGAAAGATTCAATTTCCTCAGTCTGCAACACAGGTTTTCTAGGAAAAAAAATGCAACACGCATACATTAGGCAATAGGATCATTAAAGAATGCCCAAGATTATGAGCCTATCTCTCCTCTACGAAAAGGTGACAAAATGCCATGCTTCTAAAAACCATTTTGGGTAAGATGAGTATTCACCTGAGGAAAGAATGAACAGGAGAGCATATGTCCCATAACTCTCATGATTGCAATCTTCTTGACGTGGGTGACAAAATAATGTGAAAGAAGGAAGAGAAAATAAATCTAATATGATCACTGTCTTATTTACCAAATACATATTCCCATATCTTCAGTCTGGGTAATCCATTTGCCAGTTAATGTCATTAGAATAATTATGCTTTAAAATTTTTTCACTATGGGTAGGAAATGTTAATAAAAAATTGTTCTTATCCTATTAAATATTCCCTAAGCCACATTTCTGTGTACACACATACACACACACATACACACACACACACACACACACACACACCAGCACACCACACTAAAGAGAGCGGAAGAGAGAGAGAATGAGACAGAGATATATGTGTTTTGCAATCATATACACATGTACTTTCATTCACCTATTCACACACAAAATTTTCTACTTATCCATAGCACTTACATACTTTCAAATAGAATATAAACTATTTTGGGTTCATTCGATTAAATACAAGAACATATATGAAATCTTGGCTAAATTTTCAAGTACTTCTCTGAATTTACAACTCTCTTTGAGATGACATATTTTTTATTTTTAAAATCTTTTCCTAGTTTTAAAAGCATATTGAGTAATTATCCCTGACCCCTTCCCCACTTCTCTCTCTCCTACTTCCCGCCTCCCCTCCTTTCCTCAATCTATCCCGTTCCCTTCCACCCTCCTGACTTCTTTATATGAAAGGCAATACTGAGATTTTCAAAGACTTTTGCATGTCATTCTTTTGTTATAGATTTTTAAAATTTTTTTAGACTTTGATGAAGTCAGCAAAAAGTACTAATGAGATTTATTCAATGATTTCACATTGTGATATTTTTAAATCAGGCAATAAAGTCTTGGTTAGAGATAAATGAGCTAAAAGACATGGAAGCCTGAAGGAATTATCTGCATATCCCCTTCATACATTATTAGTCATGTGATTATGAGAAGTCATCCTAACCTTTACTGAAGAAAGTTTCAGCATCAATGAAACAAAGATGAAACTATCTAATGTTATAATTAGCAGGAGCATGAAAGTAGAAAGTACTATGACTGATGTTTGTATGCATGTGAATTTTAATATTTTATTTCTTAAGACTCTGAATAGAAACCTTGATTCACTTTTCTCCTTACTGATTATTCATATCTTGAAGAAATTGATATTTTTAGTATTACTCAAAAATAGTTTTCAGACAACAAACCATAATTCAGAACACCAAAGACCCTACATTACTCACCTGGAACCAGAGCAGTCAAACATTTCCCTATCCTAAAGCTTAGGGAACCTTGCAGAAGAGGGGGCGGCAAGATTGTAAATGCCTCAAGATGGGTAGAACCAATGATATGCAAGATACTGCACACAAGATACTGCAGCAGTCAGAATTGCACTTTGCCTGACCTGTACCATGGCTGATATATCAATGACCCCCCAAAGTCTAGCAGGGGATCACAGGGAGAAGGCTTCAGGTAGTAGGAAACTTAGAAGCAAGGGATTAAACAATCATATTAGAGTTCTCATGCTGACAAGGAGCTCAAGAAGGGAGTTTCAGGCTATGCCACTCTATCCTGAATCCTCACTGGGGTGGAGGACTCAAAGGGAGGTTAGCGCCCACATAAATGGTTGTTCCAGGGACGGGAGGGAGGAAGGGGAAAAACTGAGAGAAGGGGAGGGAGGGGGTAAAAGGAAAGGAAGGGAAAGTGGAATGGGTTATGAGGAAGGGAGGAAGGAAGGGGGGAGGAAAAAAGGAGAGAAGGGAGAGGACAGGGGCACCTATTGTGCTTTTATGATTAGAAAAAAAAAAAATGTGGGAGAAAAAATAGTTTTCAGCATGGAAAACCTACAAAAGAAGGTAAGGAGGGCAGACAAAGTCAGAGTAATAGTTGATGCTTCTACCTATAGGTATCACAATGTTGCAAATAGTCAGCATTAATGTTATTTCCAGCCAAACCCTTCTGAGATGGGGAAAACTGCTAACCTTCTCACAGATGGATCCAATCACTAAATTTCTCTACTAACATGCATAGTGTGGAATAACTGTACATGTCCTGTAAGTTTTCTGGCTCTCCACAGATAATTTCTACTCGTAAGTTTTGCATTTTCATACAACATGCCTTTTTAAAGAATGCTTGACAGGGGCTGGAGAGGTGGCTCAGGGGTTAAGCCTCCGCCTTGCAGGTGGAAGGAAGGTCCTGAGTTCGGATCCCAGATCCCACATATAGACGCAGGCAGAAGCAGGGGCGGCCTGCGCTTCTGGTCCTGGTAGGGCGGAGCCGTGAATCCCGGGGCAGAGTAAACAAGGAGGAGGTGGTCCATGGTGGTTCCCGAATTCGTCTGTGGTTCTATACACACACACACATGCACAATTGAATAAATAATAAAAAAATTTAAAAAATAAAGAATGCTTGACAATCTTCTATCTAAATTCTCCCACACATGGCACGAAGGAAACTTCCAATGTACAGAGCCAGAATTCATTGCTGAGTGTTAACAAACAGAAAAACACCAACAATAGTGAAAGTGAATTCAAAGTGAGAATATCTGTTTTCTGATTATGTTATAAGAAAAAAATTAAAACAATCACAAATATCTCAAACTACAAATATTATGAACAAAAGTGTACAGAGTAAGCTATAAGACAGTATATGCATTGGGAATCTTATAAAATTTTAGCCAGCTTTTATATTGCTGTAAAACACACATACACAGACAAACACACAACACAAAAAATTAGTGTTAGCTGTGGAAAGAACAACTAAGTTAAAGCTGTGTGTATATATCATAAGCCATACAACAAATAAAAATCCTCAGTGAAAATTTGATTAGGAATAAAGTTAGGCTCAATTTTTTGTGTAACACGAAAGAAACTCTTTATAGTTCATAATTTTTGAGAAATCAAAGATATGATTTAATTCTATTATAAAATGACTATTTTAATGAACAGTCTTCTAAATACTTGTGTTTACTTTCATATATTAATGCTGTGCTCAGCCTTGACCAGACAATCTTCTCATTGTTAGTGGGTTGTGGTTCATGCAAGGACGTAATACTGGCCAAAGTGCAGAGAAAAGTTATCAGTGGAGTATCACGAATAAACGGGACATCCGTATCACTCCCCTTCAAAATTCATGAGGCATCTAGGAAGAGAATGAGAAGAATGTAAGAGCCAGAGTATGGAGAGAAGTACTGTCAAACAAAGTCTTAGGACATGATGTGGCTAGTGCCACAGGAACTCACCTAGCTGTGGTTACCTTCACAAGACCTACATGTAACTGAACCCATCTTGAATGGGGAAGAGATTATTAGTTCCCAGAACTGCCTGTTTGTAGTACTCTTGGATGGTAATGGGTGCTGGGGAAGTCGATTTCTTTCTTCACTGGTATAGCCTCAAGTTGCAGTAACTTGCCACCCATGCTCATTCACACAACCCTAACTAAACTCAATCATGCACAGAAAGAAAACATGAAAATAGGAGGGGAACTCAATAGAAAGGAGGAATTTATTAGAATAGGAAAGAAATGGAAGAGAGTAGGGGGATATACAACTTGTTAGAGAGTTCATTACATATATGAATGAAAATATTGAATAGCATTTAAAACTTATTTTGATGATCTGTCCAATCCAATAGTGTACAATAATAGCATTTGCTGAGTGCTTTTAGCTTCTCCTAGCTGTCCATAATTATTGTTTGTATTTATCAATCACACATTACGTTGACAGTATTTTAACTGTGGTGCAAATGCAGGGGTGTGCATGTATGAAGGTCTGTTATTGTGTTCACAGGAGTATGAAGGTTAATGGAAGACTTTGGGTGTCTTATTCAACCACTTCCATTTTATTGTTTGATACTTGGTCTTATACAGAATGTGGAGGTGCTTCTCATCATTTGTGCTTACTGGATGACCAGCGAACATCTAAGATTTTCCTTTATCTGCTTTGCCAGTGCTGGAGTTAAAATTACTTGTGAATCCTGCTTTTCATGGGGGATTTCAGAGTGCAAATTTGGGTCCTTCTGAGCACTTTGATGACCTTTACCCTGCCCCTTAATATTTGTTAACAGTAACTTTACGATTTAAGGCTTTGATAGAGCTAAGGACAGATTATTGGACTACACAGTTCTTAATCCATACCCTTTTCAATATCACACATCTGAATATTGCATATACATATTACACTAGCTTTACATATAAGGTATTCAATCATATTGTTTTGTAATTCATGCTGCAACTCATTTATCATCATTAATGACACTTTAAAATTTAGCTACACCTACAGACACATAACTCTTAGTTATTTAAGATTGGTTTAAGTTCTTTAAAAAATTTAATGGATTTGCTGTGTGTTACAGTGTTAAATCCATGCCTGTGTTAATAATACATATTGTATAATTTGGTTCACATACATTAAATTATGTGTGCTTTTATATGTGTGCATAATTAGAGTCTGTGATGATTTGTAGAGTACTTCCTCAGAAACACACAATTGCAGAATTGTTTCAAGCTTTCAGAAGAGTCCATGGAAAGTTTAAGGGTATGAGATTTATATAGCTCCATCCACTTAATTTACACATGAGAACCTCAATTTGTCTTCTGAATGGAAGCAGCACTGCCTGCATGAAAAGAAGCATTGTACACAGATGGGACTGCAGAGTATGTGAAGGTACATTGTTCTTCATTGGTCCACAGTTCATATTATCTCCATTTAGTTAGGAAGAGACTGGTGAGAAAAGAGACATAAACAGAGATTGAAAAATGGCTAGCAGAGAGGAAAGCACATGGGCTTTTCAGGAATACAGAGGTGTGGTGGGTAAAAAAGACTAGCTTTATGCTCATGATATGAAGGAGCATCCATGTAATAAAAATAAAACCACTGAGATAAAGACAAACTCTTAGGTCCATCTCCCATGGCAACCTATCATCACTATGTGACCCACCTCCTGTCTAAATGAATCTCCTACCACACTGGCCCAAACTAGTAAGATTCAGTGTAACTCACCCAATAACTTGAATTTGCTTTGTTCTGTCCCAGGCAGCAGTGACTACACGTGTGGTTTATGTTTATCTAACGTATGTAATTCATTTCTATAGTACTATTATGACTATGAATATGCTGATTTGTATTCTCCATCTCACTGGAAACTTCTCTTCCTTTGAGAAGTCTTCAAGGACTCATATCATGAAGCAAAAGTTCATTAAGCCTTCTTATGTGTTATTATTTGTTTTCTTCGACCTTCCTTTTTTGAGACTTAACTCTAAATATAGAGTTAAGGTGTTTATTTAGAGTTAAGGACCAGTGACCAAGGTAGCAGTAATTTAGCCTTAAAGTGGAAGCTCTGTTGCTGTACTTGTAAGAGAAGTGGATGTTCTTTGCATTTTACTTGGGAACTCCTCCCACGTCTATCTTACTTGGTGAAGAGATAAATGCAAGATAGGAAACTTGTGGAACAGACAAAAGAAGTAACAACTTTCACTTAATTTTATGACATTTAAAAAGCATTTCAGGCTTAGAAATTAAATTTCCTACCAAAAAACTAAATCGGTTTTTAAATTAGTTTTTAAAATAGAAAAAAAATAATGTTTTCCTTTTTCTCTGTTTTTAGACAAAAGAAGATATTGCCAAATACAAAGGGTAACATTAGAATGCCAACATCTATATGATTATTCTAGTTCCATTTCAGCCTGTCAATGACTTCTACTCAATACATTTTAGAACTGAAAGAGATAGGTATTTGATGCTTTTTGAAAATAAAACATTTCTAGATTATTCCATATCTCTTTAGCTTATAATTTTGTCTGTAGTTTACACTTATGGTCCTTTCTAAATATGGCTATATCATATGCTAAATTGAAGGACATGAATTAGATTTGGCTATCACTCTCTGAACTGATGACTAAGTTGTGTGACTTTGAAAATATTTAACTCTGTCACTTTTCATCAACTGATCAGATGTCAGCAGTTTCTTCATTAAATAAGATCAAATGGGATTTGTGACTGTCAGATTTTCATTTAGCTTTTTCAATCATTATTTAAATTGTCTTTCTGTGTACCATGCAATATGCTTATTTGTTAGACTGTGCATGCAGAAGTTATTTGCATTGGGTTTGAAAAATGAGTTACGGAGGTATGGGTTGGTCATTTTTATATTTTGTAATATGAAATGTGTACTTTGTAGGCATGCTTCTCTGATGCTAAGTAGAACAACGCCTGAATGAATTATGCTTTTGTGTATCCACTCTGCTTCCCTGCACCTTGTTTAAAATAGATACTCTTAAACCATAAGCAGACTTATTTAAAATAATTGGGAAGATTGGTATGATTGGTTTTTCACATCCTGGGTCTATTGTGAAAGATTCTTCTCATTATACATGTAAATGCCCCTTCCTCCTAAACTCTCCTGTGTCACTCATCCGGAGGAAACTCAAAATTGTTTCCCCTCTGTTACAGTTTATGCCTGGAATGTTCCCCACAGGCCCATGTGTTAATTGCTCTTCACCTTGGTAAACAGGATGCACTGAAGATCTTTACAGGGCTAGGGGCATCGCTTAATGGATAGAAGATCCTGCATGCAAACCTAGCAATCTCAGTTCATTCCCAGATCACAGATGGTAGAAGGAGAGAAAAAACTTTAAAAGTTTTTCTTTGATCTTCATGTCTAGACAATGACACACAACAGCCTGCTGTCTCTGTTCTCTTTCTTCTCTGTCTATCTATCTCTTTCCCAAAGGGATTATAGAGCTTTGCTTGCTTGTTCTCTCTCTCTCTCTCTCTCTCTCTCTCTCCTCTTTCCCTCTTTTTTCAACAAGGTATCATGAACTGTGTCCTTTGCTTTGTCACGTGTTCTCCTCTCTTACATGCTTCCTGTCATATCCAAAAGCAATGTGGTCATGAACTTGGATCTCAAATATTTTGATAATGAACAAACTTGTCTGTTTTAAAGTTTGCTTTATCTCAGGTATGAAAATAAAAACTAATATACACTATTTTATGCGACATAGTTTTTGTTTGTCTGTCTTATCAACTTTATAAAACCATGTAGCAGTCTAGAACATTTCACATCTAGGGCTATGAGCATCAACTTAAGTGGCATGCGCAAGTGAAATATGATGAATCTTTCTTTGTTTCATATAGTCATGTAGAAAAAAGACAATTCACATGAGTATTGAAGATGTGTCAATGCTCTAAGATGTAGAAAATATATGGTCACAGTCACCCTGAGAGCCCCCAACCTTCATTAGCAAAAATCTTCCTGTTCTTAACAACATGGTTTTCTGTTCTAATTCTTTAGGGAATTATTACTCTGAATGATTTTAACGTGTATTTCTAGGATTATACATTCTGCAAAGAGTTAGAATAAACATTCTTTAAAGCTATATGTTTCATAAAGGTCACAATTGAAAATTTAAAAACTTAACTTTACAGAGGCAGTGTAAATGTCATGTTTAGCACTGAACACTCAGCCATCAGTTATCCTCAGCATCTTGGGCAGCCATGCATCTTATGCATACTTTTGTTCTTCACCATTCTTCATAAAAGAGGCTTCTCTGCTCAAGGCTGAGAGGTATAACTTAATGTTTAAAAGGCAGCTAAAAACCATGCTAATTTAGCTAAACTGCTGTAGTAGATTTACCCTTAAGACTTCCTCAGCCATAGGTTTTTGGTGAAGTATGAAGCAGTGCCAGGAACAGAGAGGAAAAGGACAGAAGGATATAAGAGCTAAAAGATGGACAGACTACAAAGCATTGTCATCTGGGCATGGCTCAACCAGAGCATTCTGTTTTGCAATTTAATCCTTTCATATATTAGTTAGATTTACTCCTGGGCAATGTGTTACATGTCTATAATGCATTCTAGTCTTTCCTACACTCCATCATCTTTTTTCTCATTCTCACTCCTACCACAATCAAGTCCATATCTTCCATACAAATCACTGTTCTTTATTCTTTGTTTTGTTTTGTGTTGTAATTTCTTGTCTTCATCCTGGTTGTTTGCATGACTGTGAGTTTAAAACTTTATTTGGAGCCTGAGGACTCACCCATAGAGGGTACAGAAGACAACAGCTCACCAGGAAGTGTCCTATGAATCGCTACCCCCTCAATAACGGAGTGGTGACAGAGTGACTTTGCTTAGAAACAGTGAAGATAGCCGCATTTATTGTGAATTCATGATTATAATGGTTGTATCACCTCATAAAATGACATTTTATAGCTCTCCTCTCTGTCTTCAGACTCCTAGCATTGTAAGTATGGCCCCAAACACACCATGCCATGAACAAGGGATGGAAGAAGTTTAGTGGTTATTGCACACTGCCACAGGCTAATTCTTAAAGAAAGGAGAAAAAGCTATATCTGAATGAAAGATGCATTTTTATAGCCTTTGGCCATGAGATATGTGTCTGAGGATCATGTAAGTGCTGGCTTTCACAAGCCAACCTTTCCTTAGGGGGGAGTGACCAAGGAGCAAAACTTCTGCTCTGAATATGGGGGATTAAAGAAAGTCAATCTGTCAATCATCTATCTGTCAGTTCTTCTGCAAGGTTCCCTGAGCCATTAAGTGGGAGGTATAAATGTTTATTTTAGGGATGATTACTCAACTGCCATTTATTCTCAGAACTTTGAACATCTATGAACATCTGCATTTATGAGCATTTACTGCAAAGGGAAATACTTTTCTGTGTGTATAAACAGCGGCATTTGGAAAGGCAGTTTGATGTCAAGTCAATTTAGCTATACAGTAATAGTTAATTTCCTCCCTAGGGCTCAAAACCTCCCTAACCTTGAGTTTCTAACTAGCTAAATCACACCAGGCATGGGTTATCTCTTGTGGAGGAAGTATGTAATCTAATCAGAGAGCTCTTATAGATAATCCTATAACACACAAGTCACTATTGCAATAATGGGCTGCCAGGATCCCAGTGTAGTTCATGGACTTCACAGCTGGATAAGATCTTTGATGTCCTTCCTCATCCCAGCAGGATGCAGGCACAGCACTTTCTGGATCTGTGAAAGCCAGCAGACAGAGACTTGCAACCACCATCACTGTGTACGCCAGATCTGCACAAGACAGGGTTTATCACCAATTAACCATGGATTAGGTAGGGATTTAGGGGCCTTACCTATCCCAGAAAATCATTACTTATGAGGCAGGAGTAGTCCTTGTCTTTAACTATGCAACCACTGAGATGTCTACCAGACTCCAAGGCAGAGTTCCGGACCCATAATCACAGATGGCCTGGGTTAGATTCATTCGCTCTTAAATTAAAAAAAAGATATGAATGAGAGAAAAATACTTAGAAAACTAAAAATGATATGAATAAGAGTAAAATTCTTATGGGGGTAGAGGGCTATAACAGAGAAGAGAGATTAGAGAGATTAGGAAAGGAGGAGTCTAGAATAATTTGAATACACTATATAAAATATATAAAATTGTCAAAAAATAAGTTCCATAGAAGATATAGCAAATTAAGAATTTAAATAAAGAATGCCACATGTATTACAAAAAACTTATTTCATTCTTTAAAAAATGTCCTACCCAGAAAGTTTCCAACATAGAATAACATGTTAGTGACATAAGAATGGTCTTACAATAAGGAGTTAAGCAGAAAAGCATATCAGCAGTTGGAGTCAAACCATATTGTTGATTACAGTAAAAACTATGAGCACAGAAATGTCTGTGTTTTTGAGGATCAGTATTTAGTACAATGTAACATGTCTGCTGAATCATCCAGTATAGCTTGGATATTTGCAAAGAGCAATATTTATTACATATTAAGTAAGAACAGTTAATATCATTTATCTCTAATTCATCTTCATTAATTATATTTTTGATTCTTTTAAAATTTATGCTAAATATATCTAGTCTAGAAGATGGAATGCCACAATTTATGTAAAGTGTCATGCACAAAACCTGTAGAGAAAAAGCATCAGTAATTTTTAGTTATGCTACATACTGTATGTACACATTAAATAACTACAGCTATTGATGCCTGACTCATGCATGCAGCTTTTCTTTTTATTTTTTCCTCTGCTTTCTGTAATATACTCAAGACTGTACTATACTCTAAGACTTGATTTTCTCACCACCAAAAAATACCTATTAGAAAACAATCCTTTTATATGCCTTCTTATACTTCTCTGTTTTCTATTAGGGCTCTGTTGATTCTTGGGAAATAGATCACTCTCAGTAATATAATGCAAGCCATAGTGCTACAGGTTAAGAGGGATCTGTTAGCTAGTATCTGCACAAATTTTAATAGACAGAGATTATCCAGTCCCTACATACGTTAGATTTTATTTAATAGGCATGAAATACGGCAACGAAGTGCATAGATTCAGTGTCCCTTAGAGAATCTGACCAGGCAGCAGGGAGACAATAACTATATACAGAGCAATGTCATTTTTATTAGAAGAAATGTCTTAACATAATCAAGCACTCATCAGATATAAACAACATAAACAACACCTTCCACTGTAAATTCATCAAGCAGATATTCAATAACTGTATGTTTTCCAACAAGCACTGCAGATAAATTGTATTATTGTGCATTAGCACAAGGGTTTATTCAGACAGACAGAAAATCTGTCATGTTCATTCTATTAGTCCTCTATTTTGAAAGCAATTTTTCCCAAAGTTTTTACCAATGTTTCCAGCTGTTATCCTTTGCCTATGTGCAGCTAGAAGACATATAGTCCGGATTAAGTGTGAGGCCTTCTGTTCTTTGGCAGGGTGACACTAATGTAGCCGCATAAGGCTCCCTGCATGGTTCAGTGAACTTGACCATCTCCTCATTGAGTTAAGTTAACAAGAGAGCCTTTTCTTAACCGGTTAAGTCTGAAATGATAATCCACTCATAAACCTTTGTTTATATCTACGTATTCAGTAGAGAGTGTTTACTTGAGGCTATAAAATTTCCACTGAGCATCAGTCAGACTCTTCATCTTGGTGATGCTGCTATTATAAATTCTACCACCTAGTCCCAGAAGATTTCTGAGATACCCATTCTGAATCTCTATGCTGATGGTAATGGTATCCTGGGATAATTTTTGATTTTGATTGTTGATTCACTCTGGCCCTTTTGTCAAAGAGATTTTTTCCCAAACACTAATTGTGGAGCTGGGAAGCTGACTCAGAGAAAGGTAAAGAGCTTACCTAAGGAACTTACTGTGCAAGCATAAGAACCTGCATTTGAATCCCCAGAACCCAAATAGAGCAAGTGCTATGGCATGTATCCTATGGTTACATAGGAGACAAAGATGGGACAATATAAGGAAGTTCACACATTAGCCTGCCATACACAGAGGCAAAACAACTCTGTCTCAAATAAGGTAAAACATGTTGAAGACCAAAATCTGAGACTGTCCTCTGACCACCACACATGTGCCCTAGTGTGCACATGAACACACATACATACACATGCACCTATACATATATCATACACAAAGACACAGACACACGCACACACACACACACACACACACACATTAAAAAAGAAAACATTGGATGAAGAAGCAAAGTGACTTTCCTTTTCTAATAATTATTAGAAATTATTTCTAATAAAGATTAGAAATTATTATAAAAATCTTGCCTTGAAAACCCTGCGACTATCTGGAAACCATGTAAAATAATGCTACTTTTAGCACAATGTGGAAGATTCTTCTGCCTGGTTTGAATTGTGGATTGACCATCACATCTATTAGCTTTCTTTCTGTAGAATCATATTCCTTCCCAATTACTTCACTACAGGCAGTTTTAATTTTTCCTGTTTAAATGTTTCTCTTCATAAAAATAACGAGTAAATTACCACAGTACTTAACTTGTAATTATGCTATCGCTCTTCATTCATTTTTAGCTACCTCAGTCCATTTTAAGTGCAAGTGTAGTAATTTGATAAAAGCAAAACATGTTCTCAGTTCTGTCACTTATAAAGGAATTATCAGTGCAAACACTGAAGGTATGTCAACCCATGTCTTCTATGCCTTTTAACACAATAGTTACGGTATTCAGTACTGGCGTTGTGCTAGTTACACTGTATGTCAACATTCATGGTGGTGATTCTCACCAAAAACTTATGTTGACAAGAAAACCAAATAATTGGCCTGATTGCTTAAAGTTGAAATTTTCAGGATAGAGGTTCCTGAAGCTGACTTGGCAAATATGTCATTTTGTTGTCCAAAGCCACATAAATTCATTGTAGCTGTGAGCTTTTCGTTTTCATCAATCTGGACACCTTTAATCTTATCACCTCTCTTTTGCAAGATTCTGTGAGTCTCCATATGAGGAGAGGCTTGTTTGGCCTATTCCCACCAAGAGTTTTAGAGTTACCTGGTTGGTGGTTGTTGTCTTAATACCTTCCATAAAACAAAGACTTGGTTTTGGCTACCTAGAAGGGCTTTGTTGTTGAGATTTTCCTTTAAACTCTTTTTCATTTTCGTCATCTGGGGAGATGGCTCAGTGGATAAAAGCTTTGCCTTGTAAGAAAAAGGATCTGAAATCAAATTCTCAGACATCACATAAAAATGCAAGGAGAATTTGGTGGTGACTTGAAATTCTTGCTCGGAAAGGAAGAGTCTAGGGATCCCCAGAGTAAACTTTTTAGTCTGACTAGGCATAATTATGTGGTCAAGGCTTAATTAGAGACTTGGGCTCACAACAATGATGTAGAAGAACAATGGAGAATGATTTCTGAAATCACTCTTCGGCCTCCAAAGGCACACATACTCATACTCAAGTGCACTTACATGTATTCACCCCTCAATCACACATACATCCACCCATGTGAAAACACAAAGACACACGCACACATACACATACACAAACATACACGTATGTTGGTAGGCACATACACACATACATGAAAGTATATAATTTTTTTCTGTTTGCTATGTGGTAGATTTTCTAAAAAAATTTTTAAACTGAATATTAAGAAATGTCATGTGTTTCTTTGCCAGAGTTTCAAAATAATTTCGTTTTGCAAGGCGTTCATGACCATCTACTTGAATTTTTAAGACCATAAGGGTCTTGAATGGGGGTCAGAGGGCACGGCTATGTTACATCTACTTAAATCTTTATGTCTACTGGATTAAAACATGTGTCAGATAACAGGGCTTATGCATTTTGTTTTAAAAGACATTGCTGCTTGTGATTTCAAAGCAGCCTGCTACATTACCCAAAATTAAGCTTCTTCTGTCTCCTTGATCTTATAACTATTTGAAATCTCATCAGGTAGTTTACATGAATATGTTTTGTATGCATTCATTACTAAACAAATGTGATTTTTAAGGATAGGACATTCACACTGCATGTCTGTCTGTGAATATGTGGGGTTATTTTGTGAAAAGACAGTCTTGAATATTCAATGCAGAACATTTGCTAAACTCATTCAACTAATTTTATAACTAATCTTTGTTGACAGGTGCCATGGCCTCCAATTTACAGGGGAGGAGCCTGTCACAAGGAGTTAGGAAATGACAAAGCTAAACCCCAAGCACACGTCTGACCACAAAAACCAATCCATACCGTGCCTGTGTGTGCCAAGTAGCAATGGTGGTTTTATTGAGACAGAATTTCACCATGGAGTGGAGTATGAACTCAAACTTTAAATTTTTGCCTTCACCTACCAAATTCTGGGATCCTAGGCAGAAGACCAATTTTTATTTACCAGTTACATATTTTTGAATCAATAGATGAATAGTATACTTTATATAAAAACTTCAGAAATATTTTAACTTGAAATGCAGTGTTTTATAATTTACCCATCAGGAAATTTAAATTCTTTACTAATCTATGCATAATTCAACTTAATTCATTGATTAATTTTTGAGTCAGGGGCCCTCTACATATCCTAGAATGTCTTGGAACTCACTGTGCAGATGAAACTGGCCTTGAAATTGTAGCACTCCTCCTGCATTGGCTGCCAGAGCATTGGCATTACAGACATGTACCATCCTGTGCAGGGAAATTTACCTATGCTTTTCATGCCAACCAATTGTTCATTATCACATTTGTTGGTTTAAAAAGAGGCTATAGGTTGAAGAGATGGCTCAGGGGTTAAAACTCTGCCTTTCGAGAAGGTCTTGAGATCCAATCCCAGGTCCCACATAAAAAAAATTCCAGGAGGAAAGAGCAATCATCTGTACTTCAGGCCCCGGTGGGCAGATCCTGGGAAATCCCATATCAAAGCATAAATGAGGCAGATGCAATGAAGGATGTTGCTGAAGTTACCCTTAGTCCTCCAATGGGACAATCAGTGCCCCCTGATTTTATGTGTATATATATATACACACACACACACACACACACACACACACACACACACACACAGAAAGAGAGAGAAACTAAATAAATAAAGTTTAAAAAATTACATGACCACATGAAAGAACAAGTCATACAAATCCTCAATCCATAGCCCTTAAGAGAGGAGCAAAATTTGCTCTAATTGCAAATGATTGCTTAACTTAATATGCATAATTTTGGTCAATATTTTAACTTTCATTCATGAATTCAGTAAGTACTTATTGACTCCCTTTCTTGTTCCTGGCGCTTTTTTAGATAATAATCGATTAGTTCATCAGTCCCAATTTTTAACCCCATATGACCCATAGTATAATAACACTACATATGATAATCAAGTAATTAATCCAAATGCAAAATTTAGCTATGTAAATGCACAGAGAAGATATGTGGTCACTGCCATGAGACACAGGGCTTGTCTTCTGTCTGGAGTTCAAAATAAGTTTGCCTACAGAAGCAATGATGAAACCAGTTGAATAAGAATCAGCAAAGTTAATTCATGGAAGAGAAAAGGAGAAATTCAATTCTCAAAGAGCGACAAGACAATGTGATGATATCTGTGAGGAGAAGGAACATGGTGAGTTAACTGACACTACAGGCTAGTAGGAGAGCATATGTGGCAAAGCACAGCATAGAGGAAAGGAAAAACGGGAAGCTTTCAATCTTCACTACTCATTGCCACAAATGTATTGTGTTTGTGTATGAGAATATCAAAAATAAAAAATAAATTAACATTAAATTTAAAAAATCAGGAAAGTAAATGAAGCTAGTAAATTTGAAATAGGCACACATTAAAACAATAAGAGAACAAAACTGCAAAAAACCAGAAACCTCCAAAGTTAAAAAAAAAAAGAATCTCAAACAACTACAGAGACAAAGGGGGCAGGATTACAGCCAGACAGCATCTTCTAGACATGACAAGGCTGTTTACATGAACTCACTGTAACTAAAGTGTACTCCACAAGATTTGGCCATCATATAACAGGTTACTTAAGGAGCTCCCTGAATCCCTTAGAGACTGTTGAGGGTTATTTTTTTGGGAGAGGGGGTCGGGATGGAGAGCTAGTTTCTTCAATGATATAACCAGTGAAAAATCATAATGATCTAAAAAATACTCAGACACTGGTTATCAGTGAACCAGATTCAGAGGAAGAGGTGAAGTTAGGAGGAAGCAAGTTGGAAGGAGAAGAAGTAGGAGTATTTGGGACTGTGTAATAAGGTGTGAAAATGATACAAATCCATTGTATTCATGTATGAAACTCTTAAGGAATTAAAAAATTTAATTTAGAAAGTAGAAAAGCAGTTTATTTTTTTAGATTGGAAAAAGCTTTATTGTGAAAAGAAGATGTAAAAATGAGGATGGTAATTTAGTATTATCTTTGTCTCATATTACTTTAAAAAAAACTCAAAACAAAACTGAAAGTAGATGCACAGAGCATTGTTGTGCAGGAAGCGAGTCACACTGATAATGCAATAAAACAATGGTATTCATGGGTACTTTAGTAATGTTATATTGCAACTAAAACCTCATTTTTAAATTTTATTAACATTTTTTAGTTTTTCATCTATGAATGCAATGTGTTTTATGTTCATACCTTCCTACGCATTCACATTTCTATTCTTTTCTCCACTAAAAAAATACTTTTTCTTCCCTAACATTTTCCCTTCTTTCATATACTTTTGAGTAAGTGTCCCTCTGAGTTTCATCTGGGTTTTCATTAGTAAAAGTTTTACTGGAATTAGAATCCTCTGACACAAAGCAGAGAAGGAGGAGAGAGGAGGAGAGAGAAAGAGAGAAAGAGAGAGATTAATGATTGATGGAAAAAGCTTGTCTTCTATTGGCTGAAAACCTGCATAAAGACTCCCCTTGCATTTCACATAAAAATTGCACTTGGACTCCACAGGACAAAAAGAAGAAAGTTTCAGTAGGTACAGAAAAACTAAAAGAATACCACGTCCCAATTTTACTTTGAATTCATTGAGTATTGATTATGTACTTAGTTTTTAATATTAAGAGGAATGTTTATTATTTAATTATTGTGTGTGTGTGTGTGTGTGTGTGTGTGTGTGTAGAAAAGGGCACTATGTGTCTATGTGTGCCTTTAGAGGCCCATATGTGACTTTGGGGTTCCTCCTGGATGGCTCTACCTCCTTATTGCTTCCCTCTGGGATTTCCCAGGCTTTGTTTTAGAGGGCCACCTTTTCTGCCTGCCATTTTTCTGTGGGATCCAGATTCTGAATTCAGGTCCTTAGCCCCATCTATCCAGCCCCTCATATGTTATGTTACAATGATTATATTTATGGAAGTAGATACTGGAAACACAGTAGGTCATTGACATTCAACTTCTGAAGCATTCTGATTCTTGAGACTAAAGTTTAAAGTCTTATCTCATCAAGTTCTTGCAGCAATTTATAAGATTTAGGACATGGTTGAATTTTCTCCCTGTTCATATGAAATTAGATATGTGAAATTTGATATGTGAGACAACAATGTTATGCCCAGGTTTTAGAATATTTTTGACATTGAATTGGAGACAGTGCTATGCCTGAGTTCCGATGTTTTTATTTAAACTTATTTGTGTCCACTGAAAAATAATAACTATGGGATTGAAGAAAACCGGATAATAAATCATCCTCAGTAAATGTATCAAATGACCACTGATAAAAATATTGATAATTAAAAAATGATAATAACATAAATATATTTACCATTATCTATGGACCTGATATGTCAACTTATTATTGTTGACCATACCCATGAATATAAAGACCACATTAGTGGTACTCAGTGGGTTACTAAAATGTAAACAAATAAAGAGAACATGAATTTAGGAAGGTAAATGTGTTGAGAACACTCTCAGGGAAAATTGGAAGGAAAGTGCTGTTGGATATAAGCAAGATACATTGCATAGATTTATGAAATATCTAAGGATAAATACACATCGATTATCATTTAAAACATGCATGATGCAATCATTCAAATCATTAACGTAGTGCAGCTGCACTTCCTTACACTAGACCTGCACAAGAACAGATCTATTAATAGCAATAATCTTCCAGGCTAGTTATAACTTGATATCCCATAAGCAAAGTATGATTTCTTTAACAATAGGGCCATGAAATCTGCTTTTGGTGGTAATCAAAAGCAGTAGCAACAGGTAATATCAGTTTGAGAGTATTTGAGATCTCAAGGGGATTTCAAATAAATGTCTATGCAAAGCATCTATGCAAATGCTACTCCTTGCTTGTATGTATCATTATTGTCTTTTCATTAATAATGTTGTAACTGGCTGAATAAACACAGCAGAACAAAACTAACTTAAATACCTACATGACTAAAGTACACCAAATTATCTTCTATTACTTAATATAAATGCATTTTATAATAATGCTCATACTTATTCTTAGATGCTTAAACTATTCAAATACAAAATATAGAAAATGCTAAATGAATCTAACTTTATGCTTTTATAAAGAAAATGTGATAGATTGCCGGTAATTCACTTTGCATATATGTAGAGCATGATTTGACTGAAATGTTAGAATCAAAGGTAAATTTTTAAACAAATATAGCTCAATTGAGATCTGTTTAGAGATACCTGAATCCACTGTTTCAATCATCAAACAATTCTATCACTCAACATTATTATTTTTTTTTTGTTGAAAATGAAAATATACTTGTGGTAGTACTGGAATCTAAACTAGGACCTTGTGCATGACACATATTAGTTTAAAACAATGGAATCAATTAATTGGTAAATTCAGATATTTATCAGTTATAGACTATCTAATTCCAGGTAGCAGACATAAATGAAAAAGTAAATAGAGTACTGGATGGTATCAATAACCTTTTTCTAAGTAAGAGATCACCCTAAAATTCACTGGAAGAGAGAAAGAAAGGAAAGAAGGGGAGAAAGAGACCAAGGCAAACTATGGATTTGGTGTCTTCTTGTTTTCAGTACTGTGGATATCTGCATTTGGTGAAAGTTACCAAAACATGCACATTGAATAAGTATGTGCAGTTCTTTGTCAGATTTGAAAGATAAGAATGAATTATGCTTCAAAAATTGTACGACCTCAGCAATGTTTCCTGTTGCTTGAAAGACTCTGATTGACAGAATGACCTTCACGAGTGATGTTACCTCAAAGTAAGATGCATGGCAAGCCCTCCAATTCTAGATATGTAAATGTTAAATTGTTAGCAGTTATCAGAGAATCTTATAAGGACATCTAGAATGCCGTGCTCTCATTAATTCTTTTACTTATTGGGTAGAATTAGGTTGAGTATCTTTTGGACAACCATTGAAGGGAATATTGAAAGTGAACAAAAATAGAAATGGAGGAGCAAAAACAATAATGTGTGCTAATATTGTATGAAACTTTTGCTAATAGAATTACCAAGATGAACTCTTATAAGTGTCCTCAGTACTAATGTTTCTGATTACCCAGAAGCTTTGTCTGCTTTGTCCTGACACAGATAAGAAATAGACAGAATCATTATTTCAATGGCATTCAATAGGAAGATTAGCTATTAAAAAGCTACTTTTTCAGATGTTTGCAGAAAATTACCAAAAGAAGTTGGATACTATCCACTTTGGGAAAAATTAACAATATTTGTTTTTATTGCTTTGTTACTTATAGAGTTAACTTTCTCTGAGTTAACACTTCATCCCATATTATTCTCTTTTCTCTTAAAAATAATTGTACTGTGAAAGTACTCTGAAATGATTACAACAGCTAGTAAAACATATCAAATGGAATGTGCACAACCATCCTATTTTGCAGACCCTGGATAACAGTCAAACAACTACTAATGATTGTTGGTTCATGGTATATTAAGTAGTTCTGAGGTAGTTACTAGGGGACATACAATAGAGAAGAGATTTTATGAAGGATATTAAGTGTAAAGTCCAATTTTCTAAATTGTCCCTTCAGAACGAAAGTGGGAAGCAATTGCAAGGGACACAGCAGGGATGCTGAACGACATATATCCTTATTACCAAAAAAAAAAGAAGAAATGTATTCAGCTAAAGAGTCCATTGAAGTAGAAGGTCAGGTAGTCTGCATACAACTTTGAATCACCTAAACCTGCAAATGAAGAAGCTGTTTCATATTCTTTCCTTGTTTATAGATAAGAAAATATTATTAGCCCAAATGATATAATAATATTCAAAGTAATGTTGGAGGCTGAAAGTGGCTCCAATGATGGGTTTCCTCTCATTTTTAGGGGTTCAACCAGTATTAAGAAGTGATGGGGTCTCCATTCCCAAAATTTCTTTTGGCAATAGATGAAACTGGCAGAGAACAGATGTTACTACAGTGCTTAGTTAGCTACACATGAAGAATTTAGGCATCTTCTCTCTTGGGGAAAATCAGGAACATCACAGAAGAGGGGAAAGAATACAACAAAAGACTTACTAACCTGAGGTATCTCCAGTGGTTGGAGATGCATGCAGAGAATTATAACTGTACAAGCTGCTGAAAATAAGGGATAAGTGAGGATTTAATCCTCAACAAGGCATTTATGCTACTCAGATGGGCTCAGAGACCTTTGCCGAGGAGAGAACATAAAGAATGTAAGTATCGGGGAGGAGTATGTCACCCTGCCAATGAATACACAACAGAGATGTTACTGAAACCAAGCTTATAATAGTCCTACCTGTCCAATTCTTAACAGTAGAAAGAAGAGAAACCCTGATGATAAGCAATGGACGACAAATATAATCAGGTAAAATGGTTGAAGAAGAAATGCATCCAGTTAAATATTCAAGGGGGCAGCCTACTAGGATCCAAGAAATAGCCCCAAACCCAGGATCACAAAAATGGTCCTGGTTAAGTCCAATTGGATACAAAACAAAATAAAACAAATACCCAAACAAAACAAAATGCATGAAACCAGAAGGAAGAATTGCAAGGAAAGGATTTGACACAGAAGAAGAGATAAGAAAAGTTAGAGTTAAATGGATCAGAAAGTGTTATATGCACATATGATGTTGTCATAGAGCAAAATTCATCAATAAAGTCCAAAAATTCAGTGGATCATGAAATATATATATGTAATATTGCAAAGAGATTTGTAGATAATAAAAGGTAAGTGACGGATGGTAAGGAAATGGGAAATAGGGTCAAAGTGGCAGGCATGTATTACAGATGCATGTGATACTTTCAGAGAAAGCATGAATAAAAAATAAACTTACTCTACAATGGAAATCATCTATAATTATTACTCAATAAAAACTGTTTTTCTCAAAATCAAACCAGTCAAACAAGCAAAAATGAAATAATGATGTGACTGGCAGTATATTCTGAAGATTGCAAATAGGATTACTAGTTCCAGGTCAGTCGATATTATTGCTACTTCCTATAGGGTTCTGGGCATAACGCAATGGTTAAAGCATTTTTCTCACAAGCAAAAGGACTGGAATTCAGAGTTTAGATTTCTACTTGAAACTCCAGCCTTGGAAGACGGAGATAAGGAATTCCCTACAGCAAACCAGCAGCAGTAGCTTTATTGGAGAGCACTGGGTTTCTTGAAGAGACACTGTGTCAAAAGAATAAGATGGAACAGAGATCTAGGATAAGTCCCGACATCAATCTTGGTATTCTACACACATGGTCACACATATGTACAATGCACATATGTGCATATATGTACCATACATGCACCTACCAAAATGAAAATGGAAAAAATGAGAACTTTTACAGCTTTGTGTGTAATACATAGGTTATATATGAGCAGTTTTAGGAAAAAATCTTCCTCTTCAAAAATCAATAATTTTTTTTAAATTTTTTTTATTATTATTATTTATTCAACTGTGCGCATGTGTGTGTGTATGTGCGCGCGTGTGTCTGTGTGTGTGCGTGTGTCTGTGTGTGTGTAGAACCACGGACGAATTCGTGAACCACCGTGGACGCCTCCACCTCCTTCTGCCCCGGGATTCACAGGCTCCGCCCTACCAGGACCAGAAGCGCAGGCCGCCCCCGCTTCCGCCTGGCGTCTATACGTGGGATCTGGGAACCGAACTCAGGACCTTCCGCCTGCAAGGCGGAGGCTTAACCCCTGAGCCACCTCTCCAGCCCAAAAATCAATAATTTTTATATATAATATTCTAAAAATAATGCCATCTGTTATTAGTGTTAACATTCACTCTCACAAATTCTGAATGCCTACTGTCTCTATTGATTCTCATAAAATACCATACTGAGTAGAGCAAGTTTGACTGTTTCTTTCAACACTCAAGGATTTTCTTCATCATTAGAGCCTATGATGTTAAAACTGAATCTTTAACCAATATTTTCTTCTGATACTTTTTTTCCCAACATACTGAAAAAAAACCTACTTCCTATTCATGGTTCTGTTTAGACTCCATGTACCCCCATTTCCTCTCATCACCTTATCACAGTCTCCAACTCATGTGAACATGTGCTATTTCTCTTATTTTTTATGTTTCATCTGCATTTATTTTCAAATAAAAGCTAATGTTGAATAATAGAGAAAACCGTACTTGTTTTGTTGCTGGGATTCCCAAAATTTGATGCAGTTCTGTTAGTCACTTTTACTAAGTTTTGAATTCACAGCAACTAGAGCTTGAATCAACACTCCAGTGGTTGGCACTAGTGTGCTCCATTAGAATTTATCTTCTCTTACATTGCAGAGATTTGAATTTTGTTTAAAAATTTGTTTTATTTATGCCTTTGAGAGAGAGAGAGAGAGAGAGAGAGAGAGAATATATGAACAAATTCATATTATAGCTTGTATATGTCTTCCACAATGTGGACATCTGGAGATGAAACTTAGGTCACCAGGTTTTTTTTTTTAATACATTTTTTACTATTTCCACTTATACAAACTTAGTAGGTAGACCAGTTCCCTCCTTCCCTCTTCTTCCCCCCAAACCCCCTGTTCCCCCTCCCCTCCCTCTCCATCCGCCAGTGCCTCCCCTCCCCAATTCCCAGAGAGTCCTTTATTGTGTATGCCTAACTCTCCTCTGGGTCCTCCTCTCCGATGAGGTGCAAGGACCCAGTGGCATTTCCCTGAACCCTTTCTCGTGTTCCCCTTAAGCATAGAAACACTACTGTGACTGTCAATCCCTTGCCTCCAAGGATCTTGGTGCCTTTAGCTGATGCTAGACTTTGGGAGGTCAATAGTGTGTTGGACATTGAGCAGGGCATGCAAAGTCCTATTATGATTGCTTCATAAGTCACCAGGTTTGCGAACAGGTTTCTTATCCACTGAGATATCTCACTGGCTCAGATTTTTCAAAATTTTAACCTGTTAAATGGACAGCATTACATGTAATTCATACAGTTACATATATACATGTAGATGTGACAGTACATCTTAAGTAAAGACGTACATACCTTTAAAAGTTGTTTGCTTCATGCTAGAATAACTAGACTATCCATTTATACTAACTCCATAGCACATACTTGAGCACTCAAGTGCTGCTTGAGTACATGGGCAATGAGCATGATAATGCCCAGTAGGATATTTTAGAAAGGTGCTGGAATGCAGTTTGGAATAATTATAGGTCTATCAGTGATATTTTTCTGGCTGTTTGGTCAATCTGACATAAAGGTTGACTGCATGATATCTCACTTCTAAAGTAGCTTTTCATTCTCTGTCAATATCTTTTTTGATCACTCATTAAAATACCTTTGCAACTTCACTCAAACCATGAATTTCAAGTTTGGAACATTTAACTATAGTGTTACTCCCAATCCTCATTCCTTCTGTCCTCTTAGTTTTCTCTGCTTCTCTCTCTACTAGCATGTTAATCTTCATTTCATGTCCACTTTCCCTTCTACCCATGACTTTTCTCACTCTGAAAAAGAAATTTCCTCCAGCCAGTCTCCTGGAATCCTTGCACCTGGCTAACAAAGAACTCTTTCATATTTTCTCTATACGAGATTATTATTTATCTGACACTTCTCCCCTATTAATCTAGGACTCATAGAGATCCAAAACTCAGCCCTCATCTTATATTTTATATTAAACCTCACAGTATATATAGACTAACCCAGACAGCTCAATAAATCGAACAGATACCCAGTTCATAAAGGTGTCAGAAAGTTTCAGAGAATGTAGCCATTGTGACATTTACCAGCTGGCATTTATTAGTTTTTAAGTACCAGAAGAGAAGGAGATATCTGGCTTAGTGTTATTGTTGTGTGGACTTTCCCAAGACTTGTCTGTCTGCTTAGCAACAGCAAAGTGAAACCTCTCTTCACACTGTTGCATGCACATACGGATTAAATTTCTGTCTGGTGCTTGGGAGCTGCATTAGATTGTTTTTGATGACTAAACTAACAAAACTTGGAAGACCTCTTTATTGATTTTCTTAGACAGCCAGAAGTCTTGCCAAGAGGAATTTTGTATACCATCCAAGGCTTTTTATTATAGTAGTGATTTCCAGCATGGTCCTGGGAAAGAAGACCTTTAAGGTTTACTTTGTGGAAGCCATCACACAACAGAAGGAAAGAGGACACATTTCATGGCATTTCCAAAGCAATTTCTGTAGTGGGGCATGGAATTTGATACTTCCCATTTTAGAAACCTGGTTGACACCACACAAGCTCATGATGATTCTTTTGTGGATGTCTATTTTTTTGTATCGATTGTCATTTCTTGGATTGTGATATATTAAGTATCTGTTGTGAGGCAATTACTTAATTATATGATGTAATTTTGACTTTAAACTGCCCATGAAAGTAGGTAATACTACATGTTTAAGTGGGTAACATTCCACTTTTAAGAAATTTATAAAAGATTCACATCAGTGATTTGAAAAATGTTACAGATTTCAAACTGGATACTCCTAAAGAGTCATCTTTGAGTGTATTCCACTGGTAAAATTTAGTAAAAGTTACCTGAAACAAAGGTAGTTATCAGCTTTTTTGAATGATTTTCATTTGATCATGTACTTCTTTTCTTAGTTCAGTAGTGAGCACCAAATTGAAAAAAAAGTATATATATTGTTAGTCATAGTTTGAATGTGAATGTCCCTTGCAGTCTCATGTGTTTGAATCCTTAGCTGATGATGACTGAGAAGATTGTGAAAACTTTGGAGGTGAAGCCTTGCTGAAAGAAGGTGTGTCACAAAAGGTAGCCTAGAGTTTTGGTTGCCCTGTCCTGCTTCCTCTCAATCTGCACTCTCTGTTTTCCGTACGGATACTAGGAAAAGAATGGGTTCCCTATGTCTGCCTCTAGCCATGTCTTCTGTTGTGTGATTTCTACCATAATGGACTAAAACCCTTCTGGAACAAAGCAGGTATCCCTTTCTCTCTTAAGTTGTATATGATTATTATCTCACAGCAATAAAAGAGTCTGTCACACTCATGTGAAAACATAAGCAAGATCAACCTAATTCTACCATACCTCATTCATTGTTTTATGTGGCTTTAAAAAGAGATTTCAGGTTAGATAACCTTATTGAATAATGATCATGACCTTAAAAAGAAAGCTTAAATTAATGTACATTTCTGTTGTCCTTTTGTATTTTGCTCTTCTTTTTTTGGTGGTATTAGGGAATGAATGTGAGCACTTTTACATGCAAGATAAACATTTTGTAACTGAACTATATACTCAGGTCTTAGCATTACTCCTAGGAATGGAACCAACTAAATGAATATATATTACAAAGATGATTTATTAAATTGATTGTAAAACATGGTTTGGGTAGTCTAACAATGGCTGTCTTTACAATGAAGAGATTGAGAAAACTTGGTAGCTCCTCATTCCATAAGACTGGATATCTCATTATTTGCAGTCTGGTGTTGACAGCTTGGAGGGTTTCTGAAGAGCAACTGATAATCAGTCATTGTTGGAAAGTTAAGAAACAGAGTTCTACAGTCAGCAAAGGAGGATGGGGCAGCAGCATCACAGATACAGTCAGCAGCAAGACCCAAAGGATAGAAGAGGAAATCACCATTGCCCTTCCCTCAGACATCTTTATATCTGGGCTGGCTGCTTCCAAAAGGTGTTGCCCACCCTGGATGTGGGTCTTCTCCACTTGGTTACTCCTTCCAGAAACTATCCTCATGTCTTCCCAGAGACACTTCTCTTCTGACTCTAGATCTAGTCAAGTTTAACCACCATATAAATGATCTTACTAAGTTGTTTAGGTGGCCATTGAACTCTGCAGGCTTTAAAATTATGATCACTCTACCTCAATCTCCTCCAAAGACTTAAATTTTTGACCTGTACACAGGCCCAGGAAGGCAAGGTTTATTAACAATAGGCAAATGTATGAAGCACACATGTCAAACTTAACTTCACTACATAAGTGTATATCGTGATCAATGATCAGATACGTTGCTTTTCTCTCAATGTCTAGCACTTATTGATCACATTGTTGCTCTTCTCATCATGCATGGAAACCAGTGGGTGTATTTGTGTCTCCTCCTTGTCTTACAGCAATGATTCTATGAAAAAGCCCCCAAAATTTCAAAACAGAGTAAGAGAGAGGCATCCAATGAAGGCAAAAATCTCAAAAGCATGAATAAATGACAATTGGCACCAGAAGTGATTCATGGTTGCAATGAGAACCTTTCACTGTGCTCACCTATGAAGATGAGGGAAGGATGACAGAGGGGACAGGACATCACTGCAAGATGCATATGACTTGACAGAAACAGTCATTGGACTATATAAATTACTTGGGTATTGGTTGAAACAAAAAGCAAACAGAGATGCAAAGGAAGTGGTTAATCTATGAACCACAAATACCTAGAGCTCAAGAGATTCTGTCTACAGACAGACAAAGAGTGAAATAAATCATGACCTAAATGAGCAGCATATTTTCATTAAAAACAATGACTCACCACAAACAGCACTGGGACAATATTCACCATAATGAATACTCTGAGATGCTTTATGATGCTAAAACTCTAAATGATAAACTTATTTTAAGTTGTAACTGCTACCTTAACATTTTAAGATATATGGGGCAAGGGGAGAGTGGGATGGGTGGACAACAGAAAGGAAGAGAGGGGGAAGGGAAGAAAGGAGATACCTATTGAACTTGTAAAACTTGCTAAAAATAATAAAAATATTTTAAGATATTCTGCTGCATGGTAACTTATATACAACATGAAGAAACTAGTGCTAATCAATCTATATATAAAGTTTACCTGAAGAATTACTTTTAGCTTAGATATTGATACTGCATGAAAGAATTTAGAGACAATATTCATCTCCTGTTCAAGATTTGAACTTATTTAGATATTAACAACATTTAAAAAGTTGCTCTCAACTCCTTATGGTATTTGGCTTTGATTATCAACCCTACTGTATTTAGAATCATCCAGGGCAGACATATGTAGTCATGCCTCTGAAGATATTTTCTGGGAGTATTAACCGAAGACAAGAAAAAGAAGATCTACTTTGCAGATGGTTCTGCACACTGTGGAATACAGTCCTGAAAGTACTGAGGAGAAAACTGAGATCCATTCTGCAGGATTTAGAGATTATTTAATTTTATGTTGGTTTTGGTGGTTATCAAACTGCCTTCAGCAGTGAAACTTTGACCCAGACACATAGTATACAGGAAGACTGGATCCCCAACTTCAGAATAAACAGAGGACTTGACTCAGAACTCAATTGTGGACCAATCATCTCATAACAGTACTTTGTTCCCAGCACCTAAAGGAATCTTAGGAGTCAGGGGGAGACACACATTCCCAGTATGGTAGATTTCTATTCTTGCCTGCAGCTTCACCTACAGGTGGCTGCAACAGTTCTTGGATGAGAGTATCCAGTGACAGTGGGCTATACACAAAAATGTGGGTCGTGGGCTTTTCCCAATGCTTTTCTGGTTTTGGCAGCCTGTGTTCTTAGGAAACATAATTGTAATGTTAGCTGTACTATTGTAGTAGGGAAAAGCTTCATTATTTCCATAATCTCATTATCTGGTCATTAACCAGTGACTAGAATCATGGATGACATATCTGTGTCAGATGGGGTAAAGTTCATCAATGAACTGCCATTTATAAATGTCCCTCCTTCATACTGAAGAACATACCAATTGAAAATATAGGTAAACATGGACTCAGATTACCATCTACTGATAAAACTAGGGAAACATATCAAAAGCAGCATCATGGCAAATGTAGTCTTACACTACCCTCTCATGATCAAAATAGTACAAGTGACAATAAGCTCATAAAATACAGAGCTTGAATATACATATCCACATGGGTACAAGCTGGGCTAGGGTGATGGCTGTTTTTCAAACCATTGCCTCATAAGCAAAGGGACTTGAGTTCAAATCCCCAGAACTCATGTTATTATATGGGGGTGAAAACTGCGGTAGCTTTTAACTCTGACCCTGAAAGGTGGAGCCTGGAAAATGCTAGAGCAAAGCAATAAGGAGGTAAATAAATCGAGGATGATTCCAGATATTATGCTTGCACTTCCACAGGCACAGACATTCAAATGTCCTCTGATACACACACACAAATATCACACACACACACACACACACACACACGCACGCACACACACAAAATGGGCAAAATCTAAAACGGAGTTGTTCAGTGCCCAGTGTCAATGCTGATGTGAAATGCATTTGATGGATCTGGAGTATCCCACAAAGATTCACTGTTCCCAGGAAACTTAAAAATTCATGACTTAACAGAATTTTTCAGATCTCTAGGGTGTACTCTTAAGTAGATGGTTGGGGTCGACCTTTCTTCATATGGTCCTATCACATCAGGCCTCAAAAATATGAACAGAATAAATATTTTCTCTAAGTATATTGTGCAGAATAATTTTGTAATAATGACAGAAAGTTAGGCAACATAAACATATACAACGAGACCTTGAATGGGATTGCATTCTCGATGGTCAAAATAAGGCATCACAAACTGTATCATAGTTGATATAAGGAAATTCTTAGATGGATAATTAAGAACAAATATCTTTTAAGGAATATCAGAGAGCTTCAAGACACAGAGAAATGATTTAATAACCTAACAAAGACATGGAAGCACTTAAAAAGCAAATGACTGAACTGCAAAATACATTCAGTATGAAATAAGTATGCAACAGAGGCATGGGTAGTACGAGAGATTATGCAGAAAAGAAATTACAACAATCTTAAAGACATTGTTGGAAAATATATTCACAAGAGTAAAATTAAATAAATTTAAGTGAATAAATGAATAAAGAACACTTTGGGATAACTTTCAGCATTAGAAGAGCAAACATCTAAATTTACTGGATTTCAAAGGGAAGCTGAGATTATCGCAGAGCTATGAAAACAAATTTAAGAATTGATAAATCTAAGTATACAAAGCCAGAGAATATTATGAATATCCACAATAAAATCAAAGTTAACCAATGACAGGATTTTGACAATGAGTATCCCCAAGACTTATAGCAAAGATCTAAATGGTTAAGTAAAGTTCCTTAAGGAAACAAAGAAATCTATGACACTCATGGATGTCCTAATTCCCCTGAGAATGGAAGCTTCAGAGACCAAAACAGATTGGAATGTCTGCTTCATATTACTTAAGGAAAACAATTCATACTGAAAACTACTGTGCATGGCAGAACCACAGTTAGAAATAAAAGAAAATGAAAGCATCATAGATAAGAGAAGCACAAAGAAAGGCAAAAGATTCATGTGCAATGTATGTCTGCAAGATCCTCCTATAGCTAATGGTATGGGGAGCTCTTCAAGCTTGAGGAAACTTTTCCAAGGAATATGAAGAAAACATTAAAAATATCAGATCACTTCATGATGTTCTGTAATATTGTAATCACTGTGCATGAATCTTTCAAATTGTAATTAAAAGATAAGTATTTAAGCATAATTACATTAGTAAGAGATTGGCAGTAAAGAAAGACACAGCATAATGCTAAAACTAAATTTGTAGGATAGGGATATGGCTCAATGTTTATATCTTTTACATTGGAAGCAAAAGGACTTGAGTTTGGATCTCCATATCCCATGTAAAAATGTCAGATGTTATGGCAGTGGGCTATAGACCTGATCCTTAAAGGTGAAACCTTTGAAACCCCAAAACAAAGCAACAAGGTGAAAGAGAAATCCAGGAATACATCTACTGTTAAACTTGTGTCTCCATAGCCACACACATTCAAGTGCCCTCTTGTACACATGCCCTCTCTCACACATAAAACACACATGCATACATCCATGTATATGCAGCACAGACATACACACACATATACAGGAAAAAATTATTCAATTTATGGAGCTCAAGGCATATAATTACTGAGTATTAATGATATAAAGCCTTTCTTTTTGCCTTTTGCTTATCTTGACAGTAATGTTACATCGTCATTTTAAATTAGCTTATTAAAATAAACATATATTATTCTATGTCTTGTAATAGTTATTAGTAGACATTTATAATACACATACCAGAAATGAAAATAAAACTGTCAAAATGTAAAAATAACTGAACAGTAAAAGACGACAAAAGAAAAAGGTAGGGAAAGAATTAAATAAACTGAACTCAATCTAGAAAACAGGATACAAGCATGATTATATTAAGATTTTCCCTGAATAATTTGCTGGTGAGCTTTCATAGTACCAGAGTGTACTTTGTAAACTGTTTGAGGAGAATTACAACCAAAAGTCTTATCGATTTCTGGAAGCTCCAAGCTGCTATAACAACTATCCTGCAAGAGGCAACCATCAGTGCACTAGTGACATGAACGTCAAAGGACAGCTAACAGTTTTCTGATAGGACTTAAGGCCCATTTTCAGCAGGAATCACATTCCTGGTACTGAACACTAGACCAAGAACCTATGAAAGGGGAGGTTTGTGCAAACCATTAAGATTTATATATAAATGCACTATGTCAAATAGTTTTTGAACATTTGTCATTATTGGTAATGCACTTGGTACTCAACCTAGAAGTTTCATTTTGCAAAGCAGGTGCATATTACAGTAAATCGCAACCTTCCAAAGTGCAACAAACAAGTGATTACAGATTTTTTAACCCTAAACAGAGCATCTAACACCCACCCACTCTACAGGTCTTGGGGAATATTATGGAAGACCAGGCAGAGCAACTGAAAGAGCCTGAAGGCAGGAAGTGTGAGAGCAGACATTATCTTCTCAACATGACATAGTTGCTGTATCTATAAATTCACTGGATGTGTATTTCCAAAAGACCTGAAAGGATTTGTCCTGTCAGAATTTCCCAGTGGAAGGCGAAAGATCTCAAGAAGCCTCACACCTCCCTGAGAGCCTGATGAGAGTTAATGCAGACATGCTTTTTTCAATGGTATGTCCACTGATATATAATTCATGCTCCAACAAGCTCCCAGGCACAATTCACCAAAGGCAATCTAGATGATATTCAGTAGGACACATTTGAAAAGACATGAGAATAAGAGGGAGACTTGCAGAGAAGATAAAAAGTAGTAATGGCAAAAAGATGGGAATAGGATGTGGGATCAAAGTGTGAATATATCATAACTTCACTATATTCATGCATGAAACTGTAAATAAACAAAAAAATCAGACAAGCCTTAGAAGATTTAAATAATAGAAAATTGCTAACAAAAAGTCTTTCTCTAGTGATCATTTCAAATATTTGTGAAATTAAAAGGATAGGCTGCATGAAAAAAAGTAAATGTATTAATATGTAAAATTAAATGACACTGAGTGACTCCATAAAATAACAGAACCCACCCAAATGTTTCTCAGAAGAAACTCACTTTTTCTTCTTCTTAGGATAACATGTAGACTGATAATAAAAGGATGGAGAAAGGAGCTGGAGAGGTAGCTCATAGGTTGTAGCAGTTTGCCTGCATGGTTGCTGATAAATGACCATCACACAGCTTAAGAGAACAAGGAGTTTACTTTCTTATGACAGTCTGGTTACAGTTCTCAGTCCAGCTTGACGGGAGAGGATATACCAACACCAGGGCCAAGGGAACTGGCCACACCATCACTGCATAATGGCTGAGAGATGGGCAATCCTTACTTGCCAGACCAGCATATCTGGTCAAGTGAACAGAAGGATCCCAACTCTCTCAACCAGCTCTCTGTGATTTATCCAAGGCCTAATCCCACCCACCATGGGCTGGGTCTTCCCCAGCAGCTAGACAATATCCTTCAGGTTTGCTCTGGGCTTAACTCAACCATCAACTCTCCACAACTGTGCCCAGAGCTCAAACCCTCAAGAGTCAAGTTGACACCTGTGCTTAACTATGACAGAGGTTAAGCGTCTGCCTTGCAGGTGGAAGGTCCTGAGTTCAGATCCTAGACCTCAGGTACAGACGCCCGACAGAAGCCAGGGAGGCCTGTGTTTCTGGTCCTGGTAGGGCAGAGTAAACAAGGAGGAAGTGGAGGTGGTCCATCTTGGTTCCCGAATTCGTCCGTGTTTCTACACACACATGTATACATACACACACACATACACATGCACACACACACAATTGAATAAATAAAAAAAGGATGGGGAAATATTTTATACAAATACAATTCAAATGAAAACTGAAGTATCTTTTCATATATCAGATGGAATAGAACTTAAATTAAAAACAGGGTGAAGAGAAAAATGTTAGTGCACAAATATTATAGGAAAATGGCAATTTTCTAAATATTTGCATATAAGAGCACGTGATTATATAGATGATATATCTTAATTATAATATATTTTATTATATACAATGGATATAAAATATGTCCATTAAAAAGCATTGGAGAATGAATGATGAAGCATCTTGCATTCATCAGTGGTCAAATTTAGATAACAAATATCAACAAATCAATATTGCACTCAGACTAAATGTAAACATGTCTGTAGCATTTTCTAATCATTCCAGAATCTGCATTTTTCTCAACATATTCTTTGGGAAATATTTATCATGCTTTTGGTCATAGAAAAGTGTCAATAATTTTTTATTTGAAATCTTATGAAATATTCTTTTATAATTACATTCCAACAAAGCTATTAGTAACAAGAAAAAATTCAAATATTTATACAAAGTTATCAAAATGAGACAATTAGGTTTCAAAAATCCATGTGGTCAATGAAGACACTTAGAAGTTAGGGGAAAATACATTTATTTTAGGGAAAAAAAACTGCACATGAAAGGCCAACTGCCAAAGTTCATGGATAGTGGAAAATGAAATTGAAAAAGAAAGCACATATATAAGAATAGTAATTTCTTGATTCATCTCAGCAAACTAGGAAACAAGAACAAACCAAACCCTAACAGTAGTGAAAAGGAAAAAAATATAAATGAATAAACAATAAATGAATTAAAAGCAAAAGGCAATGGAAAACATGGACTAAATATGGACCTGGCTTTTGGTAACATAGGTAGAATCAACATACAAAAGCATAAGTTTGTGTAAAATCAGAACTGAAAGAGGAATTATTGTGACTTCCAGCATAGAAGTACAAAAATTCATTAAATATCATTTTGAAAAATGATAATATCAATTTTAATAATATGTAAATATATTACAAATATGTGAAGATAATCACGAATGATCTAGGCAAATAAGGTTGAATAATCTCTATAATAAATATAACAAAATATTGACAAAGCAATTTAAAGAAGACATGAATATTGTTAAGGTATTCCTGCATTGGAAGAACAACATTGGAGGAATAAAGTGTCTATATTAGGAATAGAGATCTTTGGTTTCAATCTCCATTAATATATTGATAGTATTCTTCACAGAAATAAAAAAGTACTAAACATGTTCAAAATCGAAAATGAAAGATCAAGCCATCTTCAATTCAAAGAACAAAACTACAGCTATTGTGCTCCAGTCTTCAAAATACACTACTACAAAGTTGTGGTAGCAAAACTAGAATGCTCATATATAAAGACTTTCATCAATGGTACAAAATAAAAACTCTAGAAGTAACTTATTCATTGACAGCCATCTGATCTTTAAACAAAGGTACAAAGAACACTCTTTGGGTGTGGTACATTTATACAATGGAATACAACTCATGCAATTTTCTGGGAAATGTATGGAATTAGAAACAATTATATTAAGTGAAGTATCCCAGACATGGAAAATTAAGCCCCGTATGTTCTCCCTAATAGGTGCGTCCTAGTACCAAACCCACTTAGAGACACACTCAAAGACAAATCTCTATAATACCTGCAGTAATTTTAAAGATTATAAACAGGAGGGATGGGGAAGAAGGGCCCCAACAGAAACAAGGAGAGAGGGGACCATGTTACAGAGAGAAAATAGGCCACCATCAAGAACTGCAAGTAAGTAATGAGATATCTGGTTAAGTTCACAGACTTTCCTTTCTGATCATTTGCAACTGATGGGGTATGATCTTACCAGAAGGGGAGGGCATATACTCTGGCAGATAGAAAGTAACCATTTGGCAATGAGAGACTCACCCCCAACTCACCACGGTCTCCTACTTTTATTCCATCTACCTTTGAATATACTCTTATAATAAGACTCTAATTTAACAGGTTTTTATCTCTGGCCAGAGTGACATCTAATACCCATCAGGATGGAGCCAAGGGCATTGCAGGAGCAGCAAAAACCGAAAAAAAATCAACAAACCATAATTCAGAACATCAGAGACTCTATATTAACCACCTGGAACTAGGCCAGCCTAATCTCTCCCCATCCTGAAGCTCAGGGAAATTTGCAGAAGAGCGGGCGGTAAGATTGTAAGAGCATAAGGATGGGAGGAGTAATGATATGCAAGATATTCCACACAAGTTAGGGCTGAAGCAATCATAATAGGACTCTGCATGACCTGCGCTATGTCCAACACATTATTGACCCCACAAAGTCTAGCATGGATTAAAGGCACTAGGATCCTTGGAGGCTAGGGACTGCACAGTAGTGTTCCTAAGCTTAAGGGGAACACAAGAAAGGGTTCTGGGTAATGCCCCTGGGTCCTTGCACCTCATCGGAGAGGAGGACCCAGAGGAGAGTTTGGCATGCACATTAAAGGATGCTCCGGGGATTGGGGGGGGGTAAGGCACTGGGGGATGGGGAGGGAGGGGAGAGGGGACCGGTGTATCTGTTAAGTTTGTATGAATGGAAATAATAATAATAATAATAATAATAATAATAATAATAATAATAATAATAATAATAATAAAAAGAACACTCTTTGGGGAAAGAATTCCTAATAAAGTACTGCAGAAATGGAATATATGTATTCAGAAAGATTGGCATAGCTTTATATCATGCTTAGTATGCAAAATTTATTCCAGGTTAAAGATTTAAATGTACAAGATAGGTTAAATTTTTATAAGATTGAAATAGTATAGAATAGATAGTATAGAATTTTTATATGGACCCCTAAGTACAGAAAAGAAAATGTCAGCAAGAGAAATTACATTAAGCTGAAAGCTTTTCACAAATATTAATTTCCCTATAGAATGGAGGGAATAACTCTAGCTAACCATACCTGACAAGGCACTAATTCCCAGCTTATATAAGCTACTCAGTCTCAATAGTTTAAAAGAAATTAACCAATTGAAAATGGGCTGTAGCCATGAAAAGACATTTCTTAAAAGCAGATATACTAATTTCCAAATAAACATTCAATACACACTCATAGTAGCAATAGCATCATTATTAAATATTATATTTATGCATGTATATGTAATATTTAGCATTACTACTGTTCAAAGAAATACAAACCAAACATACAATTCATTCATGGAAAAAACAGCTATTATCAAACAGAGAAATCATAGGTGTTCTGCCAAGGATGTGAAGGAATGGAAAGTAGCCCTTAGCACACTGTTGAGAGAAATGCAAAGTAATGAATCCATTATGGAAAATAATGTGAGCATTTCCTCAAAAGATTAAAAATAGATCAGCAATAGAATTCAGCCATCACAACCCTGGGCGTACAGGAAAAGGAAATGAAGTCTTTAGCCTAAAGAAAGTGTCTCACTCCAATTTTTTATTGCAGTACAATTCACAGTAACCAAGAAATTAAAACCACCTGAGTGCCCATTTCCAATGCATTGTTAATGAAAATATGGTATACATGACCAAAACTGAAGTTGTATACTTATCTCCCAGGTTTTATGGGAATGAATTCAAATTGTATCAATTACCTTAATTTAAGGCATGAAACTTTGTATCTGCTTAAAAAAAATAAAAAAGCATGATGAAAGGACTTTAAGATATAAGCACAGGAATAGGCATTCAGCATAGAATTCCATTACCTCAGGGAATAATAGCCAGGATAACCAAACAAGATTCTGTGACTAAATGTATTTGTACAAACAGTTTGCCATTTATTCATCTAGCAGAGAATGACTATTCAGAAAATATAAAAACTTCCCAAAACTAAATATTCAATCAATGAATATGAGAAATAAAGTGAACAGGCAGTTCTCAAAATAAGGACAAACTAAACAGCAAATAAATAATCAGATATTTAATGCTTTCGGCCATTACAAAAAAATGAAAAGGATTGGAGAAATAGCTCAGGGATTAAGATTCTGCCTCCTAAGCAGAAGTTCCTGAGTTCAGATCCCAAGCCCATGGAAAATATGCCAGGCCAAAGGATGATTTGGGAATCATCCTGGATTTCTTTTGCTTCCATTTTTCTTTGCTCTGGGATTTCCCAGGCTCTGCCCACCAGGGACAGAAGTACAGATTCTCTAAATTTCTGCCTTGTGTTTTTTACGAGGGACTTGAGATCTGAACTCAGGACCTTTTGCTTAAGAGGCAGAATCTTAACCTCTGAGCCATTTCTCTAGTCCCTTTCATTTGTTTGACCTGCTTCATGGCTGACATGTCAACAGCTCCCCAAAATCTAGCACAGATCATGGGGGAGAAGGCTTCAGGCAATAGGATCTTTAGAAGTAAGGGATTAAGTTGTCATAATAGAGTTCCCATGCTAGGGACAGCCCAAGTTATGCCACTGAGTCCTCACTAGGGTGGAAGACTCAGAGGGAGGTTTAGCACCCACATAAACCAAGGGATGGGAGGGAGGAAGCAGTAGGCACAGAGGGGGGAGGGAGGGAGAGAGAAGAGGGGAAAGCACAATGGGGAACAACGGGGCAGAGAGGGGAGAGGGAGAGGAAAGCGTTACTTATTGAGTTTGTATGATTAGGCAAAAATAAAATGTGCAATAAAAAATTAAAACAAACAAAGAAATAAAGAAATACAGGATGATTCCTGAAGTCACCTTCAATCCTCCACAGGAACACACAGTGCCCTTTGACACACACACAAAATAAATAAATAAAATTGTAAAAGAAAAAGAAACCTGAAGACACTGAATATAGCCTCCATTAATACTCCATCTTAGGCCAGTCAGAACGACTGTTGTCTCATGCTTGTTTGTGCAGTCCAGGTAAGGCATCCTACTTCCCAGGTACTCCCCACCAGAATTCAGGGTCACCTGCTCCTCCCAGCCCCTTCCACCATTCAGCCTGAGCAGCGCCAAAGCTGCCCAAGGCTTGGGTGAACTAATGGCCACGCCCCAGGTCTCAGGTGAAGCCCACCGATCATTCTTAGCCCCTCCCCCGCTTCCTCCAGTCCTGAAAACACACTTGCTCACCTGGTCCAGGTAAGACACTCTGCTTCCCAGGTACTTCCCACCAGAACCTAGGTCACCCGCTCCTCCCAGCCTCTCCCACCATTCAGCCTAAGCAGCGCCAAAGCTGCCCAGGGCTTGGATGGACTACTGACCAAGCCCCAGGTCCCAGTTTAAGCCAGCTGATCATCCTTAGCATCTCCCCCCTCTTCTGCCTGCCCGGAACACTCTCAGACCAGGTAAGGCACCCCTGTCTACTAAACCTGATTTACTTGATATACTAACTAATAGCCTCATCTTGGAAATAACAATAACAACAGGCAAACACACCCAACTTCAAGGCAACCACTAGTAATAACTTCCAGAGAGCAGTTATACCAACTAAATTGGTTCAGTCAAAAACACATAGAAACTGTAAGGACTCAAGAGACAAAACAATAATGTCCAAGTCAAAGTGTAGATCCATGAGAATCAAAACCCAAGAAAACAAATCTCTCACTGAAAGAATTAACCCCATTGCTACAAATTCTAACCAGAACAAATTCACAGAAAATAGCCAAAAAAGCCACGCCCAAGATAACAACTTTCAAATCATCACCATTACCATGATCAATGCTATGAAAGAGGAAATCCATCAGGGAGGAGTTAAATAACCACATAAACCATTTTGAAGAAGAATACAACAGACACTTGGAAAAGTTGAGAAAAACAAATTCAAGAAACAAAAATAGGCATAGAGCAGTTAAAACAGACTCAAGCAGAGTTTAAAACTGAGATAAAAGACAAGTTATCTTCAACCCAGAACTCAACAGAAAGTCTTATCAGCAGAACAAACAAAGCAGAAAATAGAATTTCAGACCTTGAAGACAAAGTGAGAGTATTAATCAGCTCAATGGAAGAGGTTGTTAAAGCCAAAAAGATACCTGAGCAGAATATTCAAGAGTTATCAGACACCCTGAAGAAGCCTAACATGGGCATTCATGGAATACCAGAGCAAGAATCCCAAAATACCACACCTCAGGAAATTTTTCAAGCTATCACCAAGGAAAACTTCCCTTATCTAAAGAATGAAAGGCCCATCCAAATACAAGTCTTTCCACACCCCAAACAGATATGACCAAAATAGAAACTCTCCACAGCAAATAATAGTCAAAACACTCCACATTCAAGACAAAGAAAAGGTGCTGAGAGCTTCAAGGGAAAAAAAAAAAAAAAATCACTTTTAAAGGTAAAGCTATTAAAATAACAAATGACTTCTCAATGGAAACAG
This sequence comes from Typhlomys cinereus, assembly GCA_023101885.1. Taxonomy (NCBI): domain Eukaryota; kingdom Metazoa; phylum Chordata; class Mammalia; order Rodentia; family Platacanthomyidae; genus Typhlomys; species Typhlomys cinereus. The sequence continues at coordinate 2,798,647 of JALPQD010000306.1, read as the reverse complement.
TAAAAGCAAGAAGAGCTTGGAGAGACATACTTCAAGTACTAAATGACCAAAAATGTCAACCCAGGCTGATATACCCGGCAAAACTATCTGACATGATTGAGGGAGAAAGAAAAGTTTTCCACCACAAAGTCAACTTGAAGGCTTACATATCTACCAAACCAGGCCTTCAAAAAATGTTAGAAATGATACTCAACTTGAAGAAAAAAACATGCATATCCAGGAGGACAGAAGGGACCTAAAAGCCAAACAATAATCTTATTATTATTATTATTTATTCAACTGTGTATGTGCATGTGCGCATGTGTCTCTGTGTGTGTGTGTCTGTGTGTGTGTCTGTGTGTGTGTAGAACCACGGATGAATTCGTGAACCACCATGGACGCCTCCACCTCCTTCTGCCCAGGGATTCACAGGCTCCTCCCTACCAGGACCAGAAGCGCAGGCCGCCCCCGCTTCCGCCTGGCGTCTATACGTGGGATCTGGGATCCGAACTCAGGACCTTCCGCCTGCAAGGCAGAGGCTTAACCCCTGAGCCACCTCTCCAGCCCCAAAGGTTGCTGTGAGGAAGCTCACAGAGGTTTTTTTTTTTTTTTTTAATTTTTTTATTATTATTATTATTTATTCAACTGTGTGTATGTGTGCGCACGCGCGTGTGTGTGTGTGTGTGTGTGTGTGTGTGTGTGTGTATGTGTGTGTCTGTGTATGTGTAGAACCACGGACGAATTCGCGAACCACCATGGATGCCTCCACCTCCTTCTGCCCTGGGATTCACAGGCTCCGCCCTACCAGGACCAGAAGCGCAGGCCGCCCCCGCTTCTGTCTTGCGTCTATATGTGGGATCTGGGATTCGAACTCGGGACCTTCCGCCTGCCACGCGGAGGCTTAACCCCTGAGCCACCTCTCCAGCCCCCAAATAATAATCTTACAATAGCCACAAAACACAAAAAATGTCCAGAATTAAAAATAATTTCTCCACTATAACATTAAGAGTCAGTGGAATTAACTCACCGATCAAGAAACATACATTACAAACTTGGATTAAAAACCACAATCCATCAATCTGGTGCCTTCAGAAAACTCATCTAATCACCAAAGATAGGAACATCCTAAAAATAAAAGGCTGGTCTAAAGTTCTGCAAGTTAATGAAACCAGGAAGCAGGCAGGGGTAGCCATTATACTGTGGGACAAAGTGGACTTCAAACCAAAAAAAAATCATAAGAGACACAGATGGTTACTACATTTTAGTCACAGGTACAATTCAACAGGAAGACTTCACAATACTGACATATATGCTCTTCCATGTTCATTAAGCAAACCCTACAGGATCTAAAGGGAGAAATCAAACCGAAACCATAATTCTTGGAAATTTTAACACAGCCCTCTCAACATGGGATAGATCAACAGGTCAAAGGCTTAACAGAGACACTTTGGAACTTAGTCAAACCTTTACTGAAATGGACCTTGCAGATCTCTTTCAAACTTTCCATCCATGCACCAAAGAATACACATTTTTCTCAGCAGCACACGGAACTTTCTCCAAAATAGATCACATACTGGGCCACAAAACAAATCTTCACATATACAGGAAAGTTGAAATTCTAGCCTGTATCCTATTAGACCACCATGATGTAAAGCTTGACATCCACAACACAACCAACAACAGAAAATACACTAACTCCTAGAAACTTAACACTAAGATGTTGAATGAGAATTGGATTAAGGAAGACATTAAAAAGGAAATTCAGGATTTCCTGAAAGTGAACAATAATGAAAATACAACTTTTCAAAATCTTTGGGACACAATGAAATCTGTCCTAAGAGGTAAGTTCATAGCTCTTAATGTCTACATCAAAAAAATGGAAACATCACAAATAAATAACTTAGCAATGCAGCTTAAAGCTTTAGAGACACTAGAGCAATCTGATCCCAAAAGCAGTAGAAGAGAGGAGGTTAGCAAAATAAGAGGAGAAATATCCAAAATCGAGATTAGGAAAATGATACAGAAAATCAACCAGTCAAAAAGCTGGTTCTTTGAAAAAATCAATAAGATTGATACATCTCTATCTAAATTAACCAAAAGCAAAAGAAAGAAAACACAAATTAACAAAATTAGAAATGAATATGAAGTTATCACTACTGATACCCAAGAAATTCTGAGTATTATAACATAATATTTCGAAAACATATACTCTGTGAAATCTGACAAAAGAAATGGATCAATTCCTAAGTAAGCACAACTTACCTAAATTGAATCAGGAAGTTGTAAATTATATAGTGGTCCTATAACATATGAGGAAATTGATGAAGTAGTCTCAAATCTTCCCACTAAAAAATGTCCTGGACCAGATGGATTCAACACAGAGTTCTACCAGACATTTAATGAACAAATAACTGCAATACTCCTTAAACTGTTCCATCAAATAGCAAAGGAAGGAACATTACCAGATTCTTTCCATGAAGCTAATATCGTCTTAATCTCAAAACCTAATAAAAATACACTTAAAAAAGAAAAATATAGGCCAATCTCTCTGATGAACACAGATGCAAAGATTCTCAACAAAGTCTTAGCAAATCGGATTCAAAAACATATCAAAAGATTATTCATGGGAATCAAGTAGGCTTTATCCCAGGCACACAAGGTTGGTTCAACATATGCAAATCAATAAATGTAATTCACCATATAAACCAATCCAAAATTCTGGACTACATGATACTCTGGATAGATGCAGAGAAAGCTTTTGACAAGATCCAAGAGCCATTTAAGATCAAAAATCCAGAAACAGTTGGAATGGAAGGAGCCTTTATCAATATAATAAAAGCTGTATACAATGATCATACAGCAAGGATTACACTCAATGGGAAAAACTTGAAGCATTCCTTCTTCGAACAGGAACTAGACAAGGCTGTCCACTCTCACCACTTCTATTCAATATTGTACTTGAAGTCTTAGCTGAAGCCATAAGACAAGAAAGGGAGATAAAAGGGATTCAAATCGGCAAGGAAGAAGTCTAGTTATCTCTATTTGCAGATGACATGATCATGTACCTGAGTGATCCTAAAAATTCCACCAGGAAGCTCCTGGAATTAATACATGAGTTCAGCAGGGTGGCAGGTACAAAATAAACATACAAAAATCAGTGGCCATCCTATATGCCCAGAATGAAAGAAGTGAAAAAGCCCTGAGTGAAACAATCCCATTTACTATAGTCCCTAAAAAAATGAAATACCTTGGTATAAACCTAACCAAGAAAATAAGAGACCTTTACAATGGAAACTTTAAAACCCTAAAGAAAGAAATTGCAGAAGACACCAAAAGGTGGAAACACTTCCAATGTTCCTGGATTGGCAAAATCAACATCATCCTACCAAAGGCAATATACAGATTCAATGGTATACCAATCAAAATCCCAAAGCAATTCTTTAAAGAGGTTAATCAAATAATTTCAAAATTCGTATGGAGGCACAAAAGACCCAGGATAGCAAAACAATCCTGAGTAATAAAAACACTGCTGGAGGTATCACCATACCAAACCTTAGTATATACTACACATCCATAATTATAAAAACAGCCTGGTACTAGCCCCAAAATAGACACACAGATCAATGGATAAGGATTGAAGACCCAGATAAAAGCCCACACAACTACAACCATTTGATCTTTGACAAAGGGGCCCAAAAAATCCAATGGAAAAAGAACAGCATCTTCAACAAATGGTCCTGGCAAAACTGATTGTCCACATGCAGAAGATTAAAACTGGACCTGTACTTGTCACCATGTACAAGACTTAATTCCAAATATATCAAGTGCCTCAATATAAGGCTGGAGACTATAAAAAAACCTTAGTTGAAAGGATAGGGTATTTCCTTAAGCTGATTGGACTAGGCCAACAGTTCCTAATCAGAAATCCAATAGAACAGTCAATACAACCAACACTCAACAGATAGGATCTTATGAAATTAAAGAGATTCTGTTCAATTAAAGAGATTGTAAACAGAGCACAAATCAACCCACAGAATGGGAGAAAATCTTCACTAACCATATATCTGATAGAGCTCTATTATCCAGCGGGCACAAAGAACTTAGAACACTAAACACCAAGGAAACAAATGGCCCAATTAAAAATGGGCCTTGGAACTTAAAAGAAATTTTCCAGGAAAGAAATTGAAATGTCTAACAAATATCTTTAAAAATGCTCTGTATCCTTAGCCATCAGGGAAATGCAAATCACAACCTCCTTGAGATATCATCTCACCCCTATCAGGATGGCAAAAATCTACAATACAACAACACCAAATGCTGGAGGGGATGTGGAGAGAAGGGAACTCTCCTACATTGCTTGTGGGAATGCAGGCTCATACAGCCACTCTTGCGAGCTGTCTGGCGATTCTTAAAAAAGTTAAAGATTGAAATGCCATATGACCCTGCTATTCCACTATTGGGAATAATCCCCCATACAGCAAAAATTCATCTTGATAGCACAAGAACAGCCATGTTCATAGCAGCATTCTTTACAATAGCAAAGTCATGGAATCAATCCAAATGTCCAACAGTTGACGAGTGGATAAGGAAAATGTGGTACATTTGTACAATGGAATACTACTCAGTCATCAAAAATGATGAATTAATGAAATTTGCCAGGAAATGGATGGAATTAGAAAAAAATTGTATTAAGTGAAGTATCCCAGAAACAGAGAATTAAGTGCCATAAGTACTCCCTAATAGGTGAATCCTAGTACTGAACCCACTTAGTGATACACTCAAAGATAAATCTCTGTAATACCTACAGAAAATGCAAACATTATAAGCAGAGAGCAAAGGTGAAGGAGGGCTTGCCAGAAACAAGGAGAGAAGGGATCATGCTACTGCAGAGGTTAGGCCACCATCAAGGACTGCAAGTAAGTCATGAAACATCTGGTGGGCTCACAGACTTTCCTTACTAGTCACTTGCATCTGATGGTGTATAATCTCACCAGAATGGAGGGCATAGAGTCTGGCAGATAGAAGGTAACCATCCTGAAAAGGGGAGACTGACACCCCTCCCACCTCACAGTGGTGGTCTCCTACTCTTATTCCATCTACCTTTGAATATATTCTTATAATAAGACTCTATTTTATCAGCATTTTATCTCTAGCCGGGGGTTGATATCCAATACTCATCAGGATGGAGCCAAGGACAGTGCAGGAGCAGCAAAACTGAAAAAAAAATTAACAAACCATAATTCAGAAAATTAGAGACTCTACATCAACCACCTGGAACCAGGCAAGCCTAATCTCTCCCTATCCTAAAGCTCAGGGAAATTTGCGGAAGAGAGGGTGGTGAGATTGTAAGAGCCTAAAGATGAGGAGGAGCAGTGATATGCAAGATACTCCATACGAGTTAGGGCCAAATAATTATAATAGGACTTTGAATGACCTGTGCAATGACCAACATATCATTGAACCTCCAAAGTCTAACATTGATCACAGACACTAGGATTCTTAGAGGCAAGGGATTAACAGCCACAATAGTGTTCCTATACTAAAGGGGAACACAAGAAAAGAGCTCTAGGCAATGCCACCAAGTCCTTACACCTCATCAGAGAAGAGGACCCAGAGGGAAGTTTGACATGCACACTAAAAGATGCTCCAGGAATGGGGGTGAGCACTGGGAAAAAGGGAGGAAGGGGGGGAAAGAAAGGAAAGAGGGGGGAGGGAGCAAGGGGATTCAGGGAGGGGTAGAGGGAGGGAGGAGGATGGGGTACGTATCAACTTTGCATGAATGGAAGAAATAAATAAATAAATAATAAATAAATAAATTATCAGCTATAAAAAAAAGAAAAAAAGAATGACTGTTGTCTCAAATCTTTAAGTAAACACAACAAGTGCTAGAAAGAATATAGGAAGAAAGAAATTTAGTAGAGCATTTCCTCAAAACATTGTAATATAATCTCAAAAGATGGCTAGGTGGATTATTTGCTGGATAAGAAAGTATGAAGACCAGAGTTCTGATTCCCAGAATGCATATAAAAGCCAGGCAGGGACTGTGGAGACAAGGGATTCCCCAGAGCCTTCCCAGCTAGCTCATCTGATTAGTGAGCTCTGACATTAACTCTGATAATTACTCTAATAACTAAAGTAGAGAGCCAGAGAGGCAAACTCATCAACTTCAGGTCGCGACATACATGCACATAGATATGTATTAGCAACACACACATGCGCCTACAAACACATGAACATTCATAAATACGTGTATAAAATACCCATGTAAAAGTGCACCCCCCAGAAAAGTCTAAAAGTAGAAGTACAGATGACACAACTGTAGCACTCCTGAAAACTGAGACGGCATGTCACAGAGATACACACTCAGGCTCTTGTGGCACTATTTACAATGGAGATGGGATCAGTCTTCTTTTCTACCAACAGATTGATGGATAAGGAAGAGAAGTTACCTGTGTATGACTACTGGACTTTATTTAGCAAAAAAAGAAATTATGTCATTTATAAAAACTATATGCATGCAACTAGAGATTCTGACAGGACAAAAAAAAAAGTCTCCTCTTCTATGAAGAATATGGATTTCAAGAAAATACTAGAGAAAAAAACATGAAAGGAGAAAGCTGGGAAGAGAGGAATTAGATCTGTGATAGGAGATGCAGCGGATGGCAATAGAGGGTTATATGAACATGCATGATATGTGTATGTAAGTAGGAGCTGTGGGATAGCAGGAGTTGACTGTAAATGTTCATATATGGAATATTTGAAAAGACAAACTAATGGATTTTGAGTGTATTTACCATAACAAAATGATAAATTGATTGAAAAATCATTTGTTATCCCATAAACATGTTCTAACACTGTGAAATAAATGTAATTTACCAAAAAAGCTTACGAATGTTTATCCTAGCTTTTCTTATTATTGTCAAAACATGGACATAAAACAGATGTCTTCCAATGTGTTGGTGGATAAACAACTGTTTTGTATCCATACATTGGAATAGTATCCTGAAAAAAGAAATAAGATGTCCAGGCAAAAGAAAAAAAATATATAAGAAAGAAATAGAGAAAAATTCAGTGCAAGGAGTCAGTAAGAAAATTCTTCAAACTCCTGTGAGCGTCAACATATAACCAAGCATAGGGTTCCGCTGTTTCTATCTATGTGAAGACTTGGTTTAGAATGACTGTTTAGAATATTGTCAGCATCCTATATTTTGCAGATGGTGATACATTTAGTCCAAGTGATGAAGAGATTCTCTGCAACTCAGAAGAACACCTGCCACATGCTAAATGTAATTTGAACATGAGGGAAGTTGACAGTATTCATGAGGTGAAGCACATTTTAGCTCTGAGTGCATGATGATGATTTCACGTCTGCCTGAAGAAGGTGAAGGTACAAAAGAAATGAAAGTTTACTTAGCAGCATATTAAACAACCCATTGTTCAAACCCAATACAAACAACCCATAACAAAAAACATTTCTTCTACAAAAAGACTGACTGTGGTATAAGAAAATACTGATGGCTCAATTAAAAAATATTGTACATGCATGGATGCATGCATACACCTATACTCATGTGTATACAAACACATACAAACACAAAACATGGAAATGTAAATTGTAGATGACATCTTTAAAAATCCAATAGAATAATAAAGGATATTGTTATCACTGAATTCTATAAAAAAGAGAAAATAAGAACTATTGTGAATAGTATTTACATAAATATTTTGCTTCTTCAACATGAAAGAAAGCACGTATAAGAAATAGCAAAATCTCCAGTGGGATTATGGTGGCTTTTAGAGGTTTTAAGAAAAACTGGCTAGAGAGATGGCTGAGGAATTAAGCTTCATTCACGCAAGCAGAAGATCCTGAGTTTGGATCCTGGATCCTACATATAACCACCAGGCAGAAAAGATGGTGACCTTTTCTTCTGGACCAGGAAGGTGGAGCCTGGGAAACTCCAAAGCAAAGCGAAGTGGAGATAGTGTAATCTGGGGTGTGGGTCTCCACAGGCACACATAGTGACTTCTGATAGAAATAAAGAGACAGATAGACAGACAAACAACAAAAAAAAATAATAAAAAATACTGGTGACACTTTTCTTCACTTACAGTTATTTTTAATTTTCTATTGAATATCAGCAATTTTAAATATGTACACTTATACATTGTCATAGTTTCTCTTTATGTTTCTGTGAGACACAACTAAAACTCAAACGATTTAAAAAGAAATAATATTACTCATTTCCAGAAGGGAGATACAGTCCAGTATGGCTGAAAGGGCATGGTAGGCAGCAGAAGCTGGAGACTGTTCAGTTTACTGCAGACATCATAAAAGGTCAAGCGAGCAAGCAGAGAACTTAAGAGGACTCTTAGCAGAAGCAGAACAGGATTCACCAACTTCAAGTCCCACCTGCTATGATGTGCTGTCCTTCAGTAAAGCTTCACTAGTTAAACGTGCCAAGACCTTCCCAAACATTGACAACTAAGGATTCAAACCTATGAGCCTGTGGGGGACAGTTCACATTCAAATCATAACATGCATGAATGAGCACAAAGAGGGAGAATATAGATAAAAGTATTCATTTCATTTTTCTTTAAGTGTGCTCATTTTAAAGAGTGATTTGTTAATCACTAGAGCACTACATTTTGGGGGCAACAATTTATCACCTTTGGGTTCTTCATTTCCACTAAGCCAATTTTACTCTTAAGTAGAAAAGCCAGTTTTGTGGCCCACTGAAGATTCACGTCTTTTCCTGAGGATCATTTTTTTTTATCAAATATCCTGTGTGTAGGGAAGAGAATGGTATAATCTGCCCTCTTCCATCTGCCATCACCTGACCTTGGTGTAAGCTATCAAGTCCCCAGCAGCCATAGGATTCTGTTGCACAGAGAGACATGTCCAAACTGTGCTTCTCTCAACATCTCCAGCACAGCTGACCTCTTGTTCTTGCAGAAGCAGGCTCAATTGGAACAAGAAGGAACCTGTCAAGCCATTTCCCTGCTACAATATTCATTAGCTGGGGGCCGTGATCTTCGGAGGCTCTACAGAAGATTCTTGTTAACAAGCCTCAAGTCAGCAATCTGCTCTTTCTCCCAGCCTCGCTAGTGTTGTAGCAGGATAACTAATTCCTAAATGAGCCTTTTCCCATGCCATTATCTCTTAACGCTTTTGGATACTGTTTCCTCAGCATCTCCCCTTTGACAGCATAAGTCTGCACTTCATGGCCTGACATTTAATACCCCCACAGGCAAGGCCTGGCCCACCTGCACCACTAAGTCGGCCTCCCTACTCAGCAATGAGCACAAACAGGATGTTAAACTCTTCACAGCGACGTCCTATGCTTGTTGTGATCACGCACACAAGGACAGGCAAATCAGATCCTTCCACAATCTAACCTACCCTGTAGAAAGTTTGTTTGTTGGATTGTTTATTTCACACCCATCCAATCGTTATAGAAAAAAGAAATTGCTTTTTATAAGTATATAGTAGAGAATATTTAACCACAAATTTTAAACCTATATGCATGTCAATGAAAATAATATATTTTGAAATTATGATATACAATCATGCCAATGATTGTGAGACACTAAGCAATGCATGACTGGACAATTTTTCTTTTTGTGTGCATGATAGGGTAAATATACTTACTCAAGAGAGAGGATATAGATGAGGGACTGTAGAGACTGTGTGCTGCTTCTGGAATAAGAGATTTATTTTAGGGTAAAGTTTTCCATGAGTATAAATGGAATGTCTTTGAAGTAATATAACAATTATAATAAATAGAAAAAACAGTGATGGTCTTTAACAAAATCAGGTAGTATGTTCTGTGCATAATTGCATCTACTATACATTTTTATAACTGAAAGCAGGATCGGCAGTCCTTCCTGGTGTTGCCGCAAAAAAAGTGAAGACAGGGCAGTTACAGGATATTTCTGAATGTGTAAGCATACTCTGGTTTCCAGTGGTAAAGATATGTACCTCTGTCTCTGAATTGAGTTAAATGTTGTTTGGTGTGGAAGTAGTGGAGGTGAGGTTTGCATAGATTATGGACAAGTTGGTTTGAAGCTAAGGTATACTTCTGCTAGATCTGCCATCTTCATGACTAGCTGTCATTTGAAGGTAAGTCTCTTCATAGTCAAAGAAGCCACAAATGCCACAGTAAAAAGGATAAAAAGAAAGAGTTATCATTAATAGAGATGGCAAACATAAATGAACAGAAATGAATACATATGATACAGATCTACTCTTCTCATAGTTAATATCCAGTGACTGTCAACTAAAAGAGACTTTGTCAATAATACAGGACAAAATGCTTATTCAATGGCATTCTATCTGCAATGAATCTGGACCATTTAACCCTTTTTGGTCCATCCTTCATTATGGAAACAAGAGTCATTGAAAACATTGCAGAGATGTGCAATTTGCTACAGGAGAGACACAATGTAAGAGCGGAGAACAAGACTAGAGGGGAAGAGAAAAGGGGACCGAGAAAATAAGTGTCCTGAACCATCATCCTCAGTAAGTGAAATTGCCCAGAGGCTGTGATTCACTGACTAGACGTGAGTGTTCAGGGTGATATAGCTGTAAACAATCTTTCCTCCTGCTGAGGTGCTGCCTGCCTGACCCCTCCCCCAAGGCTAGCATTCCTGTGCAGGCAGGTAAGACGAGGAGGTCCATGACATTGTGATGTGCTATTATATATAACTAACTGAGCAGCAAATTCAGCAATGAAGATGCCCCTCTTGTTCAGGTGCTGGTTGAAAAAGTGCTGCTTTGTAAGAAGCTAGTGTGTTCAGGGGAGATGTTCAAGCTTCCATGGACACCACGAACAACATAGTTCTGAAATCTCCATTATTTTTACTCAGAATTGCTTTCTTCAATATATTTCACTTGTCAGTATAAGAATGTTTGTACTTATTAGGGGAAGATAATGTATAGCTAAAATTGGGATGGGGGTACTTCTGCATCAACAACATACACATTTATGTTGGCCAAGTGTCCTATTCCAAAAAAAAAAAAACAACACCATTCTTGGGAATAAAAGTTAGTGTTTATGCACATATCTAGACACATATATGCATGTATATGCACACATACACATGCACATGGACTCATGCATTTACCATTGCTTTAGTGTGTGTGCGTGTGTGCGTGTGTGTGTTTTTCTCTTTCTCTCAAGAAAATTCATAATTTTACTTAGGTTTACTGTTTTCCAAATAGGGATAAATTCCACCATAATTGTTAATGCTGAACAGCTGGTTAAAGCCAATGTGTAGCCCTGTCTATAAAAGGCATTCTTTTCTCATTGTCTCAGAAGACTAATATAATATTTATAAGTTAATCAAAACTGGTCAGACTCTTCCTCCCACTCAATACAAGTCAGATCCTTTGGGAGTTATAGCTCTGATATCTGGGTTTTTAGACTATAAAAAAATCACAAAATGGAAACTAGAAGATGTACTTTTTCACAGATATAAGAACTATTAGCAATTGATGTAAATTTTTGGCTGAAAATACTTGGATTTTTTTCTAATGCTACATAATAACTATAATTTTACCTGATGGAAGGTAGTTTTGTGCTCACAAAATTTTAGCCTAGAAGTGAAAACTAGACATGGGACAGAATCCAAAAATGTGCTACCTGCTGTTATAAAAAATTACAGCTAGAAAGAGATTTTGTTCAACCCACTGATTATAGGCAAAAAATTTGGGTCAGATACTTTCAGTCTGGTTTAAGTATTTGAATATGACAGATCACATTGGGACATAATATTGTTCTCTTTAAAATGTAACAATAATGCTGTGTAAATGTCTGTAGCTTAGAACTCAACATTGCAGTGCAGGAGAATAGATTTTTTCATAGTAGTGTTCTTTGTCCATCATTCTTCAAATTTTTGAGTAATTTTAGGCAAGCCTTTACCTAAAAGAACATAGAAAAATATAAGAGAAATAACCTGCAATCATTTCACCATTTATTTACGCATGGAAATCTATTTCCCAGGTAGTTTAGAAACCATCACCTCAGTTAACATTGATGCCTTGAACAGAAGAAGCTTCTCATCCTCCTGGGGGATGGAAAGAATTTAAAGTTAATCCTCAAGGTCACACATTGATGTGGAAGAGCCAAGACTGAATGGAAGTTCTCTCAGACTACAGCTTTCTACTACAGCTACTAATGAGATTCTATGAATCCCTGTCTTAAAAGAAAAAAAGTAGATAGCAAAGAAACAAAATAAAGGTCAGAGAAGAGAAAAATAAGAGCAGATTGCAACCTTATGACCTTGAAGGCTATTTCTCAGCTGGTGCACAATCCTGCAGTAATCCAAAACAATTATTCTGTAGTTAACTGCAGTTAATGACTAAGCTTAAGATCATTTTACTTGTAATTATTTTTATTTTAGTCTCCTTGGTTCTTTCTTAAGCATAACTGAGGGAATATTAAGCAACTATTGCTAGAAGAGGAAAGTCTAAAATTAGCATAGAGTCTCAGACTTTATCATGGTCACTTAAAAAGAGAAATAAGAAAAAGAATAAGTCGGATATCTTTTACCTTTCTTATGTGAAAGCTTCTGAGCTCTGCTTTGTATAGGTACCTGCTTAAGGTACCTAATTAGTCCACATGTGATTTCGTCATGAGTTAATCAACACATAGGCTTACAGTTTGCCATTACACTGGTATATTTTCCTGTGTGTCTAGAGACTAATATGTATTTAAAATCAGAATCAAGAAGAACTGAATATGGTACGTTTCCATTAATGAAAATATTTACAATGTTAGAGGCTTAGACTATTGAAGTAGGGACTGAAATATGGATGTAATTATTAATGTGAAAATTGCTAAGAATACATTATTCATGTGCAAATTTAGTATTACTACTTTGAATACATGCAGTGTTGATGTGACTACTTTGTCTATGTGAAGTGTTGGTAAGATTACTTTATGCCCAATCATGAACAGATAGTGTATTTTTTGAAATTTGATGCCTTATTAGATTAAGACAGGTGCACACACATTACGGTTGTAAAATTTCAGACTATGTTTTACTTACAAAGGTCTATATCATGATTCATCATTTTAACATTGGAAACCAAGTTGTAAGATTCACCTCCTAGATCTTACTTTCTCAAGCTGTTGGCAAGGTATTTAAAACTTAAAAGCCTCAAATACTCAATATCATCATATGTGAAATCAGAGTAATATCAGTCATTTCATGATGTGAAGAAAGGGCTGACTTTTCTTGACAGAAATCAAGGCCCACTAGCACTTTTTACTATCGTGTTCAAGACAAACCAATCATAATTGTTCATCACTTGTTTAAAGTATTTCAAGCTGTCAGGAAGCCATTGGGAATCAGAACTGAGAATTGGATCAAATCTTTGAATTAGGCCAATGTGCACTTTTCCAAATCATGTGTACTGGTACAACTCGACCACTTTTTACAAGCTGCTCAGGGATTGATAAATCAACCATCACCTTTCCTAGTAAATAGTTTAACATTCACTAATACCATTCAGACTGGAAAGTGCTTAAGTTTACCTGCCCCAACACAAACACACAAAACTTTTGGGCTTAAAGTCACCATTATATAAGATCTCAGAGCACATTTTCAAAAGTATGAAAATCTTGAATTTTCATTCCTAATTCCTAATTAACCCCAAAGAAACATTAACGTCTTTGTTCTCAACAAATGTGATTATAGTCTTATTCAACAGTGACACAGAGCATCATATAAGATTCTTACATTTAAGGAAAATGTACTTGTTATACTTTGTGTTGCTGTGAGACACCTCTGAGACTCAAATAACTTAGGGGACAAAAAGGGGGATTTATTCAGCTTTTGGTTCCAGAGGGGAGATACAGTCCATTATGGCAGAAAAGGCATGGCTGGCTGACAAAAGGTAGAGTCATTGCAGATCTCATAGAAGCTGAAAGCTGCCGTTGCAAGCTCAAGAACAAACTCATTCAAGCAAGGTGGGACTAACTAACCTTAAGGTCCACCCTCTGAGACTACCTTCTTCCAGGAAGTCTCCACCTCCTGAAGGTGCCATGACTTCCCTAATATTGGCAACATTTAAGGATTCAAGCACCTGAGTCTGTAAGGGACAACTCACTTTCAAACCATGATAGTAAATAATTATGTTTGAATTCAGACAAGCACAAAAAACCATGAAGTTGACATGGAAGATTTCATCTCAGGCTGCCATTTATAAAGTAGTTGAAGTTAGGATGACAGTTGTTTACTTTAAAGATCTTGATAGAAAATATGATCAGTAAATGGAAATCTTAAGTTGATATGGTAAGCTTCCACAGAAACACAAAAATGGTCTTCACATTATTTCACATACATGGGGTCTTAAAGCAAAAGTTTAGGTACTCTGCCTGGTCTCATCGAAAGAAGTGTCCTGGTCTCTATGTTTCAGCCAGTGTCCTCTCACTTCATAGAAACTTCATGAGTTAGAAAGGAGGCTTAATGGCAGGGGAATATGCTTGCCACCACATCTGATGGCCTTGGTTTGATCTATGGTTTTCATCTGGTGGAAAGAGACAACTTAGTTTCTCAAGTGGATTTCTACACATACACTGTGGCAAGCAGGCACACGATTAATTAATTAATTAATTAATTGTAAATTAAATAATTAATTTATGTTTAAATAACGTTAAACAAAAACTTATTATGATCTCTTCCATGAGGACCTTCCTTGTGATCCTTCTTCTTTTGGGAGATGTTCCTCTTTTTTTTGTCAGTTTCTTATCTTTATATGTCATATCAAGTGCCAATCACTGATGGAAGTCTTCCCTGACATCTGAGGCAAAAGTACTCTGTTCCTCATTAAACTGAGACTTCTCTTCATAACAAAAGTAAGTTAGGAATTATCATCCTGTTTGAAGACTTGATTCATGCAGGTTTCTCCAGTGAGACACTGAGATGTTTTCTGTGTTTGCTTGATATTATCATCTCAACATGGTTTATCAGATACAAATGAAGGAAAGAATAAAGAGATAGGTATGGTAATTTATATGAATATATACAAATATGCATACACATGAATATATACACACATCAATCTATATCTGTGCATATATACATCATGCATACATCAATCTTTAAGCATGCAAATTCATTATTGATAGATTATTGGTGTATTAGCGAATTGGATATTTATCACCAAATATTTGCATAATATTCATGTTTTGCAGAAAACATGATCAAAAGTGACTTACTTTGTATATGGTGCTTATGGTAATAAATGAGAAATAGGCAATATTTAAAATGCATAGATCTTAGAATGAAGAAGAATGAAACACATAGGATGTGATGACAAGGAAAATAACAGAAATCAGTTTGAGCAGATGACATTGGACCACAGAGCTATGCAAGGTTAGAGAGCCTGCCTCATTGGGAACTTTGCTGCCTGTTTCTTCTTTGTGCTTTCTTACTTTATCTTCAAGCTCCCAATTGATGCTTTAACCCTGGAGACATCCAGACTTTCAAGTTAACTGTAAAGATGTAGCCCCTCTGTTTTCCTTTTTCCAGAAAAATTTGAAGTTGGAGTTTTTGTTTAGTAAAGCACATGGAAAACATACTTTTTTAATGACACTGCTTTCTACATCATATGTCACTGCAGCCAACCACCCATAGACAGGCCAGGTAGTTTTGATTGTTTTCTTATGGAATGTCTTAACCGTCAGTGTTCAATAAGGCAGCCAAACTACACCATAGTCAATCGAAACACACTGAAACTATATGGGCGAATGCCTAAGCAACTCATTTTCTAATTTCATTTTCACTGTACTTAATTTATATTTATATTATATAGGATTGTTGTAATTTATTTTAGTTTTATGTACCTTTATTGTATGGTGGATACTTGCTTCACTTTGGTTGATGATTTACTTAAAATATTGTTGTCACATTACCATGCACCATGTTCAAATGTGTGCTCTTTCACATATTAAGCAAAACTTCTATTGTGTACTCTGTGTATGAAATTACTAGGCTCAAATTACTTTTTCTATGTATCAATCCAATGTGATAATATGTTTGTTGACTTGAATGTTTTATGCAGATAGCAGAAATTGCAGTGCCATTGATCAAACCACGGCAAGTTACATTAAATTGATGTCTACATAAAATGGTTTTACTGCTTAAAGAACTGAGCATAGATTTTTTTTAATTAAAGACAACAGCATATCAGTGTTTCATAATTTACTGAAAATTCAAGACAAGAGCCACAGCACAGGTAGAATAGAGAAGTTAAAATTGAGAGTCTGGAGCAGATATCTCAAAATATTCACTAATTAGATAAGAAATGAATATATTTTGACCAAGTAAAGGTAAAACAGTATAAATTTGCAAAGAATAGAAAATTTTAACAAAATAAGCCACAGTATTAAAGATTTGTTTCTTAACAGTCAGAAGAGGGTTTTTTGCCTAAAATCATAGCAATACATTCAAGAACATCAAAACATTTAATGGTATGAAAAATGATAGGAAGCAGTAAAGTTGGCAAGCCATAAAAATTCTAGTGTTTGTGAACACAAAACATATAGCAAACATACAGACATATAGCAAAACGAGTGACTACCTTTAATAGATTTATTAATAGAATATCAAAATTAAAATGTTTATGCTTTGAATTAAATGAAATGTTTTATTCAGGGAGTAAAAATGTGAAAAAGCCAAAAATTTTCTGATAATACCATTTATTTCTTAAGTCACTTGAAATTGATTTTAGATTAGTCATACCCCGAAAGGGAAAATCTGATTAACATCAGTACATTTTGGTTCCAAATGATCCCTAAATTTAGAAAAAACAAGCTTTTAATTCATAATATAAGTAATTGAATTAATGGCATGTTTCTAATTGTTTTGACAGGCAAACAAAATTTTAATATTTCTATGAAGATGGAAAATGCTATAAATGCATTAGATTTAAATTTGAGCTAATGTTTTTTTTTGTCCTGTGTAAGTGTGGATGTGTACTCATGTATGTGTATATGCGTAGATGTGCGGATATGTATACAAGAGAACATTGTGTCTATGGAGGCCTGAGGGTGATTACAGGAATCACTCTGGATTTCTTTACTTCCTTAATGCTTTTCTCTGAGCTTTTCCAGGGTCCACTTTCCATGGCTGGAATCGTATGCTCATGTAATTTCTGCCCAGCATTTTCACATGGGATAGGATGAGAACTCAGGTCCTTTCATTTGGGAAGAGGAGCTCAATCTCTAAGCCATCTCTCTAGTCCCAAGTTATTGTCAGTCTCCTTGTTTCATTAACTACATAACATGGTATCATTAGCTTTGTGGGAAAAATGTTTGTGAAAAGTATGGTTTATTGGGGGCTGGAGAGGTGGCTTAGGGGTTAAACCTCTGCCTTACAGGCGGAAGGTCCTGAGTTCAGATCCTAGACCCCACGTATAGACGCCGGTCCGAAGCGGGGGCAGCCTGCGTTTCTGGTCCTGGTAGGGCAGAACCTGTGAATCCAGGGGCAGAATAAACAAGGAGGAGGTGGAAGCGGTCCATGGTGGTTCCCGAATTCGCTCGTAGTTCTACACACACACACACACACACACACACACACACATACACATACACATACGCACACTTGAATAAATAATAAAAAATTTAAAAAAGAGTATGGTTTATAAGATTATTCTAATCAAGAAAGATACATAATTACAAGTTTCATGCTCTTAGCTGATGCTCAGTGGTTAAGACAACAAAGATCTTTATAAAGATTTACTTTACATCATTGTAAATTTAAGATCTAAATTTTCCTTCCCTTTTATTTTGAATGGAGATTAAATCTAAGGCCTTGTACATGCTAGGAAATTGTTCTTTTACTGACCTATAATCCTAGCCAATTGATTTTCCTGAAATAAAGAAATACTTGCCAAACGTTGAAAAAACAAAGGTGAAAATGACAACACAGTTCATATTTTAACATTGATATGGAATTTCACAACAAAGAGTTAAATTTGCATCTATAAAATTGAAAATGCATATTTTCTGCATAGCTAGATAGGTAAAATTTTTCTATAAACAATCAACTTTGACTTGCAACATTGTATAAGAATCACTATGCAAAATATATTTGTAAATGACATGCATTATAAAAACTTTAGGGAAAAGAACAATGCATTTTTAATTTTTTTATTAGTTGTGTGTATCTGTGTGTGTTTTGAGTGTGTGAACATGTGTGCCATGTGTATAGAAATCAGAAGACAATATTTGAAAGTTGATTCTTTTAAGCATGGTTTACTTTCTTCTTTCTACCAGTCAGTGTACTCTAGTGAGACTACATTTGAGCTTCCATATTACTCTGCTTTCTCTACATCTTATCCTGTAAGGAAGACTGGAGTATAAATGTGAACTTCTGCATTCAGGTTTTGCTTTCTCTGGGAAATAAATTTAGGTTTCCAGGTTTTAAAGGTAAGTGCCTTTACTGACTTGGCTATCTTGCTGACTCAACAAAACATGTTGTTACTGATAAATTTAGTGTTAATTTTATTTACTGATACCACCTTTTTGAGTTGCTAGAAAAAAATGTAAGTCAATTAAAGAATTAGTCAGGATAACTTGGACTTAAGTAATTTTGAAACTAAAAAGTTTTGCTTTAATTTCGAAGTCAAATATAGTCTCGAATTATTATTAAAAACTTTTTATATGCTACTATTAAAAGTTTCGAGCACATGAGTTTCTGCACTGGACCCTGACCATGGTGGACTCCCTGCCCCAGGCCCCGGTCATCTATGTACCCCACTGTTAGTCAGCCTGCCTTTCTGCTCTGGGGAAGGCCTCTAGGCCATGCCCCAGGTCCCATGCTTTTCTCATCTCCTCCATGTAGCTGGTGAGTTCCTGTTCAAAGGGTTGATGAGGTTATTTAACTTTAAAAATCATTATCTTGGGTATGGCTTTCTTGGCTATTTTCTGTGAGCTCGTTCTGGCTAGAATCTATCATGATGGGTTTTGATTATATTTGTAGGAGATATTTGTCTTGGTTTCTGTTTCTCATGGATTTACACTGTGATCTGGGTATCTGCACTGTGATCTGGGACCTTTCTCCCCTAGATCCAGACCTGGGCAGACACTCTGTTCCTCAGGTAAGGACCCTAGGCTTTACCCTAAACTCCAGGTTATCTGCACACCCCAGTAGCCACTATGACATTTTGCCTTGGACTCTAGACCTGAGTGGACTCTCTACTCCTCAGAATTCAGAGTCCAGAGAAAACCCAAGCAACTTCAGGGACTACAACATTCACCCTCACATATCACCAAGGAAGTAAACCTAAAAAGTGCACTAACATATTAATCTTCAATTCCTGATCAAACCCACCTTGATGTATTAACAGTCCAATAGCCTATGTAGGAAAAAATACCAACACAGGTATACCAAACTCGAAGGCAAACACTAGCAATAACTGTTCAAGTGTAGTAATACTGTCTAATTCAGTTCAGTCAAAAACACACAAAAACAGAAAGAAGGACATAAGAAACAGAACCAAAATGACCAGGTCACAGTGCAAATCCATGAGAAACAAAAACCAAGAAAACAAATCTCCTACAATAATCAACACCAATAATGATAGAATCCAACCAGAACAAACTCACAGAAAATAGTCAAGAAAGACATACCCAAGTTTATGATTTTCAAAGCCTGATCTTTACTGTGATCAAAACAATGAAAGAGGAAATCCAGGAGGAATGAAATAACCACATTAACCACTTTGAATAAGAACACAACAAGCACATGGAGGAGATGCGAAAAGCAGTTGAAGAAACAAAAATAGGTATAGAGCAGTTAAAACAATCTCAAGCCAAGTGCAAATTCAAACTAAAGACAGCTATCTACAACCCAGAACTCAACAGAGAGTCTTTCAGCAGAACTAATGAAGCAGACAATAGAATACCAATATTGTAGACAAAGTGGAAGAACTAACCATTTCAATCAAAGAGGTTGTTAAAGGCAAAAAGATACCTGAGAGGGGGGGCTGGGGAGGTGGCTCATGGGTTAAGCCTCTGCCTTGCAGGCGGAAGGTCCTGAGTTCGGATCCCAGACCCCACATATAGATGCTGGGCTGAAGCGGCGGTGGCCTGCATTTCTAATCCTAGTAGGGCAGAGCCTGTGAATCCCGGGGCAGAGTAAACAAGGAGGAGGTGGAGGCGTCCATCGTGGTTCCTGAATTCGTTGGTGGTTCTACATATACACACATACATATACACATGCTCACACGTGCATATACGCACAATTGAATAAATAATAAAATAAAAAAAAAGATACCTGAGAGGAATATTCAAGTGTTATGGGACACCTTGAAGAAGCCTAACATGCACATTCATGGAATACCAGAACAATTATCCCAAAATACCACAACTAAGGAAATTTTTTCAAATTATCATAAAGGAAAATTTTCCATATCTAATGAAAGAAAGGGCCATTCAAATACAAGAGGCATTCCATACCCCAAATAGATATGACCAAAAAAGGAACTCTTCACAGCAAATAATGTCAAAACACTACACATAAAAGATAAAATAGAATGTGCTGAGAGCTTTAACAGAAAAAAATCCAATTCACTTTTAAAGGTAAAACTAGTAAATCAACAAATGATTTTTCAATGGAAAAGAATAAACGCCAGAAGAGTATGTAGAGACATACTACTTCAAGTACTGAATGAGCACAAATGTCAACCCAAGCTGATATACACATCAAAAGTATGAGTCATGATCAAGGATGAAAGACAAATTTTCCAACCATAAAGACAACTTGAAGGCTTAAATGACTACCAACCCAGGCCTTCAAAAATTGCTAGAAAAGATATTCAAGCTTGAAGAAAAAAACAAGTATATCCAAGAGGACAAAAGGGAAGTATAATACCACTAAAACCTACAAGCAAATAATACACTTATGAAAGACACTAAACACAAAAAAGATCAGGAATTAAAGTAATTTATCCATTATAGCACTAACTGTCAATGGAATTAACTCACCAATCAAAAGACACAGGTTACAAACATGGATTAGAAATCATACTCCATCCATCTGCTGCCTTCAGAAAACCTATCTTGACACATACACACAATAAAGCACATTATAAAATTAAAATGCTGGTCGAAAATTCTTCAAGATAATGGAAAGAGGAAACAAGCAGGGGTAGCAATTATGCTATCTGACAAAGTGGACTTCAAACCAAAGAAAATCATAAGAGACACAGAATGATACTATATTTTAGTTACAGGTAAAATTCACCAGTAAGACTTCACAATACTGAACATATATGCACCTAATATGTGCTCTTCCCTGTTCATTAGGTAAAATAGCAACATCTAAAACAAAAAATCAATCCCCAAACCATAGAACTTGGGAATTTCAATACCACACTTTCTACATGGGATAGTCAAACAGGTCAAAAACTCAACAGAGACACTTTGGAACTTAATCAAACCCTTATGGAAATGGACCTTACAGACATCTATCAAATCTTCCATCCAAGCAACAAGGAATACATATTCTTCTCAGCAGCCCATGGAACTTTCTCCAAAATAGACCACATATTGGTCCACAAAACGAATCTCCACATAGAGAGGAAAGTTGAAATTATAGCCTGTACCTTGTCCGACTACCATGATCTACAGCTTATATCCACAACACAACAAATAGCAGAAAACACAAACTCTTGGAAATTAAACACTATGATGCTGAATGAGAAATGGGTTCAGAAAGAAGTCAAAAAGGATATTCAAGATTTCCTAGAAGTGAATGATAAGGAAAATAGAACATATCAAATCTCTGGCACACAATGAAAGTTGTCATAACAAGTAAGTTTATAGCTCTTAATGTGTATGTCAAAAAATGGAAAAGTCACAAGTAAATAAAAATGCAACTTAAACATTTAGACACACAAGAACAATCCAATCCCAAAAGCAGAAGAAGAGAGATTAGCAAAATCCTTGGAGAAATATCTCAAATTGAGATAAGGAAAACAATACAAAGAATCAACAAGGAGAACAGCTGGTTCTTTGAAAAAAATCAATAAGATTGACACACCCCTAGCTAAATTAACCAAAATCAAGAGAGAGAATTAATACTATTAGAAGTGAAAATGAAGTTATCAAAACTAATACCAAATAAAGTCAGAAAATTATAAGATCATATTTCAAAATCTTATATTCTGTAAAATTTGATAACATAAAAGAAATGGATGAATTCCTGAGCAAGCATAACTTACCTAAGTGGAATCAAGAAGTTATGAATTATTTAAATAGTTCTATAACAAATGATGAAATTGAGGAAGAAATCTTGAATCTTCCCACCACAAAATGTCCTGGACCAGATAAATTTAGTACAGAATTCTCCCAGATATTTAAAGAACAACTAATGCCACCACTCCTTAAACTGTTCAATAACAGAGCAAATGAAGGAACACTTCCAAATTCTTTCTACAAAGCTGATATACTAATCCCCAAACCTAATAAAGATACAAGTAAAAAACAAAACCATAGGCCAATCTCTTTGATGAACACAGACATAATTCTCAACAAAATCTTAGCAAATGAGATTCAAATACATATCAAAAAATCATTCATTGTGATCAGGTAAGCTTTATTCTAGGCACACAAGGTTTCAACATACACAAATTAATAACTGCAATCCATCATATAAACCAATCCAAAGTCCAAGATGATGTGATACTCTCCATAGATGCATACAAAGCTTTTGACAAGATTCAACATCCTTTTCTGATTAAAATCCTAGAGGCAGTTGGAATGGAAGGACCCTATATCATCATAATAAAAGGGGAAAAACCTGAAGAATTCCTACTTCGATCAGGAACCAGACAAGGTTTTCCATTCTCACCACTTCTATTCAATATTGTACTTGAAGTCTTACCTAGAGGCATAAGAAAAGAGGGAGATGAAAAGGAATTTCAAATCTGAAAGGAAGAAGTAAAGATATCTCTATTTGCAGATAACATGATCATATTATACCCCAGTATATAAAAAATGAGCCAAAAAATCCACCAAGAAATTCTTGGAACTAATACATAAGTTCAGCAAAGTGCAGGTTACAATATAAATATGCAAATATCAGTGACCCTCTATATGCCAAGGATGAAAAATTTCCTAAGAAAAACAACCCCATTTACTATAGCCCCTAAAAAAATGAAATACCTTTGCATAAATCTAACCAAAGAAATAAGAGACTTTTACAATGAAAACTTTAAAACCCTAAAGAAAGAAATTTCAGAAGACACTGGAAGGTAGAAAGACCTCCCATGCCAACCATTGCACCAAAAGCAATATACAGTTTCAATGCTATACCAATCAAAATTTCAAAAGAATTTTTTAAAGAAATTGACCAAACAATCTCAAAATTCATATGGAAGCATAAAATGCCCAGGATAGCAAACCAATCCTGAGTAAGAAAAACACTGCAGGAGGTATCACCATACCAAACCTTAATCTATGCTACAAATCCATAGTAATCAAAACAACTGTTACTAGCTCCATAATATACATGTAGATCAATGGATAAGGGTTGAAGACCCAGATATAAGCCTATGCAATTATAGCCATTTGATCTTTGACAAAGGGGCCCAAAAATCCAATGGAAAAAGAACAGCATCTTCAACAAATGGTACTGGCAAAACTGGATGTCCACATGAACAAAAATTGTTCCAACATGAACAAAAATTAATTCCAAATGGACCAAGGACCATAATATTAGGCCAGAGACTATGAAAACCCTTGTTGAAAAGGTGGGGAACTCTTTTGAGGTGATTGGGCTATGCCAACAGTTCCTAAATGGAAATCCAAAAGCACAGTCACTAGAACCAACACTCAATAAATGGGATCTTATTAAATTAAAGAGCTTCTTCAGACAAAGTGATTGTAACCCAAGCAAAAAGACACCCCACAGAATGGGAGAAAATCTTCACTAACTATATATCTGATAGAGCTCTATTATCCAGCATGCATGAAGAACAATGGCCCAATTTAAAAATGAGCCTCAGAACTCAAAAAAAAAAACTTTTCCAGGGATGAAATTGAAATGTCTAACAAATATCTTAAAAAATGCTCCATATGTCTACCCATCAGGGAAATGCAAATCAAAACTTCCCTGAGATATCCTCTGTGGCACTACTGATTCAGAGAGGCCCTAACCCGGGCTCCGAAATCCAGGAGATCTGGCTACAGACAAGCCTGAACAAGGAACCATACAGACAAAGGGATGAGCAACCAATGGGTGGAGGGATGAACAACCAATGAGAAGAAGGGATAAACAACCAATGGGAAGTAGCCATCTAACCTGGACACCTAGTAAACAGCTAAATGATTGGTGGCTGCTCCCTCCTCCAGCAGACTTCCTAAATAAAGTTGAGTCTACAGCCAACTTATCTTCTGCCTGCTGCTTCTGGTCTGACTCCCAGAGTCTGGGTGGTGACCCCATCACTAGCTTGCTCATTTGCCTTGTGTTCACAAGGCCCCGCCATTTCCCCTCGGCTGGCCCAGCGGGGGATTCGGCAACAATCCTCTTATCCAGGTCAAGATGACAAAAATCTTCAATATAAACATCACCAAATACTAGAGAGAATGTGGAGAGAAGGAAATTCTCATACATTGCTGGTGGAAATGCAGATTTATACAACCACTCTGATGATCAGTAGGGTGATTTCTTAAAAAGGTAAAGATTGAAATGCCATATGACCCTGCGATACCACTACTGAGATTAAGCCCCCATAATGCAGAAATTCACTACAGTGACAGGAGCTGAACCATGTTCATTGCAGCACTATTCACAATAACAAAGTCATAGAATCAACCTAAATGCCCGACAGTTGACAAACGGATAATGAAAATGTGGTACATTTATACAATGGAATACTGCTCAGCCATCAAACAAGAGGAGAAGGCTCCTGACAATAGGATCCTTAGAGGCAAGGGATTAAACAGTCATAATAGAGTTCTCATACTAATGGGGAGCCCAAGAAAGGGCTCAGGCTATGCCAGTGAGTCCTGAACTAGGGTGAATGACTGAGAGGGAGGTTTGGAGTACATATGAAAGGGTGCTCCATGGGATACGAGGGAGGAAGAGGGAGGTACTGGGAGAGGGGAAGAAAGGGAGGAGGGTTGTAAGGAAGGGGTAAGGGGAGAATGCAAGATGGGATGCCTAGGGAAGGGAAGAGGGACAATAAGGGGGTACCTATTGAGCTTGTATGATTAGGAAAAAAATAAAATGTCAAAGAAAAAAAAAGTATCCTGCACATTGGAAAATCTTAAATATGTTTGGAACACTAAACAATGCAGATGGCAAAACCGATGATATGAGCTAAATATACTGCAAGCTATGTTGATGAAAATTTGACATCTTAATTCAGTTTGCTGAAAATGAAAAATATATAGTTCCACATTCAAAACAATATGAAAATATTAAATATGTCAAAATCTATATAATATTGCATACTGAGAATAACATGCTAGATGCATGCATGTTGTAATGTATTACTATAATTATGTTTTTATGTATTAATGTGATTATTACAAAAGAAGGTGCATATGAGTCTTTTATTATTATTTCTATTATAAAGCAATGGCTCATATACTATTAAAAACAATCAACTGTAATGATGACAACACATTTCTAACATGCCATAATACAGATTATCAGTATATACTGTTGTTCTCCAGGCATCCTCTAGACTTTCACTAGGAATGCCTAAGAATCCAATCCTGTGGGCCAAACAGGTGACAGTTTCTCAGTCTCTCTCAGGACAGCCATTATTGCATTACCAGACTGTATATACATGTCAGTATAATAAATCACTTTTTAGTATATCACTATATTAATTCCATTCCTCTAGAGAGAATTTACTAATGTAGAGTGTGTGCTTCAGAAACTCAAAAGTGTCCAGACACTTGAGAAAAAATAACTGTTGTCATGACATATCCATAGGTATAAGAAAATGATCATAAATCTATACCACACAGCCATTGCCTAGGGAATGTCACAGAAAAGAGAGTGGAAACTAAATATTCACAGGAAGGAGTGTTTTGGTGAATAGTAATTTCCTCTGAGTTGAAACATTTCCTTCAAGAGAGAAGGGGTTTTACTCATAAGATGTAAGAAGAAAAAATAAAAGAAAATTACCTGAAATTCCTGAAACTTAATCAGATTCAGAGGGACATTTGTAAACATTCTATTAGCAGAACAATTATTGGGAAGAGGATGCTCTCCTGATTTGCCAAGCTTCCTGTATTCTCTGAATGAAGCTCCATTTGTTCAATTTTCACAAATTACCACCAATGTAGAAGTGGGTTTTACAGTGATCCAGCCACCTTTGGTCACCTCTGCCCCTGTAATATTCTTATAACACCTACTATTCCACTGAGTCACTAAACAAAACTTAGGTGGAACAATTTCTTTGATCTACTATCACTGCCTTATCTTATATGTATAGACATTTGTTCATACCTCTCAAGGCAATGATATACAAAAAAGGTACAACCTTCTTTTTGGATTATGTGGATAGGAAGTCTTTCCCAAGAGCTGCAGAGATTATTTAAATTATTGTCACTATGACCATTACATATCTTTTACTAGGAAGAAACCATTGTGTTAGATTGAATTTAAGTATATTAAAGGAATGAAATCATTACATTTTCTCAAAGATAGCAGTAAACACCTGTAACAGTTACTTTTAACTATTGCTGTGAGAGAACACCCAAAGTCAATCAACTTAAGGGAGAAAGGGAGGTTTATTCAGCTTATGGAAAGGTACAGTCTCTCAAAGCAGAGGTGGCATGGCTGGCTGGCCAAAGCTGGAGGAGGTTAAGTCACCACAGACATCTTGGAAGCTGAGAGCTGCAGACTGCTTGCAGCAAAGGTAGACTTCTCCTGAAGGTAGGGGGGACTAATCCACCCCTTGTGACTGCCTTCCTCCAGCGAGGCTCCACCTCTCAAGGTGTCATGACCTTTCCAAACACAGTAGATTGTGGGGGACACATTTCAAACCATGACACTCCACCCCTGGCCCCCACAGGCTCATTGCCATCTCACTATGCAAACTATACTCAGCTTCTAAACTTCAGGCTTCTTGCTTCATAATGCCTGGATTCTGCCAATTTTTGAAATCTTGGAAGAGGACTCCGTGATCCCTGCATCACTGATGCCTCTAAAACCAGAACCACATGGACGACTTTGCCAAGACTGGCCCCTTGAATCACAGCTGATTCTCCTTCTCTGTGTTGACCATCTCTTTCACACCTGGGCAGTTGCTTGGTAAGAGAAACCAACTCTTGCTTTGGAACTCCACCTTTAGCTCCAGTCTTCTGATAGGATTTGCATTCTTATGAGTGGGAGCCTTCACTGAGAATCTTGCCCTCAAGCTAGGGCCTTTCCTATCATTCAAATTGAGAGCAAGCTTTGGTTTACAAATGGTGCTAAACTCTTCTACAGCCATTTTGTTCTCTGCTTCTTCCTGGTTCAACTCTTTAACTTTGCCATTGTATTTTTCATCATTGGATCTTATGGTTTTTTGCTTCTTCCTGCCTGATTCTTTGCTCTTTTTCATAACTCTGAAAACAACTAAACAGAACCCATATCACATTGTCAAGACTACATTGCTTTGAAATTTCCTCCGCCAAGCACTCCAGCTTAACTTCAGGCAAGCTTTCAGGAGGAGGGCAAAACTTCACTAAACTCTCGGCCAACACATGGCTTCATGTGTCACTCGTCCAATTGCAAATGCAGTCTCTGTTCCCCTCTGGACCATCACAAGCTGGGCTTCCATGGCCTGCATTTCTTACAGCATTGCTGTCCTCAGAGCCCTCACAAGAAAGGCCCCTTTGGCCCAACTGCCAAGACGCAAAGACTTTCTCAGCACAAAGTCCCAAAGTTCTCCATATTTCTCCCAACAAACAGTTCCAAAGACACACTAACCACATCACAGCATTTACCATACTGCTGGGTAGCAACTTCTCTCAACTTCACAAACAACTTCACTTGTGGTACCAGCTGTTCTTAATCTCACAGCAATACCCCACTACCTGGCACCAATTTCTGTAACAGTTACTCTTAACTATTTGCTGTGAGAGAACACCCAAAGTCAACTATTTGCTGTGAGAGAACACCCAAAGTCAATCAACTTAAGGGAGAAATGGAGGTTTATTCAGCTCACAGTTCCAGAGGAAAGGTACAGTCTCTCAAATCAAAGGTGGCATGGCTGGCTGGCCAAAGCTGGAGGAGGTTAAGTCACCACAGACATCTTGGAAGCTGAGAGCTGCAGACTGCTTGCAGCAAAGGCAGACTTCTCTTGAAGGTAGGGTGGGACTAATCCACCTCAAGGCCCACCCCTTGTGACTGCCTTCCTCCAGTGAGGCTCCACCTCTCAAGGTGTCATGACCTTGCCAAACACATGAGACTGTGGGGGTTACATTTCAAACCATAACACCCTTGTTAATTCTATCATACAGATAGTTAATTCATCATACAGATGGAAAATTTTGGACCATTTGCAAAGTGTACAGTGACTAATCATGTGAGTCTTGTCTATGTACAGCTATTCTGAAGGAAAGTAACTGCCATAGCTAATATTAGTACTCTTTTAGTCCACATATTTTGCACTGTTTGTAATGTAAGGTATTGAATAATTTGTCACTTACTTTGTGGTTTAATAAAATATATAGAAAATATGATAAAGAAAAGTACAAATTGTGATTTTTAACATTAAGGGGCCAAATGAGGCAACTTCTTAAGGAAAATTCAAGCCAAGACCACACCTTTTCTATTCACCCACTCCAAAGAAAACATTGACTCTTTTGCTGACCCTTGTTAGCTGAGCTCTTTACATTGCTTTAGCTGGGACTTTCCTACAGTATTATAAGCAGCTTTAGACAAGAGATAAGAGGTGAGACTTGTGTTTCAGTGTATTTTTTCACTTCAGAGCCAAGAGAACATGTATCAAAAGTTCTTCCACCAATCACAAGAAAGGATGGGAACATGTGTAAATGAAGGAATAACCAAAGTCTATCTCTATTTTGCAAAACAAAATATCATTATAAGACCTTTTTCTCAAGACTGAACATTGGTGGATGGTAAGAAAGAATATTAATGTCAAGAATCAAAATTCTCAAGCTCTGAAAAATCAAGAACTCCTCATATACAGACATTCAATAATGTTTCTTCTTCTTCTTTCTTTCATGAAAATGTCAAAAAACTAAAGATGTAGCACATTTGTGGCTTGCGTCATGGCTAATATGCTTAAGGATATAATGTGAGAATTGGATCTCCTGAGTACAAGTCTTCAGAGTCCCAATGATATCCCAAGGGAGGTGTGTGTGTGTGTGTGTGTGTGTGTGTAGACAACGCCATTTTGGTTTAGGTTCTTTTTATTTTCTGTGTCATCAGCCTAAAATATTTTCTCCCTATGGCTGAAAGTAAGTGTCATGGCAAAGAAGATCATGAGTCTCACAGCATGGGGAGTTTCACTCTTCTGCCTAACTCACTGATGAATAGTCCCTCAGTATTGATGTGCTTGATACATGATAAATCTTCAAATTTTCAAACATAGATGAATGAACACATTCATTTTCCATGTTTTGTTCTGCTTCTGTGGATTTAACCCATCACACGGGATCAATATTTTAAATATCTGTGTCATTATGGAGCATATACTGATTTTTTTCCTCGTGTTTATTCCCTTAATAGCAGACTATAACAAGTATTTGCATGCAATTTACATTGGATTAAGTATTATGAATAATGCAGCAATGATAAAATCTGTATGAGGGGATGTCTATAGTTTATATGCAAATATGAAACCATCCTAGAAAGGACTTTACATTTTGGCATTTAAGGGTGGTTGTGGAGGTAGGAGTTCAAGGATCATGAGAGAATATGTCATGAATGAAGAACTTCATAAGGACAGCAACTTACAAATTGCAACATTTTTTTCTACATATAAAATTTTCACTTAACCTTGGGAGATATCTTATTGTACTTTTATATCAGTTGAGAAGATATAAGCTCAAAAAGAAGCAAAAGTAGAACACAGAACTTTTGAATTCTAACCCCTATGTAATTTATATGAAGATCTGCTGTAATAAAATAGTAGAATTTCATTTGGGTTTTCTCTGTGGGTGTGGAATGATAAGGCCTAGAAGTCTTGGGATTTATCTCTATGTTAAAATGTTACTGTTGGATTTGAAATTCTCATTTGCCCACATGCCACTGACACAACATGTGTCTGCTGGATTCCATGTGTCCAGGGCAGCTGTGATGTGACCCAGCACAAAATCATAACCCTACAGAAATCATTTTGAGGTTGGGGGATATTTTTATTGTAACTTGGTTAGAAATGTTCAGGTATAAATTTTGTCCATGACAATATCAAGTTGTGTCACTGTGTGAAAACTTTGGACACTCCATGAGTATATTTCTTCAGGGAATCTTACATTTACAATGATTTTTTTTCCAATTAAAAATGCTGTACCTTTCTTATTAAATGTACTTCCTCCATGAGCCGTCTTTCAGTATTCTACCTTGTGTATTCCCTTAGTCTTGTGAAGAGGGCAATTCCTCTTCACTCACTTCTCCTTGTCTACTGTATGCAGCTTCCATTATGTCACTGCATATTTCATGTATTGTTTTACTTCTCCCATGTACCTATCTGATGCATTCATCCTTCTATTAATAAACACAACAGCATCTAGTATTTCACAATATAGGATTGGACTTGAGAATATGGCAAAGTCCAAGAAGTAATTTTGGTGGGGAGTATTTATTTCAAGTGTACAGGAAATTGGACTCATGCCAGTGATAGATAAAGGAAATCTACCCTACCTGCTCACTGAGTAACAGAAGAAGCCTGGGTCCTATAAAATGGAGAGCCAAGGCAGTGATTAACCTTTTCCCACACATGCCCATAACCAATCTTACACCAGGGTCAGGCAATTTGCAACCAAGATGAAACTCAGGATGAAAGAGAAAGAAGAAGGATCTTAGGAAGGCTCCAGTTCTTAAATACGTCTTTGGATATTAGCAATCAGCACAGAATGTTAACTTATGCATTTTCCATTTATCTTTCTTTCTCCTAAGGTATCAATACCTCTAAAACGTAGTCTTTAAAGTAAAAGAATGTTCCCATCTCTTATTTTAGGCAAAGTTGAAGTGGAAGCTCTGTTTATTTCACTTATGGCCTGAATTCATATGCTAGAAAATAAAAAAAAAAAGAAATTATAGAGAAAAGAGTATGGAAGTCTCAGTGGCAGGAAAGATATACTGAGTTCATGTGAATTCATAGCACAGGAAAAGAAAAAGAAATTGACAAGAGAGCATATTTGTTTGAATGATAAACCAAGCAACCCTGGGTCAAAACACTAAACAATACTTAGAACTCACAAAAACAACCCAATTCTGTAAATTTCTTGCTAAATTGAAGAGCAGATTCCTGCAGGCTTTGAAAGGGATTTTTTTTTTCTAAATTACTGGGCAATTTTCTCTACTCCATTTGAGCTATATAATCAGACATGGTCAAAACAGTACACTTGGAAGCATAATACAACAGCAACATCGTAACTTCATGGACCTGTAACAGCTGCACAGAATGGTCGGAAATGAAAATAGTGTATATATATTTCACTACAAATACATGAACAGGCATAGTATATATAAACCACATACATAATACCTACTATGTATTATAGACTTATAGACTCTCTTTCTCTCTCTCTCTTTCTCTCTCTCTCTCTCTGTTATTTCAATCAATTTTTATTTGGAAGAAATTGCAGCATTATAATATGCTTACATAGCTAGTAAGGGTAAATTAGTGTAAACAAAATCATTTATTTTGTCATATTACATCTTTAGAATCCATGGTGAGATATGCACTACATGTGGTCATTTTATTCTCATAATGATAACTAAAATAAAATTAAAATAAGATGAGTTTCAGAAAGCTTGGCCAAGAAATATAGACAGAGTCACCTTCATAGCACGAGATTTAATTGTTCTTCCTGCCTATGCTGGACGCTGAGCTAATTCTTCACTCTATATTTATTTTGTTCAGTTTCATTTGTCTTGGGAAGTAAATCAACACACACCCTTTCAGAAGGACAACTGATTTCCACAAAAAGCTGATATTTGCCTAAATGAAAACAAAATAAACAATTATTTTATGATAACATTTTTTGTTCTTGTAAAAATACTTTCTCCAGTGGTCAATGAGTTGTATCCTCAGAAATGAGAGACAAATTCAAATTAAGGTCCTGCAAAAATCTCTTGCACTTATGTCCATGTATTCTTGGGCTTGAATAGGATATAAAATTAAGGTTCTTGCCTAAATCAGTTTTAGTAAAAATAAAGCTCTATCTAAAGAAATTGTTTCATTTTTTTGTTTGACTTTATTCTTTTCTGAGTAGATGGATATGCCTGGTAACATAAAATATTGAGTTCTTCGCAGGAACTTGGGAGGCTGGAATAGATTGGCGAACATCATTGCAATGGGAGGCTTTTGTTTTATTTTTATATATTTTTATTTTAGCATTTTTTGATTATCAACTCTATGCTACTATATCAGACAATATTCTAAACATGAGTGACACAATAGTCAAGAACACAGAGAATTTCTCTCCCTTCATTAAAATTTTTTATTGGTTGAGAAACAAAAAGAATGAAAGATGAAAATTCATTCCTCGATTTCTCAGCATAAGTTCCTAAAGTAGCCTGTACTCATGGTAAAAATGAACAAAGATCTAAATATTGAAGTGGAAGGATAATCACAACCCAAGGCTTTAATTCTAGTTCTATTATGGGCAAAGGCTAGACATAGATCACCCCTCTAAAGAGGTTATACTTCATCTGGCCTGTTGGAGGTATTAACAAGACTCTTGAATGGGACAACAGCAATCTTAATATACTGAAAATATTTTTCAGGATTTCGTCTTTCACACACATTGTTCTAATTTTTGATATTCAGTGTTTTTTCTCTATGGTTTCATAACAACAACAGAGCTAACAAAAAAGAATAACATTTCCAAAAGGCTCAAACTAAGTTATTGAATAGTCAAATTGGAGGTGATAAAGACTCCATCCCCTTATATTTAGATAGCAGGAAGTTTTAACTTTGAGAAAATCACCTTAAAGTTTTCATCAATGGAACTTAGTTATTGTGACCAGAACACATCCTATATTCTCAGTCAAAGCTTGATCTTTGGAGGGATTAAGTTGCTTCTGGAAAAGATTCATTACTAATCTCTCATAAATCTCAAGTGGTCATCAACTTTGATGAAAAACCAATGAGAACACATTTAAACAGGAAAGGGAAGGTAAGAGCAAACCAAAGAATTATGTATAAGGTGTGTTCCTGACTGGACAGGACTTGTAACCCAAAGGCAACCACTCTAGCTCTAAGAACTAGAGAAAAGATGCTTTACAGCCTTGGTCTCACACAATGATACTGTCAATGGTGCCTCTGCCACCTTTCAATGGGAAACTTTCTTTTAGAAGGACATTTGTGATAGTTAATTTTGGTTGTCAGTTTGACTGTGCCAGGTTAGTTGGCAGATTAGTTGCCAAGTCACCCAAAGAGAATATCTAGATGAAGAATGTACAACACAAAGATCAACCCTAAATCTGTATGGAACCTCTCAATAGCAGATCACATAAAAGGAAGCACAAGAATAAAAGAGTTCACTTGCTCTTGCATTGTGCTACCAAAATCATCTTCCCTCCTACTTCCTAAAAACCCAACCTCTTCAACCTTCTGATGTGACCAAACACTTTTGAGGAATCCTCCAGCCTTCAGTGCAGATTGGGACTGCTGAGATATTCAGTTTCTGTACTGAGCTGCTATAGGAAGCCATTATTGGATTGCCTAGACAATATCTTGTAAGCCAATCTAGTAAGTTTCTTTTTCCTATGCTTTCATTTAAGTTGTTCTGTTTCTATAGTGAACCCTAATTAATAAAATATTATATGTGCATATAATCTCCCATAAATCTTAGGTGATCATTAACTTTGATGAAAAACAAATGAGAACAAGGTTAAGCCAGAAGGGAAGATGATGACACTACCAAAGGAATCATGTATGATGTGTGCTCCTGAGTGAACAACTTCTAACCAAAGGTCAACCATTCTGGCCCTTAGAAATGACACATTTTCTCATGTATTCACTTTGACAGAGACTCTTATTCTGTATCCTACTTACACTGCATAGATCAGATTGGCCAAGAGCTTGAGATAGGTGTTCTATCTCTATCTCTCAAGTACTAGTATCATAAGTTTACTCCATAACACCTGGCTCTTTCCTGATTTTTTCTATTTGTTTTTTTTGCTTGAGATGGGAGTTTCCATTTGCATCCCATGTTGGCCATGAATTCACCATTTTCCTGATGGCTTGGATTACAAGTATAGGCACCCATGCCTGGTTCATGTTTCTGAGACTGTTCTATATTCTTATGCCTAAAATAGACCCTTTAAATAAACAGTCTCACTAATTTCAGTCAAATTGTATTTTTTTTAATTTTTCTACTTTTACAAAGATATTGAGCATTTATCCCAGCTTCCCTCCCTTCTCTCTTCTCTTCACCATCCCCCCACACTCCCCTTTACCCTTCAATCTGTATGTTTTTATGGACTGCCAGGTTCATGCTACCTTGTCTACTCCTGTGGGGGTTCAGGTCTCCATGTTACATCAAGTTACCTTTCTTTAGGTCACCCCACTGTGGCCTAACTTTAGCTGCAAAATCTAACTTTAGCTCCAAAATCTAACTTTAGCTGCAAAATCTAACTTTAGCTGCAAAGTTTTCCACTGTAAGTTCCCATTCTAAGGACATAATAACAGCTACCTACAGATCATTTTGTTGTAGTCTTCCTACCTATAAGTTTATTGGCTATCTTCCCTATTAATATATTTCCTTCTACTTTTTTAAGTTCTTGTTCTAGTTTACAACGACAGGGATGGGTACCATTCTGACAAGCCAATCTTGAATCCAATCAGGAAACTGTTGGTTTTCTCCTTGATACTCGTGTCACTATTATACTTGTGGTCACTGTTGCCATGGTAATTTGTATTGCAACTTACAGATCTCATGCTGTTGATGGGGCTTGTGATTATTTCTATCCCCCAGGAGCTTCTATAGTATTCCTTGGTGCTGTGAAGCTATCCAGCAAGGAGAAAGTCCTCACATCAGTTCCAGCTGATATATTTTACCCATGTTCTGTGATCCATTTCTGTTGCATCTTCAGTAATTAGTTTTTTTGTTTTGTTTTGTTTTATTTTGTTTTTACTGATAGTTTTTGGAGAGTAACCAAGAGCAATGGCATAAGCCTATAATATTTGGGGGCCTTTGAGACCTCTCTGACCAACATTTTATCAGGAAGTGCCACATTGTATTTGAATTGGAAGCAGTGTCAGAGCCAGGAAATTTTAAAAAATACCTATGAGTGGGAAAGTGGAAAGGAATGGTTAGAGTGAAACTTTTAAAGGGAAGATTTTAGATCCCAGAACAAGAGTGAGGGAGGGACTAATTGGGAAAAATACACAGCAGGGAACAAAGGGACTTATAGAAAAAGCCTAAGATTGTGGGAAGTAACCCCAAAGGAGCATCCTATGATAGTAATATGCCAAAAAACCCTACATGTTTTAAAGAAGGAAACAAGAATGGGCAGTCCCCATGCAGTACAACACAGAGTGAGGAAAACGGGGTGGGGGAAAGACTTGAACTGATCCACTTAGAACCTAGGGAGAAAAGTGTACCAAATTGTATTTTTAATAGAATAAAGCACCTACCCACACAAAGTAAAAAAGCAAAGGATTTATTGGAGTGTTTTCTATTTTCTTGTATTCTATCTATGACAGTTATGGAGACTAACATGTCAAGATAGATGGCTACATAAGAACTTTTGGGAAGTTTGAGTCGCTGACTGAATAATAGGGCAGAAGTAACTATAGGAGTTGTAAAGAAGGATATGGGAGGTTAGGGTGGACTATTTCATATGAAGCAGTGCAGAAAACAGACTTATTTCAACCAGAAGCTTCCTGCATACCAAATGTACACCTGAATCTCACAAATTTATGAACAGTAAATTTGGCTTCATTCCTTGACTCATTTGAATGTTTTGTTAGCTTTTTCTTGTTAGAACTTTTCCCCGTTGTTGCTCTTATTATTTTTGATTAATATCTACTCTCTAAGTATAAATTCAATGTTATAATTGACAGTATCCCATGTCCTGTAAGTATAAGCATTTGTATAATTACTTTTTTAGGAAAACTTTCACTTTTTGAGACATAATCTCATTCTATACCCCAGGGTGGTTTGAAACCCAAACAGTCCTCCTGTCTTCATCTACTAAATCCTGGGATTAAAGAAGTGAACCACCATGTTAGACTCTTTTTGTGTTCTTTAGTGTCATGGTTTGAAATGTGTCCTCCATAATCTAATGTGCTTGGCAAGGTCATGACACCTTGAGAGGTGGAGCCTTACTGGAAGAAAGCAGTCACAAGGAGTGGGCCTTGAGGTGGATTAGTCCCACACTACCTCTAGGAGAAGTCTGCCTTTGCAGCAAGCATTCTACAGCTCTCAGCTCTCCAAGATGACTGCAGTGACCTAGCCTCCTCCAGCTTTGGCCAAACAACCATGCCACCTCACTTCTACTTTGAGAGACTGTTTATTCTCTCTGGAACCATAAGCTGAATAAATCTCCCTTTCTCCTTTTAGTTGCTTGACTTTGAGTGTTGTCTCACAGCAAGAGTTAAGAGTAACCATTACAGAAATTGGTACTGGATTGTGGGGATTGTGAGATTAAGAGTATCTGGTACCACAACGTGAAGTTGTTTGTGAACCTGAAAGAAGTTGGTACCCAGCAGTACAGGCCAATGCTGTGATGTGGCTAGTGTGCCTTTAGAACTGTTTGTTGGGAGAAATATGGAAAACTTTGGGATTTTTGTGCTGGGAAAGTCTTTGCATCTTGGCGATGGGCCCAAAGGGTCTCTCTTGTCAGAGCTCTGAGGAGAGCAATGCTATGAGAGACACCGGCAGTGGAAACCCAGCTTGTTATGATGGTCCAGATAGGAACAGAGACAGTGTTTGCAACTGTATGAGTGACACATGAAGTCAGGTGTTGGCTGACAGTTTAGTGAAGTTTTGCCCTTGGCCTGGAGTGCTTGGGGGAGGAAATTTCAAATCAATGTAGTCTTGACAATGTGATATGGCTACTCTTTAGTTGTCTTCAGAGTTATGAAAAAGAGCAAAGAATCAGGCAGGAAGAAGCAAAAACTGTATCTAATGATGAAAACTGCAATGGCAAACTTAAAAAGTTGAACCAAAGAAGAGAGAACAAAATAGCTGCTAAAGAGATTAGCTCAATTTGTAAATCAAAGCCTGCTCTCAATTTGAATAATAGGAGAGGCCCTAGCTTAAGGGCAAGATTCTCAGAGAAGGCTCCCACCCATTAGAATGCTAATCCTTTTAGAAGAAATGAGCTAAAGGTTGGATTCCAAAGCAAGAGTCAGTTTCTACTACCAAGCAACTGCCCAAGAGTGAAAGAGATGGTCAGCACAGAGAAGGAGAATCAGCTGTGATTCAAGGAGGACAGTCTTGGCAGAGACGTCCACGTGGTTTTGGTTTTAGAGGTATCAAGGATGTAAGAGGAAGGAGATGGTGGTCTCGTCCTCTAAGATTTCAAAAAAATGATGGAAGTCAGGCAGCATGTGGCAGAAAGTCTGCAGTTTAGAGGTCCAAGAAGGGCAGTTTGTGCTGTGAAGTTAAAGCCTGGTTTGCCATTAGAAGTAAACATGTTAGAGATGCCAGACACAATGTGAGACACCTGCCAAGGAGAACTATATACCCTGGGAGGAGTCAGCCCAAAAGAGTAATGTTTTCTATGGGCAGCTGCATTGGAGGGGTGGAACCAAAGCCCTTTGGAAGAACTGAGATGATTTCAAGGAGAAGCCTTGAAAGCTTGGACTTGGAGCTATAAGATTTGGAGTTTGTCCTGCTGGTTTTTGGTCTTGTTACAGACTGATCTTTCCTGGATATGCCCCCATTCCTTCCTTTTGGAATGGGAATGTTTATTCTGTGCCATTTATGTTGAAAGTATGTAACTTGTCTTTTGATTTTATAGGAGGCTTTGAACTTTTGGACTGTGTTGGGACTAGAGATGTAGTCTATGAAGACTTTTAAAGTTGGACTGAGTATGGTTTGCATAATGAGATGGCAATGAGCCTGTGGGGGCCAGGGGTGGAATGTCACAGTTTGAAATGTGTCCCCCACAGTCTACTGTGTTTGGCAAGGTCATGGTACCTTGAGAGATAGAGCCTTACTGGAAGAAGGCAGTCACAAGGGATGGGCCTTGAGGTGGATTAGTCCCACAATAAATCTAGAAGTTGGCCTTTGCAGCAAGCAGTCTTCAGGTCTCAGATCTCCAAGATGACTGCAGTGACCTAGCCTCCTCCAGTTTTGGCCAGCCAGCCATGCCACCTCACCTCCACTTTCAGAAACTGTTTCTCCCCTCTGGAACCATAAGCTGAGTCTCCCTTTCTCCATTAGGTTGATTTACTTTGGGTGTTCTCACAGCAATAGTTAAAAGTAACTGTTGCAATGAGCATATATATAATTCTGCATTTCATTTGAAGACAAGTGTATTATATCAAATAAATTAAGACTGGTTTATGAAGATGAAACAAATTTGCATTTCTAGGAAAGTAGAGCTACAAACAGAAGCTTGGATGAATAAGTGAATGTTTTCACAAAGATAATCAAGTGAAAAATTCTTCATAATACAGAATATGACAAGAATCAGGAGTCCCTTTTTTCTTATTACCTGGAATATGACAACTATGGCAAACCATCCATGAATAAAACGTGTCATGACCAAAAGAAAGATGGCAGGTTACATATGTGTGCTCCATGGTGACAGTAGCAAGTACTGCCATTTCTTTTCATTTTACTGATAGATACATGACCAAACAGCCTAAGGGCACAAGGGGTTTATTATTGCTTACAATTCTGGTTTCAGTTTATAGTCCAGCTTGAAAGAAGAATTCATAACAAAATAAGAAGCAGAGGAAACTGGCCACACTATATCTATAGTAAGAACTGATAGAAAGGAATATTCTCACTCCTGTCAGAGTATCTACATGCCATCCTGCCAAAGTATGCCCTAATATTGAACTTGTTCACTCTATTTATTCTCCTACTCAGGAAATAATCCCACCACTATGAGTTGAATCCTTCTACATCAATTACATCATCCCTCATGGCTTGCTTAGGGTTTTCTTAACTACCAATTTTTCATAGTTGTGCCTAGAACTCTGCATTTAATTAATAAATTGATAAATGTGTCTAAATGATACAGTATGCCTGGGTCATGAGAGTAGTGAGAACATGTTTATAGGTCAGGTATCTCTGTGATCCATCTTCTACATTAGGTTGTTACTGTGCTGTGCAGATTCTCTATTTTTCAATAAAGTTCCTCTGAGGTAAGAGTAGAAGAGGAACCACATAGAAAACTTGCAGAAATTTTACCCTAATCACCAAACAACAAATTTACACTAAAAATAACTAACTTGGGCCCTACAACACACCTGTGAATTAGGTGTGATGATCATTCCCAAATCAAAATGAATATAAAGCAGAGACGGTCTGGGAAATTGCCCAAGTCATAAAAGTGGTTAATGGCAGAGTTGGGAAATCTTGGGCAGACTGTCTCTGGATTCAAGTTCTTAAACTTCATTCCAAAATGGAATCAAGGATTAAGTGAACTCACAAATACTTTGGAAAAAAAATGAAGTATATGTATCTACAAGGTCATTAGCTATGCAAATTAGTTTATTGTGCAGGAGACATTGAATCTAAGCCAATGGATCTCAATCGAAAGCAATTTTCACAAATTGGCTAGTGGGCCATTTGGAATATCTGGATGCGCTTTTGGCTTATATATGTGGAAGCAGGAACACACTAGCAGCAGAGTGTCGTTTGGATGAGGGAAGATACAGAGGGTTGTGTATGTTATAGAAGAATATCCATAATGAAGCATTGTCTGACTTATAATGTTATGCTGCACTCAAAAGTCCTTCTGTTCTAGACAACCTGATAATTGTCTCAGTTTTTCTGAAAACCTGATTCCTCACTTATTGAAAGGGAGAATAATCATGACTATGCAGACGCTAAGACCACCTAAGGCAAGATCAATTGTGAGATCCTTAAAGGTTGTTGTGCCTAAAAATAAAAAAAGGTTTTTGTGCCTATGGACTACATTAACTTCTTAGGATACAACAGCAGATAGTACGCCTTTTGTTTGCATTGTGAGTTTAGAAATATCAAACAATGTATAGATAGGTTCCTCCAACTTCATAGGGGGAATCCCAAAGGTAAGAGAATAACTGAATCAATGTAAAGTGCACATCTGAATCTGTGCCTGTCCAGGAAATTCAATTAGAACCATCTAACATTTTAAGTCTATCCACACTGATCAGAATGGAAGGAATTTTTCTGTTTAGCTTTTATTTATCTGGTTATTTTTGCTTTTACTACTTCATCTATCATTATGAACCTGAGGGTAATGTGAATTTAATCTTTCCTCATAACCCACAAGTGTTTTTTCCTTATACCTAAAAGCATCTTAATCTATAAAATGAATTGCATGTTCACAAATCAGGCTGTCATCTTCAGGTATGCTAGGCATGCACACACATACACGAAAACAAATCCAATTTGGAGTTGTGAATTATTATTTGAAAGGTGTAGGTTTCACATGAGAAATTTCATCATCTGAAATTGCATTGTCATTGAGGATAATAAGAATTAAATTCAACTACTGAAAGGAATGAAGACAAATATTGAAAGATGGGAGACTTTTCTAATCCACTGCAGAACTGTAGAGTCTTCTGTGAGATTAAGCTCAGACCCCATTTGCAGAAATCAGTAACTGTTTCAGTTTATTAAAAGATTAAGAGTAAATCTATTTAGTTAATATGTGATTTTCAAGAAAAGAAATTTATTCAAGAAATCAATGTGCTTGCTTTTTCATGTCCTCTCAACTCACCAAAAGATAATCAACGTAGGCAGAACTTAGATGACACTAAGAGAACATTCTGATCCTCATTAGCACAAGGTCAAACAATACATTTTAATTCACATCAGAAATCTAAAGACAGTTCCCCTACAATTAAAACCCTCTTCTATTTCAACACATTGACACACACAGTCTCATTATCTCTATATTGACATGCTATAGACTACACAATTTTCAAATAGGGCTTTAGAAATTACTGGTAGAGTTTACATTTGAAACTTAAACCAAGATCCTTACTTTTATTCCTGTTTCGTTTTACTTTTGTGAGATTAGAGAAGAGTGAGATAGGAGATGATGAGGGAAAATGTTAGGGAAACACTTTAAGATTTAGCTATCACTCAGCATCTTGTTTATTTGCAATATACATGGATGAGATCAAATGTGGATAGATACTCATGCATTGATAAATTCATTATTTTATTCAGTCTGTCAATATAACATCTCATTTGTGCACAGAGCAATTAAGGCACTGGGCACTGAATGCCAAGCCAACACAGTGTGTGTTCTTTTCAGGATACAAATAGTCTTGAATAGTAGTAGACATAGAAGCAACAAAAAGTAATTACATTTATGAGATGAACACTATGATTTAAATAAACACACCATTTTATTTATTTATTTTTTTCTGCTGAGTTCCTTGGAGAAAGTTACAAGGGGTAAAAAGTGATCAGTATTGTTCTGCATGAAGTCAGAGATGGGAGCAATATACTAATTGGATATTCTTTTATATTTTATCAGGGACGGGAGAATTAGTGAAATTAGAAATCTGGATTTTTTGCTTCAAGTCTAAATGAGCTCTTATGAAATCCATTGATGGTTTTGTTCCTATTTTTAATGTTTTGTTTGCATAGTATCATTGTTCTATTATCTCAGTCATGATTTCTTTTTTTTTTGACTTGAATTATTATTATTATTATTTTTATAACATTTTTATTATTATTTCCGCTCATACAAACTTAATAGGTAGACCAGTTCCCTCCCCCCTCCTCCTCCTGCCATATCCTTTATCTCTTCCATTTCCTCATGGTTGACTGCTAGCCTACTGAAAGATGATCCGCATTCTGTGAATGCTCTTTATGTTCAGAGCAGGAAATGGCTGACCTGTCAACT
The DNA here is from genome assembly GCA_023101885.1 of Typhlomys cinereus. NCBI lineage: Eukaryota > Metazoa > Chordata > Mammalia > Rodentia > Platacanthomyidae > Typhlomys > Typhlomys cinereus. The sequence goes on along the minus strand of JALPQD010000306.1, from coordinate 2,756,479 downwards.
GCTAGCTGTCAGAGACCAGCTGCCAGCTATAAGAGAATATTTTTAATAATTTATTTTCCAAATATTTGAAAAATACATTTATATTCTTACTTTACCTTCCCTGTTCAACACAAACAAAGCAGCAGCAAGCATGTATACATGTACACTCAAAATTTGGAGATTAAACCAGATAAGAACCACCTATGTTTTCAATGTGCAATAAACATTTCATTTTTTAAAAAGGGAAAAAAAATGGATAGTCTCTGTGCAGAGGAATGCAGAAATTGGAAAACTCGACAAATAAAAATGCCTTGAGGGCTCGAGAGGTGGTTCAGGGGTTAAGCCTCTGCCTTGCAGGCGGAAGGTCCTGAGTTCAGATCCCAGATCCCACGTATAGACACCAGGCGGAAGTGGGGGCGGCCTGTGCTTCTGGTCCTGGTAGGGCGGAGCCTGTGAATCCCGGGGCAGAAGGAGGTGGAGGCGTCCATGGTGGTTCGCGAATTCGTCCGTGGTTCTACACACACACACACACACACAGACACACACACAAACACACACACACACACATATTGACACACGCGCACACACACACATACATATGCACATGCGCACAGTTGAATAAATAATATAATAAAAAAATTTAAAAAAAATGCCTTGAGATGCAACATATAGAACCAAGTGACAATTAAACCAATGTGAGAAGCACATTGATTTATAATACTATTATAATACTTTTGAGATTTTAAGATTTATAATACTATTAATACTTTTGATAAGCCTTTTTTCCTAGTTCTTGGTTACCACCCAGAAACTGAGAATAAGTCACTATATTGAAGATGCAACACACATGGACTATAGAATACGGACAAAAAATGCCAGCTAGAACTAATGTGGAAGTATACTCATTGATGGATAGTTTTCATAATATCAGAGAGGCCTATGGAAATTACCAGAAGAGAAAAACAAAGATCTCATCAGTCTTTGAAATCCACAAATTGCAGTAACAATCACCATCAGTGTAATATCAGTGTAATAGTGGTAATAGTGGCATGAATAACAAGGAGATGATCAACATCTTTCTGATTAGATTTAAGGCCTACTTGACAGATGGAACACATGAAGAGGAAGGACATAGGTTCCAGGCAAACAACAGACAATAGTTGTTTATCTAGGAAAACTGTTTCATAAATATTTACTATCATTATTGGAATGATGATACTATTATTGAAAAAGCATTTAACCCTCAACCTATGCGTTTCTTGTATAACAAAATGTGTTTAATACCAAAGAGTACAACTCACAAAATAGACAAAATAATTGACTTCAGACTTCTTATCCGTAAATAAGACATATATGCTTCATCCACTCCAACCCCAAGGCTCAGGAACATTGTAGAAGGGTGGCAAGATTCAAAGAGCCTGAAGTGGGACATTGGTGGGCCATGCATTATCTCCTGGTCATGAAAGGTCATGATACACAAGATTTCATAGTAGATATGTATACTTACAAAAAATGCATGGGAATTGTCTTTTAAGCATTTCACCAAGAAAGCAGGAAAATCTCAAAACATTCAATATCTCTGAGAGACTGATGAGAACTAATGCTGATAGAAAAGAAAAGGATGTTGTCTTCCTCAATGATATACCCTATTGATCTATGATACTTGCTGGAACATGAATTATTTAAGACATATGTCACTAAAGACAAACTAGATGATACACAGTGGTCCATGCAAGTGAAAATATTTGAAAATAAAAGGATATCTGGTAGGGGAGATGAAGGACAGGATAAAGAGAGAAGAAATCTCTGAAACATGATTTAATTTAATTTCCAGTTTATCTTGAATGAAACATTATAGATAAAATTTGCCATATGAAATTTTGCAAAAATTTTCTGATTTTGTGTTTTTCCTCTAATGTTGCCACTGATTATTCAACAAACCTAAAAATATTGCTATAAAATAAGTATTATTATTTAAATGATTATGTTCTGCATCTTCACAAAAGAAGGTATGCTGCATATGTTTTGTATTTCTCAATGTTTGAAAACAATGTGTTGAAGAAAACTTTATATTGATTAGATTATAATGGTTGAAATTCAATTGTCCACTACTTGAAATTCTTTTGGGTGTTAATTTCTTTTCAATTAATCATTTAAGAGTATTTAAAAAATTAATTTCTTCTATACATTGGTTTTGTGTAGACATAGGACTTGGAATTAAGTGCCAGATCCTTCCTGTGTACAAACCTGGCTGTGACATTGGCTAAGGTATATTAACCTATCATGACTCCATTTTCTGCTCATATTACTCACAGGAGCAGTTATGGTTTAGTACTAGTAAATCTCTTTATCTAGCAATGCATAGAGACATTAGTGAGAGTAGGTTAGCATGTCTTCTTACTATGGTGATTAAACAAAGTGCATGTTGTTTAATTTGCTTTATTTAAAATATTATATTTTTGGTGATCTTCCCTTTAATTATTTATAACTTAGGATAAAGAAGAAACTCATACTGTGAAATATAGTATAAATGTTTTCTTAAGCATCTAATTCCCAAGGAATGGAGAGATAACACTCAGGTTAAGCCTTTGCCATAGAACCAAAGGTCCTGCATTGAGAATCCCAGATCCAAGGTAAACATGACAGGCAGAAATGACAGAAGTCTTCACTTCCTGCCCTGGAAGACAGAGCCTGGGAAATCCCACAGCAAAGAACTAAGGACATGGCAGCAATCCAGAATGATTCCCTCTGTTGCCCAGGGGCTTCCTATAGTCAGTATGCTCTTCTATTCATGCCCATATACCTATACACACACATCCACACATATCTGCACACACACACACACACACACACACACACACACACAAACACACATCTGTTTCCTATATTCTTGAGTGAAATATTCTGTTTCATTGCACTGTTTACAAAAGCAAAGTCATGGAATCAACCCAAATGCCCAACAGTTGACGAGTGGATAAGGAAAATGTGGTACATTTATACAATGGAATACTACTTAGCCATCAAAAATAATGAATTAGTGAAATTTGCTGGGAAATGGATTGAATTAGAAAAAATTATATTGAGCAAAGTATCCCAGACACAGAAAATTAAGTGATGTATGTACTCCCTAATAGGTGGATCCTAGTTCCAAACCCACTTAGTGACACACTCAAAGATAAATCTCTGTAATACCTACACTAATTGCAAAGATTATAAACAAGAGGGAAGAGGAAGTAGGGCCCCACTAGAAACAAGGAGATTGGGGATTATGCTACAGCAGAGAAAACAGGCCACCATCTAGGACTGCAAGTAAGTAGTGAGATATCTGGATAAGCTCACAGACTTTCCTTCCTGGTCACTTGCTACTGATAGAGTTTGATCTGAGCAGAAAGGGAGGGCATAGAGTCTGGCAGATAGAAGGTAACCATCTTTCAAATGGGAGACTGACCCTCCCTCACCGTAGTCTCCTACTCATTCCATCTACCTTTGAATCTACTCTTACAATAGGACTCTATTTTAACAGCCTTTTATCTCTGACTAAGAGGTGACATCAAATACCCATCAGAATGGAGCCAAGGGCTGTGCAGGAACAGCAAAACTGGAAGAAGAAGAAGAAAAACAAAGAATAACAAATTATAATTCAGAACATCAGAGACCTTACATTAATCACCAGGAACCAGGCCAGCCTAATCTCTCCCAATCCCAAAGCTCAGGGAAATTTGCAGAAGAGGGGGGCAGTAAGATTGTAAGAGCCTAAAGATGGGGAGGAGCAACAATATGCGTGATACTCCACACAATTTAGGGCTGAAGTAAACATAATAGGACTTTGCATGACCTGTGCAATGACCAAAGTCTAGCATGGATCACAGGCTCTAAGATCCTTAGAGGCAAGGGATTAATAGCCACGATAGTATTCCTATACTAAAGGGGAACACAAAAAAATGCTCTAGGAAATGCTACTGAGTCCTTACACCTCATCAGAGAGGAGGACCCAGAGGAAAGTTTGACATGCACACTAAAGAATGCTCCAGGAATGGGGGGGAGGGGGCACTGGGAGAAAGGGAGGAGGGGAGAGAAAGGAAAGGGAAAAGGGGGGAGGGAGCCAGGGGATCCAGGGAGGGGTGGAGAGAGGGAGAGGAATGGGGTACTTATCAAGTTTGTATGAGTGGAAAAAATAAAGAAAAGAAAGAAAAGAAAAGAAAAGAAAAGAAAAGAAAAGAAAAGAAAAGAAAAATTGTTTTTTGAGAAGATTGGAGTACATTTTTCCTTAAGTGCTGAAGATGAAGCTCAGAGCCTTATGCTATTCAAGTATCTGGATAACTTCTCAAGTTCAGTAGACTGCTTTCTTATTAATTCATTTGTAGGGTAGCTGATGTTCATTTTCTATTTATTACTTATAAAATTTCAGCATTATTTAATAGATTCTTCCTTCTTTGATGTAAAGTTATATAATTTCCCCTTAAGTTTGAATCTCTCTCATCCTTCTGTAGCAATTACGGCAAGTTTCTTTTCTTTGCCAGGAGGTCTAATTATGCATCCCAATGTTGGCCAATGAAGCAAAAGTTTAGAACTGGATCTGTGTTCTTTTTCCTTAGAATTATTAGACAAAATTTTATTAAACGGAAATCTTGGTAAGCTAAAAAAAAAGAATTATTAGACACAAGACAAAGGGAGTTACTTTTGGTCATTGTCATGACTAGAAGTGGAAATAGAAATATCATGCCCATTTACTAACTTTGGGAAATAGTAACTCAAAAGGAAAATTAAATATATTGAGTCATGGGCTTTTGAGAACTTATTTGAAGACTATCACATGGGAGCCAGGATGCTATTCTTCAGAGAATTTGCCATATTAGATGTGCTACTAAATTTTTCTTTGTAAGTTTTAAGTATACAGACAATATGATTATATCAACGGAATTAGATCAAAACCAACTTGCAACCAAAAGCATTTCAGTTACCCACAAAAAATCTCCTTCACCAAGATTAATACATCATTCATATATTCATCTATTTCACATGTAGTTGCTGTCATTTGTGACTCTGGAGCCAAGGAAAGACCTAAAAATTTAAATAAGACCTTGTGGGCAAGGCCACTGCCTCTGTGTGAGATGCAACACGGAGTGTGGTGCTTTTCATCACTCCCTACAAGAATTAGCCTTCTGAGCAGATGTGTTGAGGTAGATGAGCACAATGTTTTGCCTGTTCATCAAAAGAAAATCGTTCGTTGAACAGCTACAGTTCCCATTTCCTCAGTGAAGGGAGGGTCATTCACATTTTTGTGAGGACATTTTTAATCAAAAATAGTGTGATTAGGTTTTATTAAAAATATATCATTTTATATTATCCATTTCTGTTTGTCTCTTTCACCTGAAGTGAATGAAAGAGAAGTATTTTTCTTTCATTTTTCTCTGTCAGACTGCATATGAAAATGGAATTATTGACTCTAGATATTTGGTAGATTTTTCAGTGACTGAACACAGGTCTGGAGCTGTTCTCAAAATTCCTTTAAGTTTGGTATCCTAACTGATTATGTTTCCTCTTAAAATTGTATATATATGATATATCTATTTAATCATCAAAGTTTGTTAAACATCAACTTCAAATTATAATACTCACTTTGACTGCTAACTACCACCTACAGTGCTGTATTTTTTTTGTAAAGGTTTCTCCTTGTTTGAAATTCTCGACAAATGACAGGATTATCAGCTTTTTTGGGTTTCAGTTATGTTCTTCATATTTTGATTCATTCCATTGATCTTGCACAAATCTTTAATTTTTCTTTTTTATGCAAGCCATTGCTTCTGTAATTCTTTCTCTAACTTCTTTTTTCTCCCATATTTTATTTTTTTCCTAATCATACAAGCTTAATAGGTACCCCTGTTTTCTTCTTCCCTCCTCTCCTACCCAGTCATCTCCCCCTTGCACTCTCCCTCTTTCTCCTTCCTTTCTTTCACCCTCCCCCTCTCTCAGCGACTCCCCCCTTTCTCACTCCCATCCCTTGGAGGATACTTTTGTGTGAATGCCAAACCTCCCTCTGATTCTCCACTCTAGTGAGGGCTAAGGACTCAGTGGCATAACCTGAAGCCCTTTCTTGGACTCCCCATTATTATGAGAACTCTATTATGATTGTTAATCCCTTTCCTCTAAGGATCCTACTGCCTGGAACCTTCTCCCCTGTGATCCATGCTAGATTTTGTGGGGGTTGTTGACATGTCAGCCATTGTGCCAGTCAAAGTCCAATTTTGAATACTGCAGTCCTAACTTGTGTGGAGTACCTTGCATATTGTTGGTTCTCCCCATCTTTAGGCTCTCACAATCTTGCTGTCCTCTCTTTTGCAAGGTTCCATGAGCTTTAGATGGAAAAAGATTTGGCTGGTCTGATTCAGGTGACTAATATAGGGTCTTTGGTGTTCTGAATTACAGTTTGTTGTTGTTTTCAGTTTTGCTTTTCCTGCACTGCCCTTGGCTGCATCTTAATTGGTATGGAATGGAAGGTCACCTCTTAACCAAAGATAAAACTCTGTTTAAATGAAGATCTTAATATAAGAGGTGACTCAAAGTTGGGGAAGAATAGGTGTAGGACACAGCAGTGAGGGGGAGGGTCAATGTCCCATTTGCAGGATGGTTACCATCTATCTGCCAGTCCCTATACTCTCCCTGATTGGTGAGATCAAACCTTTTCAGTCAGAAATGACCAGGAAGGGGAAGTGACCAGGAAGGGAAGTGAGAGTGAGTGGCACCAGATGTCTTGCTACTTACATGCAATACTTGATGGTGACCTATTTTCTCTACTTTCTTCTTTTTTGGAGGGGTCCTCCTTCCCCTTCCCTCCTGTTTATAACCTTTATAACTACAGTAGCTATTACAGCTATTTAATATGTCATTTAGTGGGTTTGGAACTAGGATCACCTATTAGGGAGTACATATGGTGTCTAATTTTCTGTGTTTGGGGGGCTAGAGAGGTGGCTCAGGGGTTAAGCCTCTGCCTTGCAGGCTGAAGATCCTGAGTTTGGATCCCAGATCCCACGTGTAGGTGCTGGGTAGAAGCAAGGGTGGGGATCGAAAGGGGGGTGGTTCCTGAATTCGACCATGGTTCTACACACACACATAAACACACACGTACAATTGAATAAGTAATAAAAAATTTAAAAAATTTCTGTGTTTGGGATACTTCACTCAATATAATTTTTTTTCTATTTCCATCCATTTCCCGGCAAATTTCGTTAATTCATCTTTTTTGATTGCTGAGTAGTATTCCATTGTATAAATGTACCATATTTTCATTATCCATTTGTCAACTGTTGGGCATTTGGGTTGATTGCATGATAGTGCAGCTATAAACATGGTTGTGCTTGTGTCACTGTAGTCTCTATCTACTTTTTTTTGATATGTAGTTTCTTCTTATTTTTGTTTTATCATTTTACAACATGAACAAATGATTAGGCTTTTCTTCTTTAGATGAAAGAGATCGTGGCAGTCTATTTCACTTGTTTTTGTTTCTTTTTACCAGGGTACTTTGAAGGGATGATTTTGTAAATGCCGAAACTGAAGACAATGCCAACTCGTATAGCTGTATATAAATTCTAAAGTGAAATATTAGTATTTCAGCTAATTATAAGTTAATAAAATGAAATATTTCAACTTTGTTTAAAGAAATGCTAAATGATTGAATACATTTCCATCTTTTGAAAATACAGAATATTTGAAAAAGCATTAACTCAGTTCCTATCAGACAATATGTTCTGCAGATATCTTTATTAAAAGAATCTAAAGTAGATTATTAGTTCTAGAAAAAGCTAATTCTATTGCAGAATTGATTTGAGGTGCCAGAAATCCAAAGAAAGAGAGCTATTGAGGTCTGTACATGATACAGTTTGTATAGTGGGATACACAGAGGCAAGATCTGTACAGCAGCAAGCTCATCAGAACCTTCCCTATCACCATCACGTGTCAGTCAGAAGGAACTCTCTTAATGCCATTTATTTCACATACATTGACCTAGTATTAAGAGATAAACACAACTCCTGGGTCAGCCTCTCTTTTCAAAAAATGGACATATCACTCTAAAGGATCTATTTATGTGTCTCATAAACAGTGTAAGAAAACAAACCAATACTACTCTGTAATGTTCCTTGATGCTCTGACTCAGATTGTCTGTAGTTACCACTCTCTTCAATCATATTTTCTTATTAGGTGATATTTGTCAATTTTTTAGGATTTTTATATTCCTCCTTGCAGTTCTGAAGTCTTCAGTTTGTGAATTATGGGTTCATCATAATATATGGGAAAGAATAGAATTAACATTTGCAAGTCAGGAATTTACTTATGCCTGTTAAGTGGTTTATACCAAGCTTCTACTTTTCACTTAATAAAACAGTATGAAAGTGTAAACTTGTTTACTTTTGTAACTGGTCTGCTTGTTCATATTTTTCTTAATGAAGTTGGAAGCAGTTACTTGCTTGACATTGTTTTATAATATTAATTATTGAGTGCTTCCAAAAACATAGTTGATATAGTATTTCCTGGAGGACTGTGTATTTCTTTCTGTTGGGAATGTGGAGACATGTTAGATAACTTCTAGTTGACATTACTCTGCATTTTGATTCAGGTTTCAAACAACTAGGTCATGGTTTTCAGTAAGTGGCATGCACTGTGGCTCAAGGAGGTCCAGACATTTTCTCCTTCTGAGATCATAGTCCTGAAGAGCCACATTCATTATAATGTTCTACTCACAAGCCTTAGGTCCAACCTCTTACTATGTCTCAGATCTGAGAAACAACTCTTTATGACACACATTTAAAGATGCATGCAGCTTTGTTGCTGTGATGTCTTTTGTGCATTTCTGATCACAGGCTCTTCTCTGAAAACTGGCTGGGAAATTCTGCTCCTTTTTTTTCCATTCCTGTTTTTGTTTGTGTTTTAATCACTGTTTCTTTAATCCAGTATTTGAAACCTGTTATTTCCAGGCATGATGGTATCCTATCAACTCATGTTCTTGCGCATAGGTTTTCTAATTCTACTTTGTAGTTCATGTTTTTCTGACTCACTCATGTGGAAATTAATCATGATTTTTATACAACACTAAGCTCATTGACTTCAATATCTTCTTTGATTTACAGCTAAAAGGCAGATTTCATAAAGGAGGTGTGAATTACACCACAAACAGAATTCTGAATTGCCTTTAAAAAGCCCACAAACACATCTTGACTGAATTAGCTATTTTCAATTTAGAAGAGGTTGTTTGTTTTTATTTCAAGACATCTGCAAGTTATTTATGTTATCAGCAGGTTTGTCAATCAAGTCTTTTCTTAGGAAAGCTAACCCAATAGTTTCCCCACACCAGCCATAAAACATAGAAAATGGCTCCACAGAAGTCCCAGAAGCTACTTAGCTGATGAAATAAGTCAATACATAGCATAATGTCTGTCATATATTAAGCTTTCAGTATTGATTGTCGGAGGAATTAAGAAGTTATATTGTACCTGGAAATAACTCAGCATATGTCTGATAAAATTTAATGGTTGGCTTGTTAAATTGCTGTTTGATATTTATAACATGATTAAGAAAATCACATCCAAAAAGTTAAAATTCCTCATGCATAGCTAACTTACATGTATGCTTATTTGAATATAGATGAATGTATATACTGCTCTACAAAATTTTGTAAATGTTTTATTTTGTTTTTACATGATGGTCTAAACACAGGGGTTAACACTGAATGTCAATTTTGTAAAAGTGAAAAATGAGATCAATCTGGAGAAGATGTGTCCCATCCCATAAATCTGTAGCTTTTCAAAAGTGATGTTTTCGTAGTATGGAGGAAAGTCAACATATGTGTGAATGTCTGTTCCCTTGATATATTTCAAAACCTTATAAAGACCAGAAGAGTGACTAGTTCACTGCTTCAGGCCCCACTTTTAAAAGCAGAAGTGGACCTGGTGCACAATTCCAATTTTCAGTTCCATGTTGGCCTGTAAGTCTTCTCTGTCCTTCTCTGTGTCCTGATTGATTAAAGTAAAGTAGTGCTTTCTTGGAAGCCTTGACTTCTTGTTTCCTTTGTGTTTGGTTTATAGGGAACAATTGTAATGAGCCTAAGGTTTCCTAAAGACAGTGTCCTTCATGGCCATAGTACTTACAGTCACCTTCTCTTCACACCATCTTAAGAACTGCCCTAGGCTCTTTATGGACATTCTTTTTACCAAGTCTTTGGTTTTTGCTTGATCCATGCTATTGCCAAAGGTCCCTTTTCTGTGATTACCTTTAATTATGCTCATTTGAATAATATATTTGCTGTGTGTTGCTACCTGAGTGATGGATGAAGTGGTGACAAATGGTGGTCAGCAACCAAAGATTGCCAGTTAATCAATCCCTTCTGTTATACTTACTACTATGAGAAATAGTTCCCATTTTCAGTTTAGAGTAAAATAGTTCTAGACTACTGATTGTCCACATTCATCATGTAAATGTAATGATGCACAAGCGTATCATGAAAGAAGACATCCAGAAGTTTGAATTTTCATTATGTTCATTTAACTTATTGGGTGAGTTGTCTTAATCCCTCTGAGAGCTGTGTGTTAAATTCAAAGAGAAAGCATTAGATTAAAGGCTACATGAACTAACAAGAAAAAATTGCCACTACAAATTGAAAGAAAACAGGCATTTGACTCTATTAGAGCAAGTGATCATATTGTAATTCCTAGGATCATTGGCTTGAATTTTTAGTGATTAATATTGTTTTTCAATAATTTCACAAGTTGCTTAACTGTATGCAATACAGTCTAATGACTTTCTGCCCCACAGTCTGCCTTTTTAATCTCTTACCCATCTCTCTTACTTCCCCTCCTTCCAATCACTCTTTTTTTCAGAACCAAGACATTTGGTTTTGTTTTTTGACACTTTCAGTTTGACCACTGATCTCTGTGTGATCATCAGTTTAGAACTCTCCTTGGAGTTTGATTGGCATATCAATGAGTACATTACTAAAGACCATGACTCCCCTTCATTATGAGTCTATCAGAAGCAAACAGTTGAGCAGTGAGAGGAGGGACCCCTGAGGTTAGTGTTCACATTCTTCTGCAGACCTACTGGAGGTGTCCATGGGACTGTTGTGAGGTAATGGATATAATGGTTATGTCTTGCCCAGTGGTAGCCATTTCATAGTTTTTCTACCAGTCTTCTAGATCTTCTTATGTTCTTTTTAACTCTTAGTTCTGCGATGTTATTTGAACGTTGGCAGGGATGTTTCAAATATCTTGTTTAAGACAAAGGACTCACACATCACTTGCTAATGCACTGGCTGTCTCTCTCTTATATGGCTTAACTCTTGATTGGCCAAGTCCTTACATGAATTCCTATTCATATGTCTGATTTCAACATGGATTCCATTTCTGCATGATGAAATAAGACTTATTTTAATAAAAACCTCTTTAAGAATATTTTGGACATCACAAGACCTTAGAATTTTCATTTTAAAAGAAAATGCTTCAATTCACAGTCAATTGGCTTTTACTTATCTGTCACAGTTCACCTGCATGATTGCTGATAAATGATCATCAAATGGTTTAAGGGGTTTATTTTCTTACTGATAATCCAGTTACAGTCTGTAGTCCAGCTTGATGGGAAAGCATGTACCAATACCAGGCTGAGAGAAACGGTCATACCATTTTTACACAGTGGCTGAGAGAGGGACAATCCTCATTTACCAGACCAACATGTCTGGACAAGTATACACAAGGATGCCGATCTTGCAACAAGCTCTGTGTATTTTATTCCAGGGCCTAATTCCACCCTCCTGGGCCTTCCCCATCAGCTAGACAATCTCCTGCAGGTTTGCTCTGGGCTTAACCCAACCACTAATTCTCCACAAAAGTGCCCAGAGCTCAAAACCCTCAACTGTCAAGTTGAGCCCTGCACCTAACTATGACACTATCTCAAAGGAAAAATCTGTAAAGAAAATTAAATTTTGGAAATTGTCTCTCAGATTTAAGAACTGGTATATTTTGAGTATATTCACTATTTGGAAATCTGAGCCTCTGATTTAGGTTTTCAGTAAGAGTCTTCAAAGACCACTATTACTAAGCATTCTGGAAGTCTCAGAGATGGTGAAATATAAACAACTGTTGTAGACTTTTCTCTGTCTATTTCTGTTGATTTCCTTGGCTATAACCTCACCTCTGTAGTTTTGTAATCTTTTTAAACTTCTTTTTTTAATTTATTCAATTGTGTGTGTGTATGTGTGTGCACGGGCGTGTGTGTGTGTGTGTGTGTGTGTGTGTGTGTGTAGAAGCATGGGGGAATTTGGGAACCACCATGTAGTGGCTCCACCTCCTCCTTGTTTACTCTGCCCTGGGATTCACAGACTCCACCCTACCAGGACCAGAAATGCAGGCCTCCTGTGGGGTCTAGGATCCGAACTCAGCACCCCTGAGCCACCTCTCCAGCCCCTATTTTTTAAAAACTTCCTTTATTCATTTATTTAATGTGTGTGTGTGTGTGTGTGTGTGTGTGTGTGTGTGTGCATCATAGGGCACCCTGGAGAGGCCCAAGAGTGACTTCCAGAATCATCCTGGGTGGCTTCTACCTCCTTATTGCTTTGCTCTGGAATTGCTCAGGCTCCACCCACCAGGGCGGCAAATGCAAGTTGCCACTGTGTCAGCCTGGCAAATTTACTTGGGACTCGTGATCCAAACTGAGGACCTTTTGCTTGTGAGCCAGTCTTAATCCCTGAACCATCTCTCCAGTCCCATTTGTAGTTTTTAATTCTTCCTACTTACTTTTGCTAAGTCAAAAGAAATGTCTTCTTTTCAATATCATAATAAAATGACCAGAGTGCATGGACATAACTCGGATAAAGTATTTTCTGCATAAGCCCAAGACCAGAATTTTAAACCCCAGGACCTATGTACAAAGTAAGACAGGCATATAAGTCACCTGTAATCACAAATTAAAAACAAAAAACAAAAAAGAAATTGGGAGGTTCAACAGGGAAAACTGACTAATTAAACTAAGCAGGACTGGTAAACAGCAACTTCAAGTTAAACAATTAAGGAATAGGCCATCATCCATTTCTGACCTCTACATGCACAGGTATACATATACATACATATATATGCATCCACATTCATACACACATATGCACACAAAAACACACATGTAAAAAAGCATGCATACACATATACACTACAGTCACATACAATGCAAACAGAAAATATCCAGACATAGGCCACATTTAGATGCTTTATTGACTATTGTCATATTAAACTATGATTACAAATGAAACTTTTTTAAAAATTTGCTTATATGGAAGATTAATTTTATTACAATTAAGCATAAAGGAGACTAGGTTGATGATATGACAAATGGTTCTCCAGATACTAGAGTAGTTTAATTTCTCATCTTTAGTTTCATATTCATTTATGTACTAACACTGCAAGATTCTAAGTATAAATCCTGTGTCTGATTTTCTAGACAATTTATCAAAGAAGTTTCTCACTGGCACATCTATACTTTCCCAGTGTCAAAACTTATGAGGAGTTAAAGAAAATGCTATCTTTTTCAATACATTTAATCCATGTTTTTTTCATACTCATCAACTTGTGGTAGACCAATAATAATTATCAATTATTTTATGGATAGTCTGCTTGGATACTTCTTAGATCAGCTACAAACTTGCATATTGGCATGGAAGAGGAAAAGGAATGAATGAATGGAGTTGGAAAACTATTTTGACAATCAAGGGTTGATAACATCATAAAATTAATGATAAACATAGAATCACAGATTCAGGAAGCATATAGAACAACAAATTAAACATCATAAAACTGGAAATAAGCATAAATTCATGTAGATTTGGGAAAAGAGAGCCATGGGAAATTATCCCTTTTAGCCTGAGAAAAACAAATATTGTCTGTTTTCTCTGATGAGTGGAATCTAGAATTTTAAAAATGTAGAAGTGAGGGCAGACAGCATACTATTTAGGAAGAAAAGGAAGGGAACAAGAAAGTGTGGTGGGTAGGTGAATAAGATCAAAGTATATGATATTAAAGCATATTTATAAAAAGGCTGTAGAGAGACCTATAACTTTGTAAAAATTGTAAATGTTCATTTTTGAAACTGGGAAAAAGATTGACTACAACACTGTACAAATAACCACAGCAAAAGTCCTTATCGAATGGGAAAGGAATGAAACCAACAACTTTCTGTTAAATATGACCTAAGAGAAATTCCTGCAAAGCATAGAAAAACAAGAAAATATTTAGAATCTATCCCCAGATGGTCAGTAGAGAAAAGCATGAAACCCTATGAAAAAATCCTGCACATTGGCCATAAATAAAGTATTAGAAAATTGAAAAACAGTAACACAAAGAAGAACTTATTGATTGAAAACCTCTGGGAAATTGCAACAATTGCCTAGGATGGGGAGTAAGGGTTTGTGACCATATTGTCATGAGAAACCTAAACCACATAAAACACAGTTGATGGTAGTTTCAACTAATAAAATGTGTATTAACAACTTTAAAGCTACACTGAAACATCCCTTAAAATTAACTGTAACAGGAGTACAAAGAACCAGATAAATAGAATTGCATTAAATGTGCTATTAAACTCCAAGAGAACAGAAATGACATATAAATGCCACAAATAAGAAACAGTTAGAGACATGGTAGTTGCAAATCTAAGTTTCCCACAGTTGCTTTAAACATGAATGGTCCAAATTAGAAGGTGGAGATTTTAAAAAATGTTTTTATTGAATGGATATAAAGGAGGATCTAACTATGCATTTCCCACAAATAATCTAAAGACAGTTAACTACTGACATGTAATAAAAGATAATGAAGGGGGAATCACATTTTAATGGACTCACCCATTCACCAAGATTTAAGTCTAAAGATAATTACAGTAGAAAACAAAAAGAGTAAAATGAAAAATATGAAAAATCTTATATTATTTTTGAAGATTTTAACCTCTTTTCTAAGAGCAATTAAAAAAATTTCATATCTGTTGAATTACCCCTCCCTCACTGTGGTTTCCTACTTTTATTATATCTACCTTTGAATATACTCTTATAACAAGACTCTAGTTTAACAGCTTTTTATCTCTGGCCAGAGGGTGACATACAATACCCATCAGGATGGAGTAAAGGGCATTGCAGGAGCAGCAAAACTGAAAAAAAAAAAAAAAAAAAAACAAACCATACTTCAGAACATCAGACACTCTATATCAACCACCTGGAACTAGGCCAGCCTAATCTCTCCCCATCCTGAAGCTCAGGGAAATTCGCAGAAGAGGGGGCGGTGAGATTGTAAGAGCACAAGGATGGGAGGATCAGTGATATGCAAGATACTCCACACAAGTTAGGGCCGAAACAATCATAATTGGACTTTGCATGCCCTGCACAATGTCCAACACACTATTGACCCCACAAAGTCTAGCATTTGCTAAAGGCACCAAGATCCTTGGAGGCAAGGGATTGACAGCCACAGTAGTGTTCCTATGCTTAAGGGGAACACAGGAAAGGGTTCAGGGAAATGCCACTGGGTCCTTGTATGTCATCGGAGAGGAGGGCCCAGAGCAGAGTCTGTCATTCTCATTAAAGGATTCTCCGGGGATTGGGGGGGAGGCACTGGGGAATGGGGAGGGAGGGGTAAGGGGAGGGGGAGTAGGGTGGTTGGGGGAAGGAGGAGAGAGGGAGGAAACCGGTGTTCCTATTAAGTTTGTATGAGCAGAAATAATAATAAAAATGTTAAAAAAGTTTTTAAATAAACATAATATAGAAGATTTCTGCTTATATCTTTAAAAAAAGATGAGCTGAATTGATGTCATGAATGTAGCTAACAATTATAGTATTATCCATACAAAAATAGCAAAGTACAATTACATTCACATTGTCACAGGACAACTAACAACACACAGCACATGCCAAGTTGTATGGCATGCCTTGATGCTCTTACTAGGAGAAAACATTACCAAGTGCTTATATAACATAAAATCATATTAAGTATTAATAATATAAAGCTATTAGGAGATGTCCATGTGTATGTGTGTGTATATATATATATATATATATATTTATATATATATGATTAACATCAAAGAACAACTGCAAAAATCATGGAAGAAAAAAGTAAATATAGTGAATTTGCAGTAGATCTCCTATTCAGAGGTACAACAGTACCTTGGTGTGAAATAAGATTTTCATGGACTAATTAGGACTGAGCATTTCAAATTCGCTGATATTCTTCACTCTGACCCAATGTGGTTTTCTGCTTAACTAGTAATATGTTACAATAGATTGCATCTTGGTACAGCTCTGAGAGTTTTTCTATTTGAGGGCCAAAAAATAAGTATTTAGAGGCAGTTTTATTACCAATTTTTATAGTTAACACTGAGATATTTATTTCTATCTATTTACTTCCCTTCTGCTGTTATTTGGATAGTTTTACATTATCAAGTATGAGTTCCCTGACATTAAGAGGTTTAGAATCTACTCAGAAGGGAATTGTTTACTCATAGGTCTTAGGTACTTCTGTTGCTCTCCTAGATTCTTCATACCAGAGTTTTTGTAGCTTTCAGCATTCACTGCTGAGTTAAAGGGATTTAAAATCATGCCAAGGCAAATCTTCTGATAGTTAAAAATGATAGCATGCTACTACAAATGCAAGGCTGGCTCAATATCTAAATACTTACAATGTTTCATCAGTAGGCTGAAGAACATAATGTGATCACATCAGTTTAAACAGAAACACTTGACACAGTCCAACCCATATATCTTTTAAAGTACACCATTAAACAAGGAATTAAAGGAAACTTCCTTAATTTGCTAAAGATCTAAAGTTTTCCTTACTATGACATAGTAATGAGATAATTAATGGTTTTCTTTGAAGAAAGAAAAAAAGTAACATATGTCCTGACTCCTCATGCTTATCTAAATCCCACAATGGAAGCCAAGAAGCCAAGAAAAGGAAATGATGGGTTCAGACTGAAAAGGAAGAAAGCAAATTCTATATCCCAGAATTTATGTCCTTTTAGAAGCGCTCATTAGATGATTACAGAAAATACAATGGACATAACACTTATGGACAGAAGCTAATCTCTCTCTTATATCTCAAAATGAACATTAACCAAAACTAGAAATAACACTTTTATAGCAAAAGAGTGTAATACTTGGGAGATGGAGGAGAAACTTAGGGGGTCTCACCTCCCACTGTTCAACTGTTTATTAGTAGTAATAGATTCAGTGAGAAGGAGAAACATCATGACCCTGCTAGGTTCCAATGAAAAGATTGGACCCAACGATTACACAGATGAACCTTGGTAAATTAAATGAGATACAACACCTTACCAAATGTCAGGAATCTTTGATTCTTGAGTAGAGAAAATTCACAAGGATAGGAGAGAAATGACAACTAACAATGAATACATTATATACCTATGTAAAATTGTTAAAGAACAGATTTGATAAAAATAAATGTAATAGGTATCTCATTGCAACAAATCAGACAAAATATATGCAAGATCTATTTGTACAAAGTTGCAGCACTCTACTAGGAGACATAAAGTTGAAATAAATGTGCATTGCAATTTTATAAATTTCAAATTAGTATTGTCAACATATCACTGCTTTCCAACTTCACTTATAGAATCAACAGAATCTCAATAACTTAGGAAATTGTTAAGTAGATATTCATGAAATGAACGACTGGGGAGCAGTTGATAAAGTGTTTGCTGTGCAAGCAATGATGACCTGAGTTGAATTTCCACAACTATGTACAAAGCCAGGTAGAGCAACAAGCAACTGAAATCTCAGCCCTGCACAGGTAGAGAGACAGGAAGATCCCTCTGCTGTTGGTCAGTTGCCTAACTCCATCTCTAAGCACCAGGTTCAGTGCCAGAAAGTGATTCAAAATCTAAGATGGAGAGCAATGGAATAAGGCACTTGTCATCGAAATCAATGTCCAGCCTCTATACACACATGTACCTACACACACACACACACACACACACACACACACACACATGCACAAATATTTATAATTTGATAACTCATCTGATAGTGAATATTTCTCCTTCAAATCTAAGTTCTGAACAAAGATAGTGTATATTATTGATTGTTAAGTTGATATCTTTACTTTATGACTATATTTCATATCATAAATCGTAAACATATATTTTATGTTAAATATTACAAAATATACATTAGTTATTGAGATATATATTCACAGAATGAAGCCATTTACATAATTACCACAGAAATAAATTAGTGTCAGAAGTCTTTTCACTATTTGTATCCAAGAGTGCTGAACTCAGAGCTTGCCATCTCCACAGATACACATGGTTTTTTCTTTGGCATGAACGAACAATTATCCATTTAATAACTTTCATCTGCTTTCTTTTTCACCTACTCTTATGCTTTGTGATGTGTTATTTGGCTCAGTGAAAGGGAAAAGGGAGAAAAACTACAAAGCAACAGTCAAAGGCTCCTGCTCCTTTAGTTGCCTTCCTTTCCATTCTTTGTTATTTTTTTTTAATCTCTAGTGTATCTCCTTTAAACTTGGGATAAGGAAATCACTCCATAAATAAAGCAAAACATTTATTTATTATTCTTTAAAATCCAAAACTCAACCTGTTACACAAAGAGTTCAAAGTATGCTTCAAACAATTCACTTGCTAATACTGTTCCTGATTTGTTTATTTTCTCTCCACAAACTGTCATATTGTAAATTCACCTTTTCTTTCTTTTTTTACCTGGGCTTATTTATAATAACTATGATACCTCTGACCTATTTCTATTTCTGTTGTGTGAGTCAGGGAAGAGGACCTTATTTAATGGATCTGCTATTTTGAAAAGTGAAAAATGTGTGAGATAAATAATCCAAAGGATTCCTAATAAAAATAAACTGATGGTGCTCCCCTATCAAGTTGAGAAACATATTTTTAAAAAGTCAAGCATACAAACTGACTTTCCTGAGTTGGAACCAAATAAAGATTTAAGCATATATTTTCTTAAGTGATAAAATTATAAAATGTGCATGGGTACACATAGCTAAGCACAGGAGTATGTTGTAGTGATACGAAGATACAATTGAAGCAAATAAATTCTTGTTCAGTGTCATCATTTGAATATAAAAGTTGTCCATAACTGGCTTGTGGGCTTGAATCCTTAGCCGTTGTCAATATTTGGGAAGGTCATGGCACCTTTGGGAGTTTGAGACTTGCTGGAGGAAGGCACTCCACAGTCGGTGGGTCTTGAGATTGGTAAGTCCCTATACTTCCACGAGATGTCAGATGCTGCAGCTAACCTTTCAAAATTCATGGTGGACATGACTTAAATTGCCTCCAGCTTCTACCAGTCAGCCATGTCTTTTTGGCCACAATGGACTGTATCTCTCCTGTGGAACTTTAAGCCAAACAAATCTTTTTATCTCTCTTTAAGTTGCTTGAGACTGAGTGCTGTCTTACAGGACCAGAAAGAATAACCGCTACATTCAGTTTAAATGAGAGTCTGTCTTCAAGACACCAAAAATAAGAAATGCAAAGAAGGACAAATTACTATAACGTATGATATTCCTGTTGGAATAAACACATTTTTTTCACAAGACTGATAATCCTATCATTAAATCAGAAGCAAAAATGTTCTTTTAAATGAAAGCCATTAAAACAAATCATTAAGATTTTAGAAAAAAACTCTTTAAAGTAATACTCAGACAAATGAAATTTAAAGAAAAGCATGTAAAGTAAGATAAGAAAATGTATTTGAGCCTGCATGAGACTTGCCTATCAACAGATTAGTTTGCGCCGTGGAGGAACCGAAAGGGCTCTAACACACCCTGACACTGATTAGTGTCTTAACTAACATAATGAGGCCCCCACCAGGTTCCTATGGATTCTTCTGAAATTAACCCTAAACCCTTAAGACAATGCTGATAATATTAAAAAAAAGTCCCCAAAACTGCATGATTTCAAAGATAGAACATAAAAGGAGATAAAGAATAGAGATCTATGGATCGCTGAGAATAAATGGAGTAAGAGAGCTAAAGACAGTGAATATGAATTCTAGACAACAATTTTAGCAACATTGAAGACAGATAAGAGCTATATCTGCAAGTAAAATTCAAAGGTAAGTTACCCATGCCACAACAAATAACCTCTCACTGGGTCCCATACAGAAATGGAATATAAAAGTAGAAGGAGTGGCTGGACAGGTGGCTCACCGGTTAAGTCTCTGCCTTGTAGGTGGCAGGTCCTGAGTTTGGGTCCTAGACCCCATGTATAGACACCGGGTGTAAGCCAGGGCGCCTGCGATTCTGGTCCTCGTAGGGTGGAGCCTGTGAATCCAGGGGGCGAGGGGAGTAAAAAAGGAGGACGTGGAGGCATCCATGGTGGTTCCCGAATTCGTCCAAGGTTCTACACACACACACACACACACACACACACACACACACACACAATTGAATAAAAAAAAAAAAAGAAAGTAGAAGGAAGCCCTTTCCCCACTCCGCTGCCCGGAACGTGCACAGTCCAGTCGGGCCTCACCATGACCTAGGTAAGCTCCGTCCCTGCCCACTCCCAGAAGCCCAGGCCAAATAATTCAGTTCAGTGAAAAACACACAGAAATTGAAAGAAGATCCTAAGAGTTAAAACGACAATGCCCAAGTCAAAGTGCAAATCAATGAGAAACAACACTCAAGTAAACAAATCTCCCACTGAAGGAATTAATCCAACCAGAACAAACCCACGGAAAATGGCCAAGAAAGCCTGAGCCAGGATAATGACTTTCAAAATATGATCATTACCATGTTCAATACTATGAAAGAAGAAATCCGGGAGGAATTAAATAACCGAATCAATCGCTTTGAAGAGGAACACAACAGACACTTGGAGGAGGTGAGAAAAACAGTGCAAGAAACAAAAACAGGCCTAGAGCAGTTAAAACAGACTCAAGCAGAGTTTAAAACTGAGCTAAAAGACAAGTTTTCTTCAACCTAGAACTCCACAGAGAGTCTTATCAGCAGAACTAAGGAAGCAGAAAACAGAATTTCAGACCTTGAAGATAAAGTGGGAGTATTAACCAGCTCAATGGAAGAGGTTGTTAAAGCCAAAAAGATACTTGAGAGAAATATTCAAGAGATATGGGACACCCTAAAGAAACCCAACATGCGTATTCATGGCATACCAGAGTAAGAATCTCAAAATACCACCCCTGAGGAAATTTTTCAAACAATCATCAATGAAAACTTTCCTCATCTAAAAAAAGAGAGGCCCATACATATACAAGAGGCATTACACACCCCAAACAGATATGACCAAAACAGAAGCTCGCCACGGCAAATAATAGTTAAAACACTCCACATTCAAGATAAAGAACTGGTGCTGAGAGCTTCAAGGGAGAAAAAACAAGTCACTTTTAAAGGTAAACCTATTAAAATAACAAATGACTTCTCAGTCGAAACAGTAAAAGCAAGAAGAGTTTGGAGAGACATACTTCAAGTATTGAATGAGCAAAAATGTCAATCCAGGCTGATTTACCCTACAAAACTATCCATCATGATGGAGGAAGAAAAAAAAATCTTCCAGCAAAAAGACAACTTGAAGGGATACATGTGCACCAAACCAGGCCTTCAAACAATGCTAGAAATGATACTCAAGCTTGAAGAAAAAAATTGGCATATCCAACAGAACAGAAGGGAATTATAACACCACTAAAAGTGAAACAATATACTTATGAAAGCCACGAAACATAATAAATGTCTGGAATTAAAAATAATTTCTCCATTATAACACTAAATGTTAATGGAATTAACTCACCGATCAAGAGACACAGATTACAAACTTGGATTAAAAATCACAATCCCTCAATCTGCTGCCAGCAGGAAACCCATCTCACCACAAAAGATAGGCATGTCCTAAAAATAAAAGGCTGGTCAACAATTCTACAAGCTAATGGAAGCAGAAAACAGGCAGGGGTAGCCATTATGCTATAGGACAAAATGGACTTCAAACCAAAAAAAATCACAAGAGACATAGATATATACTACATTTTAGTCACAGGTACAATTCACCAGGAAGACTTCACAATACTGAACATATATGAACCCAACACGGCCCCTTCAACATTCATTAAGCAAACCCTAAAACATCTAAAGCGAGAAATCAATCCCAAAATGATAATTCTTGGGGATTTCAATACTGCCATCTCAACATGGGATAGATCTACAGGTAAAAATTTAACAGAGACACTACTTTGAAGCTTAACCAAACCCTTACTGAAATGGACCTTACAGATCTCAATCGTACTTTTCATCCACGCACCAAAGAATACACATTTTTTTCAGCAGCACACGGAACTTTCTCCAAAATAGATCACATATTGGGCCACAAAATGAATCTCCACAAATACAGGAATGTTGAAATTCTAGCCTGTACCTTATCAGACCACCACAGCTTAAAGCTTGACATCCACGACACAACAAGCAACAGAAAATACACCAACTCCTGGAGACTTAACACTATGATGCTGAATGAGAATTGGATTCAGGAAGAAATTACAAAGGAAATTCAAGATTTCCTGAAAGTGAACGATAATGAAAACAAGACTTACCAAAATCTCTGAGACACAATGAAATCTGTTCAAAGAGGTAAGTTCATAGCTCTTAATACCTACATCAAAAAAATGAAAACAACAGAAATAAATTAATTAACTATGCAGATAAAAGCTTTAGAAACATTAGAGGAATCTGATCCCAAAAGCAGTAGAAGGGAGGAGATTAGCAAAATAAGAGGAGAAATATCTGAAATCAAGATTAGGAAAACGATAGAGAAAATCAACCGGCCAAAAAGCTGGTTTTTTGAAAAAATCAGTAAGATTGATACACCACTAGCTAAATTAACAAAAATCAAGGGAGAGAAAACCCAAATTAACAAAATTAGAAATGAAAATGGAGTTATCACTACTGATAACCAAGAAATCCTGAGAATTATAATGTCATATTTCAAAAACTTATACTCTGTGAAATTTGACAACACAAAAGAGATGGATGAATTTCTAAATAAACACAACTTATCTAAATGGAATCAGGAAGTTGTGAATTATTTAAATAGTCCTATGACATATGAGGAAATTGAGAAAGCAATCTCAAATTTTCACACCAAAAAATGTCCTGGACCAGAAGCATTCAGCACAGAGTTTTACCAGACATTTAAGGAGCTAATAACACCAATACTCCTTAAACTGTTCCACCACATAGCAAAGGAAGGAACACTACCAAATTCCTTCTATGAAGCTAATACCATCTTAATCCCAAAACCTAAAAAAGATACACTTAAAAAAAGAAAACTGTAGGCCAATCTCTCTGATGAACACAGATGCAAAGATTCTCAACAAAGTCTTAGCAAATCGGATTCAAAAACATATTAAAAAGATCATTCACGGGGACCAAGTAGGCTTCATCCCCGGCACACAAGGTTGGTTCAACATACGCAAATCAATAAATGTAATTCACCATATAAACCAGTCCAACGTTCAAGACCACATGATACTCTCAATAGATGCAGAAAAAGCTTTTGAAAAGATCCAACAGCCGTTTATGATCAAAACCCTAGAGAAGGTTGGAATGGAAGGAACCTTTATCAATATAATAAAAGCTGTATACAACAAGCCCACAGCAAGGATTATACTCAATGGGGAAAAACTTGAAGCATTCCAACTTTGATCAGGAACTAGACAAGGCTGTCCACTGTCACCACTTCTTTTCAATATTGTACTTGAGGTCTTAGCTGAAGCCATAAGACAAGAAAGGGACATAAAAGGAATTCAAATTGGCAAGGAAGAAGTCAAGTTATCTCTATTTGCAGATGATATGATCCTATACCTGAGTGATCCTAAAAACTCCACCAGGAAGCTCCTGGAACTAATACAGAAGTTTAGCAGGGTGGCAGGATACAAAATAAATGTACAAAAATCAGAGGCCTTCCTATATGCCCAGAATGAAAGAAGTGAAAAAGCCCTGAGAGAAACAATTTCTTTTACTATAGCCCCTAAAAAAGTGAAATACCTTGGTATAAACCTAACCAGGGAGGTAAAAGACATTTACAATGAAAACTTTAAAACCCTAAAGAAAGAAATTGCAGAATACACCAGAAGGTGGAAAGACCTCCCATGTTCCTGGATTGGCAATATACAATTCAATGCTATACCAATTAAAATCCCAAAGCAATTCTTCAAAGAAGTTGACCAAGCAATCTCAAAGTTCATATAGAGGCACAAAAGACCCAGGATAGCAATGACAATCCTGAGTAACAAAAACACTGCTGGAGGTATCACCATACCAAACCTTAGTCTATACTACAAATCCATAGTTATAAAAACAGCCTGGTACTGGCTCCAAAATAGACACACAGACCAATGGATAAGGATTGAAGACCCACATATAAGCCCTCAAAATTACAGTCATTTGATTTTTGACAAAGGGGCCCAAAAAAATCCAATGGAAAAAGAACAGCATCTTCAACAAATGGTGCTGGCAAAACTGGATCTCCACATGCAGAAGATTAAAGCTGGACCCATACTTGTCACCATGTACAAGACTTAATTCCAAATGGATTAAGGACCTTGATATAAGGCCAGAGACTATAAAAACCATAGTTGAAAGGATAGGGAACTCCCTCAAGCTGATTGGGCTAGGCCAACATTTCCTAAACAGACATCCAATGGCACAGTCACTGCTACCAACACTCAACAGTTGGGATCTGGTGAAATTAAACAGCTTCTGTGTCCTCTACTTCCTTAGCTATCAGGTAAATGCAGATCAAAACTTCCCTGAGATATCATCTTACCCAGGACAGGATGGCAAAAATCCACAATACAAACAACACCAAATGCTAGAGAGGATGTGGAGAAAGGGGAACTCTCCTACATTGCTGGTGGGAATGCAGGCTCATCCAACTACTCTGGCGAGCCGTCTGGAGATTCTTAAAGAAATTAAAGATTGAAATGCCATTTGACCCTGCCATTCCACTTTTGGAAATAACCCCACGTACAGTAAAAATTCACCTCGACAACAGAAGCACAACCATGTTCATAGCAGCACTGTTTACAATAGTAAAGTCATGGAATCAACCCAAATGTCCAACAGTTGACGAGTGGATAAGGAAACTGTGGTACATCTATACAATGGAGTACTACTCAGCCATCAAAAATGATGAACTACTGGAATTTGCCGGGAAATGGATGTCATTAGAAACAATTATATTAAGTGAAGTATCTCAGAGCCAGAAAATTAAGAGCCATATGTACTCCCTAATAGGTGGCTCCTAGTACAAAACCCACCCACCCCACCTAGAGACACTCGAAGATAAATCTCTGTAATACAATAATTGCAAGGATAATGTACAGGAGGGATGGGGTAGGATGGTCACACCAGAAACAAGGAGAGAGGGGACCATGTTACAGCAGAGAAAATAGGCCTCCATCAAGGACAGCAAGTAAGTAACGAGACATCTGGTTAAGTTCACAGACTTTCCTTCCTGATCATTTACAACTGAGGGGGTATGATCTCACCAGAAGGGGAGGGCATATAGTCTGTCGGATAAAAAGTAACCATTTTGAAAATGGGTGATTGACTCCTCCCTCACTGCTGGTTTCCTCCATTTATCACATCTACCTTTGAATATACTCTTATAACAAGACTCTAGTTTAACAGCTTTTTATCTCTGGCCAGGGGGTGACATCCAATACCCATCAGGATGGAGTGAAGGGCATTGCAGGAGCAGCAAAACTGCCAAAGAAAATCAATGAACCATAATCCAGAACTTCAGAGAGTCTATATCAACCACCTAGAACTAGGCCAGCCTAATCTCTCCCCATCCTGTAGCTCAAGGAAATTTGTGGAAGAGGGGGTGGTAAGATTGTAAGAGCACAAGGATGAGAAGAGCAATGATATACAAGATACTCCACACAAGTTATGGCCAAAACAATATTATTGGACTTTGTATGCCCTGTGCAATGTCCTACACACTATGACCCCATAAAGTGTAGCATTTGCTAAGACACAAAGATCCTTGGAGGCAAGGAATTGACAGCCATAGTAGTGTTCCTATACTTAAGGGGAACACAGGAAAGGGTTCAGGGAAATGCCACTGGGTCCTTGTATGTCATCAGAGAGGAGTGCCCAGAGGAGATTCTGGCATGCACATTAATGGATTCTCCAGGGCATGGGGGGGACTGGGGGATGGGGATGGAGGGGTGAGAGGAGGGAGGGAGGGAACCGGTGTACCTATTAAGTTTGTATCAGCAGAAATAATAATAAAAAATGTTATAAAAGAACTTGAAAAAAAAGTAGAAGGAAGACAGCTAGGGATCAAGACAATGTGACAAGGAGAATGTGGAGGCAAAAATGACAAAAAAAAAAAAAACCCATCATAAATATATATGCATCTGCCAAAGTCTCAAAAACCAGATTAAAAGAAACAAAAGTATTTTAAAGCTGAAAAAGTAGTGTTGAACAGAGAACCAAGAACACAAGGTAGAGAAAGCTCAAGCATATTTTCTCTTTCCAAAGTCAGCCACATCAACTCCCCTTTTCTTTTTTTGCTTTGGAAACACTCTTTCTGTGCTTCTCATATACTTTACCAATTACTGCATATGTCCCAGTACATACACACTGGTTTTGCTTTCCTCTCAAAATTGTTATAAAGATAATAAGGCATACAGGAGAAATCCATAATGTAGTCTACTGGAAGAAACAACAACATGTAGGGGTGAGAGAGATCTTCAAATAAAACCATCATCAAGGTTCACCCCAGGTTACTGATTAAATATGAATCCCTCAGAAAAGCCCACTGGCTATGTTGTTCGATTGTATTTGCTTGTGTTATAATTTCCAGATCTAGTCCCATTACATATCAGTTCTCTAAACATACATGATGGCATATTTTTGTGAATTGTAATATGTCCATGAGATAAGAAGATCCACAATACTATATCAACAGTGCCTAGCTCACAGCATAAAAAAGTAGTATCTGTCTATTTTTGTTTGATAGTGATTAGGGTTATGTTGACAATATTTGTTGCAGTCACTGAAAATGTGAAAAATGTTGCTTAATTATCGTGCTTTTTGCCATACATCTGCAAACAGGAAGGAGCAAGCAGTGCTGTTTGCATGTATACTCTACCAGAGATTTTACCCTGTGATTGTGCATTAGGAATCATTTGGCCTGTTTTTATTTTTCATTGCTGTAATAAGTACATGACCCAAACAACACAGGACAACAAGGAGACTTCATTGACTGGCACATGATTCTAGGTACAATCCATGACAACGAGGGTTATTAGCAGCCAAGGGAACTGATGCCAACACAGTCAATGTCAAGAGCAGAGGGCAGTATGGAGCACTGCTGTGTAATTGTTTTCTTGTCTGCCAAGTTGTCAAAATGCCAACTAGTTCTCTTCATCTTATCTACCTTCCCAAGGAATGGTCTTGCCTCAAACACTTCACACGTCAAATAAAGTGGCTAATGCAACCTACTACAGGATTGGATTAACAAAATAATTCTGTACAGTTGTGCTCAGAAGTCCCTATTCCAAGGAACATGTGGACAAATGAATTTAACTGGCATATCACCAAAGGTATCAAAGGTATGTCTCATGAGAGAATGTGATCTATGTTCTATGTGATTTGAACAGTTAGTCAAGGAAGGTAAGAGAATTTTTTTCTTTCTAATACAGATTGTGTATTTGTGGATATCTGAGAATATTCTTCTGAGAAGGAAGTGATTGTATAAGAAGAAAATATTACCCACCTCAGATTCTGACAATAAGATGATATTTTAATTCACACTTGGTATCAAGTGCTTGAGCAACAAACACATTAGCCATCATCAAGATTAACAACTTTACTAACATTAGTAGGAAACAACAGTAATAACAATAGCCTTCATTATGGACTGTCTTCGCTGAGTCAAACTCTATACTAGCTATTATGCAAATAAGATTTGTTAGCTTAATACTCACTTTGTTATTGGCTCAGTATTATATAATTGGTGAAAAACAGCTGTTGTGGATGCAGAAAATAGTCTTGGCCACATGCTGAGCTGAAATTTGAACTCAGAGTAGATACCGTCACTATGATTTTCATTCTCCAGTTGTTGAATCTCCAAACCTCTTGTGTAGCATAAAGGTTAGAATTGGACACCAAGGCATTCACAAGTTTTAAGCACCATGTGTGAAAACAAGGATCCTGAACATAAGAGAAATGTTAAAAGCAAACTCTCAAAACAGATAAACATATTTGTTACTATATTCATATGTACAGTTGGTTCATGGGGAGAGCAAAGCCATGAAAGCATTTTTGAATGCTTTGCCTGGTCTCTTGAACAGCAAAGGGCAAAGAAGACGGTTTCAGAGATATAGCTCCTGAAGGTGATGAACACACATGCTGATGTTCCGCATGTATCTATCCAGCCTTTTATGTTGTGCATAGTGAGAAGTCAAGAGTTACATGCACAACTCATAGATTAAAAAGACTGTTATAAGATTCTAACACAACATGCTAAAGGCTAAAAAGGTGGAAGATAGATGGCATATTGGCTTTACAAACTTAGTTTTATCTGCAATAAAACTGCCAGGCTATAATTTAAAACATCATTAAAAAACAGAACTCTTATCATGTAATTGTTTTCGGAGAGAACATTTATGCACATAATCTTTTTTAAATGGACTTGCTACTATTTGGTAGATAGTCTATCTGACTTCCACTCTTAGCTTTGTCAAGAAAATGAATGACCCTTAGTTTTGGCTTCATTTGCTTCCACAATAGTTATTCAACAAAAATAAATAATTCACCTAAATGATCACAGACTGAAATTCGGGATCTATGCTCACACCAGACACAAATTAAAGTACTAACAGCATAATTAGTTGCTAATTGTTCTGTGATTACGTTTACCTTAAGCTGTCACATCTTTGAAGACTATCCTTATGCTCACACAGTGGTTTTTTTTTTTTTTTTTCATCCATCATGTTAACCACAGCTTAAATTCAATGCAAAATAAAGGTATTTAGCTTCATTGAAATAAAATAATTGCATCTGGATACTAAATAATTTTAAAGAGTGCAGTTATTTATAAGGCTTGTTCTATGTTTTTTGAGCAGATCCAAAATGGAAACTTAACAGAGGACACTGGTAATGTGTTAATATGAAAAGACCCTCTGGAGTTACACATCTAATTGCAAGCTTGTTTTGATCTTCTTTCTCCATGAAACCCAACTGGCAACTGAAACCTTTTTTACACTAATGGTAATTCTGGCCAGCATGAATCACTGACAAGCAAAACTAATATTATTTGTGACTGTTGAAACCGATGCCTTCTTAATGAGTTTCACTTCAGCAGCCTAAAGGACAGTGGATTTAGTTTATCAAATGCAGGAAAGGAGATGGTCTAGTCACTCTTTAGGTATTTTACCTAGCTCTTTTCTTTTTAGAAAACATCTTAAAGCATTCTTTCTCTTTTTAATGTTTATTTTGTGGTATGGATTACAATTTTTGTTACTTTGAGTGTAAATACTTTTATTTTTTTATCATTTTTTATTATTTCTGCTCATACAAACTTAATAGGTACACCACTTCCCTCCCTCCCTTCTCCTCCCCCCGACCCCCTGCTTTTTGAAAGCACTTATTTTGATGGTTGGGCTAAGTGTGAGTCACATTCCAACACTATGATGAAATACCTATGATAACTTAAAGAAAGAAAGGCTGATGCTGGCCATGAAATTCCTATTACAGCATCACAGTATATGAGGATGTGGGATCTGAGAACATATTACATAGCAACTGAGAAGTAGGGAGAGAGAGAGAGAGAGAGAGAGAGAGAGAGAGAGAGAGAGAGAGAGAGATTGAGATTGGGGTGAGAAAGAATTCAAAACAAGGGTATCCTCAAGCATATGTACCAGGACTGGGGAGATGGTTCAGGGTTTAGAACCATTGCCTTGTATACAAAAGGACTTGAATTTGAATCCCAGATTCCTAATTCAAATGCTGGGAAGAAGTAGCTGTGGACTATAATTTGGACCCTTGAGGCAGAACCTGAGAAATACCAAGCAATAAGGAGTTAGAGCAGTTTAATGTGATTCTTGATGACATGCTTAAGTGCCCTCTTGTACACATCACACTCCCCACACATACCACACACACACACACACACACACACACACACACACACACACACACAATAATAAGACCCCAAATATTAAAATTCCTTCAATTTTGGCCTCATCTCCAAAAGTTTCCACTGCTCTCCAACATTAAATTAGTAACCTATCAGGTCAGAAGTATCATGGTTCAATTGCCATTTGCTAATTTCATCTACCAGCTGTGGGCCAAATCTTCAACCCATGAGTCTTTTTAAACACATTTCATACTCACTGCATAGCAACCTGCTTCATGTCTAGGTTCTGTCTGACCTCTGATCATGTTCAGCTTGAGGTTGGGAGTCTGGGAACTCCCACTAACTATAATGAGTGTAACAACAAAAGCCTCAACACCCAATCCCTTAACTAAGGCTTTTCAGAGGAGGATCCTGAGTTAACTAGTTGTTCTAAAAGAAGTTCTCAGATCTTTATGACAGAAGGTGAGTGGGAGATTGGTCTATTTTAAGTCCAGTGTGTTGAAGAAGTATCAGTAATACCTCAGACAAAGCTCATCATGGTAGTTATGATTTTCTGAGATATGTGACTGTGAGGACAGAGCCTTCTGTTGCCAGAAGACACAACTTTTCTGCCAGTAACCTGTAATTTTTATATACCTTAATAAAAGAGCATATGACTATGCATACATATAAAATTATATATGCATGGAGTATATTATAAAAGTTGATAAAGGTGTACTGAAAATGTATTTGGCCATTTGCAAAGAAATTAGACTCCATCAGACATAGGTTTAAATGATTATGACTTATGATATTCTGGAGATGTAGCATGTGGGCATAGGGAATCTATACCAAAACATGATCTTAGCATGACTGTAAGCATGAAATGGTATAATGTATTTAATGTGCTTAGTAAAACATCTGGACATAGAAAGAATTGGTTTTAAAATAACATTACATAATCTGAAGGCCTAGATTAGTTTTCTCTGAGTTATGACATAGCATATCTAAATTTTTGTGCATGTGTAAATGGGTTTTATTGCACTGTGCATGGTGTGTCTTTGTGTGTGCAATCTGTTTAAAATGGTAAATTACAGCTTGTCACTAGGTATTTCTTCTTTTAAGTGTTGCTCCACAGCCCCCATATTCTTCAAATGATGGTTCTACTTTGCTGTCTTATTTAAAGATATGTTACTTTCCAACCCGTACTTGTCAGATGGTAGAGTTGATGAATCAAGATTTTTTAGTTTTATAAACTAATTAGTGTATAACAAGGACATTATATGTTTCTCGTTCTTATATTTTCATTAGTTGCTTAATTAAGATCTACTTCACACACTGTAAGTATACTATTGAATGATCCTTAACAAATTAATTTGGTCTATATGCTTATACAGAACTGCAATCCAATTTTAGAACACGTTCTTGACCACAATTAATATTTTGTTTTTATATGTTTTTTTCATTTCCACCCTGTATAGATTCAGGTGTCAACTTGACAGTTGTAGGCTGTTTGGGGCACAGCTATTGAGCAATCCTGCAGGTGATTGTTTAATTGCTTTCGGGTGCTAGATTAGATAAAAATAAAGAAAGTGCCTTCTTTATTGCCCCTCTACCACAGCTGCTGCTGCTGCTATTCTGAGCTAACTTCAGAGCTCTGCCTCTCGGGCCTTGACACAGTTCATCGTGATATCAGAGCCCCAAACCTTCAGCCTGGCATTCTTCAGTCCTCTAGCATGATTAAGGTGCCAGACTTTCTGAGTATATTTTGATTTTGTGAGGCAGTCAGCATTAAGAACTGAACAACTAGGGCTAGGTATTTTGGAAGACACTGCTTTTATTTGTGAATTGATTTAGTAAAATTACACACACACACACACACACACACACACACACACACACATATACACACACATATTCAATATATTCATTCTGTTGGTCCTCTTCTAGAGAACTGTTGGCTAATGCATATCTCAGCCCCAACAGGTTACTGGTTCTTGCTTTCATATATGTTTCTTCTGAAATTGCATACAAATAGAAGGCAGTTATTCTTTTGCGTGTGGTTTCTTTCATTAGCACATGTTGAAGTATAAACATTATACATACCAGTAGTGTTTTGCTTTGAACCGACCAGCATTATTGCATAGATATGTAGTCCACTTAATATCAGTTTGTTTAATTGCCCACTGATGGGTATTTTGATTGCGTCCAATATGAAGTTGATTGAATTAATGTTGTATGAACATATATTGCTTCACATTTTCAAAATAAATGATATGGTACTATCTAATGAATTTGGCATCTACTTTCAGTGAAACATACAATGTTTTCTTGTGTGTCGATGTAGGTGTGTAAACGTGTAAGTCCATATGGGTATGTGTAAAAGAGGCACTGTGTGTGTCTGTGGTCTTCCAGGGATGACTTCAGAAATCACCCTTGATTACTCTGCCTTGTTAACTGCTTTGCTCTCCGGTTTCCCAGTCTCTGTCTCACAGGGCCAAAAGTATAGATCTTAGCCATTTCCACCAGGCATTCTTAGGTAGGATCTGATGTCTGAACTCATGTTCTTTTGCTTTTGAGTACAAGGCTTAATCATTGAGGTATTTCTCCAGCCTTAGATAGATGTACATTTTAAAAGCAAATATTTGCACCTCAAGTATCACCTATGGTTCGACAGATTCCCAAATAAAAATTTTCTTCTGGAAATGGAATAAAATGTATACCTTAGAGGTAGAGCATTAGCTTATAAACAGATAGTCCCGAGTTCAATACTCAACACCTAAAAATAAATTAAGCTTCCTTCTTATAATATAGAGGATAACATTTCCAGAAGCAGATAACCTTTTTTGATTTCAAAATCATACTTACAAGCTTAAGAAAAGATAAAGGAACTGACCTACATGGACTAAAGGTATTTATCAAGTTAGTAATGAGCTGAAGGGGAGGAGAAAGGCCTCTGTGCTGTTGTGAAATCTGCTATGGTGGCCATATACCAGAAAGTAAGGCACCAGAAATTCATATCTGGCAAGTATGTAATGTGGTAAAAGAAAGCGCTGGTTAAAATTTGAGCCTGAATCCTGATTCTGTAAAAAGAGAAATGGAGACGCAAATCATCCTAATCAGTCATCCCTGTTTGAGCATATGTGGCATGTGGTACACTGAGTTTTAAAGGAACCAAAGATAGAGTGTGGTGCCTGGCTATAAGGAATTTGAAGTTCCCTGCTTCTCCTCATTTACAGAGAAAAATCTCTTCCTGCTGAACTTTCAGAAACTAGTGTCTCAGCATCCATTTCAATATTATGGAGCCACTTTAAATTATTTCCTCCAAGACTAACAGAGGACCCACCATCAGTGGCTGAACTGTTACTGGACATATGATATAATTATGTGGATGTGATGCCTAAGTCAGACCAGGCAGCTAATTCATTATGGCTGTTAGGACCTGTCCCATCCCATTAAAATCCTGACATAATAGCAGGGAAATCAGATGTATGAATAAATAACTGAACATAATTGATTAATGCTGCAACAGAGTCATAGCAAGGAGAATATGGCTTTCCACATTTTGTATGAGTGATGGGGTTTAGTTAAAGCCAACGAAAGAGCTGTAGTAGAAAACTGGATTTGGAGAGTTGAGCTGAAGTTTAGATGATACATCAGAGACAAAGAGAGGTTATTTTAGACCAAAGAGTAATACATATGAAAATTGCAAAATGTGGAGGAAGGAGCAACTACAACTTGATTACAATGAAGGGGAAGTTAATTGGACTGGAATTTAAGTCTTCTCAAGTTTTTAATAATCTGCAAGTTAAGACCAGTAGTCCGAGACTCAGTCTCTTGCAGGTGACTGTGGTGTTGCCCAGGATTGCCTCTCAGTGAAACATTCTCAGCAGGTACTTTGACAGGATGTGCTGGTAAAATGCTCCCCTTCACTTCTCCATAGGCGCTGCATCACTACTTGGAGATGGGACATCCATAGTTTCTCTGGTCCCTCTGTATTAGAATAGTTTCTGCATTAGAATAGCTTTCCCAGTAGACAATGATTTCCTAAATCATATAGTTACAAAATTTTCTGATTTATAATTAGACTTATTAACTGATTCTTAGCTGCATTTATCATTTGCTTTTTTCTGTCATGTCAGACTTTGTCACTAGTATTGAGAAAATGAAGGTAAGAACAATGGTAACTCAGGTGGGAATGGGACTAATTCTGTTTGATTTTTTTAATCTATGCATGTAGAGATATCAATATCTATTTATCTGCCATCTATCTATTCGTGGCCTCTCCTCTCTCTCTCTCTCTCTCTCTCTCTCTCTCTCTATATATATATATATATATATATATATATATATATATATATAACCTCTCTCTTTTTCTATGGAATCCAAATTATATACTCTCAATGGGCATAGTAATCAATACCTATACCTCCAGAACCAAGGAGACAGAGGCTGAAGGGTCATCTTGAGCTTGAAGACTCCCTTGTCTATATGCTAAGTTCCAGTTCACCCAGAAGTAGATAGAAAAATAGAGAATAATGAACAGTTATGGGAAGTAGTATTTATTCTCAAAACACAGAACAATTCTCATTGGGTACAGTACAAAAAAGTGAGCATCAGATAAATGAGGCAGACTTAAACCTTCTTTAAGCAACTGACTGATGGTAAGTTTCTCCTCCTTATCACACTATCAATAGGATCACTAAACAAATTTATCAGAGTCCCTGTTGTAATGCAATATTTTTAAAGTGGGAATTCTTTGGCAACATCAAGAGGACTTATAAAATATTAAAACTATGATTTAAAATATGTCTCCCTCACATACATGCACTGCAGTGAACATAATAAAATACAGCACACTTCCCTTTGGTTAAAAGCAGCTTTGTACCATCTCAAAGTCCATATCAAGATGCATCTCGGTAGAGTTGCCAAAGGGAATGTGTGGGTCTTAGTCTGAGGATTTCCTCTGCACAAAGGGTCTTACTACCACAATTGGCTAGCACTGCTTCCTGGGAAAATCCTCCTCCCTTCCTTACCCTTTCTCTTGAAGACATGTTTTCTGAAAAATTTGCTAGAAAGTAAAGATAGCACATATTGTGTAACAGAACTTGTATTG
The DNA here is from genome assembly GCA_023101885.1 of Typhlomys cinereus. NCBI lineage: Eukaryota > Metazoa > Chordata > Mammalia > Rodentia > Platacanthomyidae > Typhlomys > Typhlomys cinereus. The sequence goes on along the minus strand of JALPQD010000306.1, from coordinate 2,721,243 downwards.
CTTTTTTTATTCTTCCAAATGATAGGAAAAAGTAATTCAATTAAAATGTTTGTGAGTATGTAGGAAAAAATATAGTGTTTTGTAAAGTAAAAATACATTGCAAATTGTTCAGTTTTCACTAGAAATTCAAACTTCCTGAGGCATATTAGAGCAATTTCTTCCATTATTTCCTCCAATCGTGATCTTAAGAAAGATGGCATGGAGAGATAGCATCTTCTTACAGATTTGTTGTTCATTCCCATCCACTTAATTTTATCTGGGACTCAACACTTCCCTAAATGATTAGGGTACTCAATAGGAAGGGAATCCCTATTCTCAGCACATTCAACATTGAATGCAGTCCAAAGAAATGAAAATAAAAATGTTTATTGTCCATCCACAACACTGACCATTAAGACTACAGCCTCAAGGGAACAGAAGATAAATTCTCATAATTCCCATTGGAAGGAGAGAGATAGAAGCATGAACTAGATATAGAAATAAATCAGCTAGCAAAGAAAATTTGTTTTGTTTTATTTGATGATGTTTTGGGGAAAAATTAATTGAAAAATCAATAGATGGATATATGCAATATTTTAGGGCAAGCTCATGAATAAAATTTTTCCTCAGTCACTCTTCTACCTTATTCTTTGAGCAGTCCTGCAGTGAATCCCAGAATTCTTGAATATGCTTAATCTTCTTGACCATTTTACTCTTAGGATTCTTGTCTCTGCCTTCCAAAGCTGGCATTGCAGCCAGGATGCCATACTCTTAAGCACTGACAAAGAGGAGAATTCCAACTTCTATTCTCTTGCTTGTGTAGAAAGCATTTAATGGTTCAGCCATACCTGCAGCTCAAGAATGAATTTTATCAAATCATGCTAAAGATTTCTAATGATGAATATTTCGGATTCTGGATTTAGAAAATTCCCTTCCACTGGATGCATTTACACAGGATGGATGAAGAGTACTCAGAAATAGTTTCTGGGTTTAAAGACTCAAAAGTTGAGGGATCAGACAGCACCTAAATATAAGCTCTGGCACATGGAGAAAACCAAAGGAAAAAAAGAGAACCAATAAAGAGAACATATATTGTTAAAATCTTTCATCCTGTGTGTTCATTTATTAATTCATTATTTTTGCAGTGGTAGTTATCAAACTCAAGTTTTTACAAATGCTTAGTGACCAATGAATTAAGTCATATCTCCAATCCAAGCATTCACTTGTTCTTTTTCTTATAAAACCATTTTTATGTGTACATATGTATGAACTTATTGTGTATGTGTGTGTGTGTGTGTATGTATGTATGTATGTATGTATGAGAGGAAGAGAAAGAAAGAATACTTTCTTTGTGTGGGTGGATGTGTGTTCATGCATGTGTGAATACACCTATGTTCACGTGGATGTGAAGACCTGAGATCCTTGTCAAGAATCCTTCTTGATGGCTCTTCTATCAGATTCTTTTGAAATCGGGTTTCTAAATAAACTCAGTGCTTTAATATAGGGCTTGTCTGCTAGCATTTGCTTTGGCATTCTCAAAGTTTGTTTCTAGGGATGAAATAACAGGCAGATTTCCACATCCACCCAAAATTTTACATGGGATATGAACTCTGATTACAACAATCTTGTGATGGTATAAAACACTAGTATAATGTGCAGCTACTCTGAGACTTTTATTAGAATATTTGCAACACAAAAATGACAGTACAATTGGAGAAATGAAGTGGCTTTTTTTCTTTATATCCTAATACCTGACACTTGTGTAATTCTATGATATAATCTAGGGTCTTATGAGATCAGGTGCAAAGTATTTTCATTAGTACTTCATATGCCAGCCAAATTATTTGGCTGTGTCTGACCACTGATGATGGTCAAAATACCATGAGTATTTTGAGTACTAGTTATGATACCGCAAATGTCTGAACCCATTGCTGAATCATTTTTCTATATGCAATTTGGAAAAGATTGCTTTAACAACAACAGCAAAGAAATTTGCTAAGATTATGAAAGCTAACTGTACTGGGTCAGTGAGCTAGAGTTTTTGTTTGGGAACTGGGTAGTCATGGAGTGAATTCATTATTGGATAGTCCATGGTATCTTGTGTTTGCATCCAAGCAGTTCTGCACAAAGCTGCCTCTGCCTTGCTCCCTCTGTCAGAAGCCATGTTAGTTATTGTGCCCGGCCTTGCTCACATGACCTACATGACCCCACGCCCCAGTTGATCGGTTTACCAATGATCATTTGATCCTGCTTTCAAACAACAATAAGCCAGGTTCCATTTACTGTCACCAAGCTCTAAAACAGTATTATATGGGCCAATGCTTTTCTTCCTGGTATAACTGGGTATGGAAAAAAGAGCCGAAATGATACTACTTGAAATTGTCAGGACCAGTGAGAAGAAAAAAAAAACACAGCCCGGCACCCCCAAGAAAGAACCCAGAAGCTGTCAGGCATGGAAAGTAAGATTTATGAACCTGCCTTGCAGAAAAGAGATGCAGAGCAAAACTGAAATCCTTCAGCATACCCAGGATCCCTTGCTGCAGTTTATTCCCCAAGGATTGTGCCCAGCCTGACCCACAGGGCTTGGTGATTTATTGAGATAATTTCAACGTCCTGTCCATGAACCATCCAATTTCATGTAAACTTCATTTTCTATTGTCTAATTTATAGTCAACATCCTAAAAAAATACCTTCTGCAGGATTTGTGCATGGTAAATTATGTCTTGGTAAATAAAACATAAAAACAAACAAAGAAAAACATGATTGCCTCTTTATTGTCTGTTTATTTTTTCATGGAGGACTCATGGTAAAAGGAAGCATGCAATGTCCACAGAGCTAAATGCCTTTATGCAGTTAGTTTATTTATTATCAGCAACAGTCATCTAAAATTCTACCAGTTCTCCCATAGGTCTCCATAAAGCCATCACTTCTGTAGTAACTCACTTTCCTCAGGAGCTGCAATACCAAAGACAGTGCTTCTGCAAGGTCACCATGGAAATAAGTCAAAGTCCTTGGCTGGATACCTAAGAGATATGGGTAAGATAATTAACAAAAGAATCCAGGACCTTTTTTCATTATATTCTTCATACCAGGTGGACCTTTGTCACAGAAAAATAGATGGGCAGATGTTGGAGGGACAGATGGCAAACTCAGGGGAACTGTAGTGATCTGAAGACAGCAAGGACTTCAAAGACAGGTAAACCCTAGATTCAAATCTGACTATGCCTCTTTCTTTCCCAGGCCAACAATTTAGATTCTTTGATCCTCCACTTCTCAACTACTAAGTGCAGTAATTTAGTGAATAATACATAAAGTACATTGACATTTAAATGAGATCATGTATGCAAAGTGCCTCTCACACAGAAAAGATGTGATTAAAATGTGATTTCCTTCCCCACTGGATCCCTCTAAGACCTCCTGTGAGGCAGTCTAGGCAGAAAATGAGAGGAAGCGGGGCAGGAAAGGTTTACACCAACTCATTTTATCAAGAGTTCCAAGATATCTGGCTGAAAGCCAAAGCAAGGATAATTGCATTTCAAATGCATATTCCTCACAGCTGTCCTTATTACTCTTTACTTATCTATTTCCAAGATTCAGAAGAATATATGGCAGCCTTCCTGAAAAAATCTCAAGATCTATCCTCAGGCCCCTCTGGGTTGTGAGTGGATGACTAAATCACTGCCCATTGCCAACCAACTTGGCATTTTAATGGCAGAAGAAAATTGGTAAGCCAAAGAGAAAGAGTAGAAACAATTATCATTCCTATTTATTAACCACTTACTTTGCATGCATTACTTTTCAGATCCATTTTATCAATATTATGACTTTACATAATTGTCCTGAAAAAGATAGCTGTGGATTTCACCTTACAGTTATTGAATACTTTATGTAGGAAGAATACTTTGAAATGCTTTTAAAGGTTGTTGCAGTTAAGTTGCATGGTTCTGATAAATGACCATAAAATCTCTTAAGGGAACAAGGGATTTATTCTCTTATGATTACTGGCTACAGTTCTCAGTCCATCTTGATGGGAGAGCACACACAAACACCAAGGCCAAGGGAACTGGCCACACCATCTCTATGTAATGGCTAAGAGAGGGATGATCCTTACTTGCCAGACCAGCATGTCTGGTCAAGTGTACAGAAGGATGCCAACTTCCTCAACTGGCTCTTGTCATTTTATTCATCTGTTCAGAGCCTAGTCCCATCCATCATGGGCTGGGCCTTCCCCATCAGCTAGATAATCTCCTGCAGGTTTGCTATGGGCTTAATTCAGCTACTAATTCTCCACAAATGTGCCCAGAGCTCAAACCCTCAACTGTCAAGTTGACACCTGTGCCTAACTTTGACAAAGGTCATCTGAGTTGGTATAGGCAAACAGCTCCAAAAGTTGAATAAAACTGTCCTGGCCTCAGGAGGCACAAAATAAAAGGGAAAGAAACATGGAAATATGAAGGAAAATTAATAACTTAGGCTTCTGCTTAGATGAATGAATTTGATAACCTAATTCAGAATACTTTTCATATATCCTGCTTCTCTTTGTCATTACTGACTTTGAGGAAGTTAGTTCTTTCCATGACAAGTCTTAGTTGCTCCTTGGGAAAAAAAAAAAACTTGTTGAATTTCCAATTGGATCTGTGGAGTCTATGGCAAATCAGACTCTGGCAGAGTATCAATGAAGATGGATATTCTAAGAATATTCAAAGAGCATTCCGACTGTGAGTATGCTGACCCTTAGTGGGACACCAGTATGAGATGGAAAAGATAGCAGTCAGTACACATGACAGAAAATATTTCACAAGGCTTTTATTCTAACCCACACTAAGGGACATTGTTATCCTAACCCATGCTAGGGCACCCCTACCTTCACCTTGTCACTCTCCACTGTCATTCTGGATGCTTCTTTTTAAAGGTGAAGCCATGTAGCTTGCTTCCCCATTGTGTTAAAAGCCAAAGATATATTTTACAATGCATCATTTTATTTTATGTTCTAAGGGTTCAATGTGCTTTCTTTTGTCTGCGCTCTGTCAGATCCTCAATAACATTAAATGTTTTTAAACATGTGATGAATGGGATAAGGTCTCACATTGTTTGGAGCGGTATCTTGAAAGAGTCTGTAGAGCCTTGATCTCTCTGAATTTCTCAGGAGACTTCTGGTGTGGCAGTGGAATAAAATGGTGAGGGATAAGGTTTTGAAGTCATCAGCAATTTGGCTCAAGAAAGAACGGCTTAATAATTTTATAGGCTAATGTAAGAGTAGTGGCACATGGCTCAGTGGGAAAGAGTGATACTGGGACAGCATCAACATAAGTTCAAATTCCCTCTACCCAAATGAAAAGCTGGGAATGGCTGGTAACATGGGGATGCTTGTGTAGTCCCAGTCCTGGAAGGCAGAGCCTGGAATCAACAGAGCAAGCTGGCTAACAAGACTAATTCTGTCGCTGAGCTCTGGTTTAGTTAAGAGACCCAATCTCAAAACGATAATATAAGAGGGTAATTAAAAATGATTTCAGATTTTAAACTTGGATCAATATACTTACATATACTCATTAAATTTGCATGTGCACACATACACACACACATAGACTTGTGATCCCATACATACAAGCACACATGTGTTCATCCCATACACCTATGAACATGAAATTAAAAATAAGAAGAAAACAAAAAGTCAGGTATGATTGTGTAGTCTTGTAACTCATACACTGTGTGTGTGTTGGCAGAATGGAGGCCAGAGATTCGATGCCATTGACTGGTTGCAAGACAGGTTCAATGAGAGACTGTGTCTCCAGGAATAAAGGCAATAGAACCACACATGCACATCCAACATACACATGTCTATATACCACACATATACACAAACACACTTTGTTAAATGCTTTGATTCCTAATTTTGCAACTTGAGTATTAACTATTGTGCTTAGTAAATAGTAGACTTTTATTTTCTTCTTTCAAAGACTGATTGGATTTGTGCTGATACCAGAATTGCCTGAACTTTAAGTTGAAATGAAGATTTCACGAATTGGGAACTAACACATTCCCATTCTGTCCAGGAGAATGAAATGTTAAAGAGCTCAGTTAGGCTTCATATCTGTGCTTCACAGCATTCAAATTCCCACATCATGCCCTCACATATAAACAGGAGAGGGAAGATGGAGAATTAGTGAGCAAAGGAAAGAAGTGTAACCATTTCACAGTAACATTTTTTGACTTTTTAACCATTTTCTTATTTCAAGTGTCAATATTTAAGATGTCAGTGAACCTATCTGTAATGCTATGAGTTCATGTGCATTACGAAGGATCTGAGACAACGTTCCTTTGTGATACAAAAAAAGTGACTGAGAAGCAGATGATTGTGGACATTAAGCCATGTTCCTTGTCTTGGGTCATTCCTATGCTGATCATTAGACAGCATGTGTACTTTCATATTCACAGGCCCAGTTCTGAGATTTCATCTCCCGGAAAGAAAGAATCTGCATTGTTCTCCAAAGCCTTCTTGGTAAAGGCAATGTTGTTGTTTATGATTCTTCTGCCTTTGTTTATACTTATTCATTTTGCTTTGTGCTGTAAGAGATAAACATGAGCTATGTCATCAAATCATGCTAAATTTCACTGTCACTGAGAACATCCATGGTGTATTTTGCATCATCATCTGCTTTTCTATAATTCTCTTCTTTAACATTATGAAATAGAAATTTTGTGCTCATTTAACAATACATATGTATTTTCCTCTTCCAGCCTTTCCAGCCACCTTTCTAATGTCTGTTTCATTCATTCTGCATGTCGTGCAAGTGGAAACACACAATATTTGCCTTTTGGTAGCTGGTTTGTTTAACTTAGCGTAATGTGCTTGTATTATGCCCAGACAGAGTTTCCTCTCGTATCTACAGACAGGAAGCAGGAGCAAGGACTGGACATTCCATTTAGACACCCAGACCTGCTGACTGACCTCTTCCCATGTGCCAAGGCCTATCATCTGAAGACACCTCCACCTTCAAAATAGTGCCATGAGGTGGGGAGTAAATGCTCAAAGCCCATCCAGGGATTTCTAGAACATGATAGCAATTATTATAGTCTTTTCCATAAGTTTAGCATTTCAGAAAATGTTTACTGTAACAGAAAACAAGGGTTTAAAAGTCCTCACATCCTCAAAACACATTTCCAAATATATAATAATATCTTTTGTATCGCTGGTTTACAGGTACTGTAGAGCATTTTCCAGGTATCTGTAAGATATTAGTGTATCACACCCGAAGAAATGTCCAGAAAACAAACCTCTTTCAGCTCTTTTCTTTGGGGAATTGAATGTATCTTTTAAATATTAATTCCCATATCAGATATGAGATTTACAAATATTTTACTTCATATGTTGGATTTCTTTTTTTGATAATGTCTTTTGATGTACATGTTTACAAATTTATGAAGTTCAATTTGTCATTATTTTTACTTTTGTGGCCTGTGTCCTTGGTTTCATGTGAAAGAAATCACTTCAAAATCCAAAGTTGAGGATCTTTATTACATGTTTTTTACTCATTCTTTATAGTTTCCGGTTTTACAATTAGATCTGTGATCTACTTTGAGTAAGTTTTATAGAAGGTAAGAGTTCAGCTTCAATTTTTATATGGGTATAAAATTTCCCTTCATCTTTGGTTGAAAAGATTGCCCTTCCCCATTGAATGGTTCTGGTCTCCTTGTTGGAGATCATTTGACCATATATCAAAGATTTGCTTCTGCCTAACCAGTTTATATGTGTCTGTCCTTACATTATGGTCACACTATTGCCAAGAGTGCAGCTTTGTAGTAAGTTTCAAATCAGAAAGTGAGAATCCTTTCACCTTTCTTTTTTTCAACTTTCTTCTTCCTTTTTCAAGATGGTTTTGACAATCTAAGGTCTTTTCATGTTACCCATGAAAAACCATGTGAATCTTATATATAAAAATAGAGTTTTGATATTGCTAATACCAGAGGACTAGTTTACATAATGTTTACAATTCCTCCTGTAAAAACAACACGCTGTGATTACTTCTTTGGATTTAATATTTCTTGCTAAACTATATGGGTATTTTGAGAAGTATCTGATAGAGGTATCCATGATTGCAGATGTACACTATTTACATATATACTATATCTGTATGGAAAATGTCAACAATTAAAAAGCCAGGAGTATGTGCACAAGATCAATGCTTGCTCTGTTTATCTTTGTGTCTTGTTAACTTATGAATATTCTCAATGTGATGTGAAGTTCACAGGTTCTGTGAAATAAGGTCAGATAGGGAATGTTGCTAGTTAAGAATGCAGAAGAAGACATGTTTTTACCAAAAAGAAAAACAACTTCATGGGAATAAAAATTACTGTGAGGAAATAATGAAAATTTTGCATAGGAGATTGAAATTAAAACCTTACAAAGGATAATAAGGAACTGTCAGAAACTTTACCGCTAAGTCTTTGGCAGAAAACACCAGGTTTTTCAATAGATGACTTAGTCCTGTTTCTCTGTTGGTGGTGTTTTGCTATTACTGTGTTTGCTCCCACTTAAAGACACTCAAGGATAAATCTCTGTAATACCTACAGTAATTGCAAAGATTATAAACCCAAGGGATGGGGAAGGAGGGCCCCACCAGAAACATTGAGAGAGGGTATCATGTTACAGCAGAGAAAACAGGCCACCATTAAGGACAACAAGTAAGTAATGAGACATCTGGTTAAGTTCACAGACTTTCCTTCCTGATCATTTTCAATGGATGGGGTATGATCTTACCAGAAGGGGAGGGCATATAGTCCAGCAGATAGAAAATAACCATTTTGCAAATAGGTGATTGACCCCTCCCTCACCTTGTTTTCCTACTTTTATTTCATCTACCTTTGAATATATTCTTATAACAATACTATAATTTAACAGGTTTTTATCTCTGGGCAGGGGGCGACATCCAATATCCATCAGGATCGAGCCAAAGGCATTGCAGGAACAGCAAAACTGAAAAAAAAAATCAACAAACCATAATTCAGAACATCAGAGACTCTATATCAACCACCTGGAACTAGGCCAGCCTAATCTCTCCCCATCCTGAAGCTCAGGGAAATTTGCGGAAGAGGGGGCGGTAAGAGTGTAAGAGCACAAGGATGGGAGGAGTCATGATATGCAAGATACTCCACACAAGTTAGGGCCGAAGCATTCATAACAGGACTTTGCATACCCTGAGCAATGTCCAACATATTATTGACCCCAAAAAGTCTAGCATGGACTAAAGGCACTAGGATCCTTGGAGGTTAGGGATTGAGAGCCACAGTAGTGCTCCTATGCTTAAGGGGAACATAGGAAAGGGTTCTGGAAAATGCCGCTGGGTCCTTGTACCTCATGGGAGAGGAGGACCCAGAGGAGAATTTGGCATGCACATTAAAGGATGCTCCAGGGATGGGAGGGGGTCGCATGGGGGATGGGGAGGGAGGGATGGAGTGAAGGAGGGGGGAACAAGTGGGTGGAGGTGGTGGTGGGGGAGGGGACCTGTGTACCTGTTAAGTTTGTATGAGCGGAAATAAAAAAATTAATGATGTTATGATTCTTTTGAGGGGATAGAGGGGCCTGTGTACTCCTTTCTGCTCTAGTTACCCTATTGGTTGCATAATAGCCCATCATTTTTGTCAGCTCATATTTTTTAGGTTGACACTTACAGATTCTTTTTACTTTGTACTATCCTGAAGGTCCTTCTGTTATCACAAGGATAAAGCATAATCTCCCTTGTAATTAGCATATAGCTAAATTTGCAAGTTGATTATGCAGACAAATATTATTTAGGTTCTGTGGGATCTAGGCAGCCTTACCATTGATGACTAACACTGTGTATCAGGAGCTACATGGATACCAGAGTTGCCTGAACATTCCCACATGAGCAAAAACTGCACAATTCACTCATTGTGAATAATAAAGTGTGTCTAAAGTCCACAGTACAGAAAGCTTATACCTGAGTTAAGTTCCTTCCAGTTACCACAGTGGCACTTCAAGGTTGGATTGTTTTGTAATTTTCTTAAAATGAGATTTTTCTTATGCAAACTTGAAAATCACATAGAAAGAATGAAATGAGAAAATTAAAAGCAAAGCAACTGTAAGCTCATTACGTAAATTACAATTGCTGGTCATGTAGAAAATAAGCCAAAGTCCATTGGTATATATTTGGAGCATTCTAGTATTAAGAAACATTTAATATATATGACATTTACATAATTCTGTTTCTATGAAATGATTTTCATCATGACTTTATTTAGTCTATTACAATCTTTCAATGAAACACTTATATAAAGTTAATTCCTATATCCTATTTATTAATTGGTGTTTCATAATTTACAAAAATAGATGACTTAGTAAAGAAATATGACACGTGTTTCATATCCTATTTAGTCTCTTCCAGTTAAGGAAAGAAAGCAATTGCTGAACCGATTGCAGCAACCTTCAGTGCTTTTCCACTTGAACGTAATATCCAATTTCTACATGATTCCACAATGCTACTCTCTTTCATTTGAGCCATAAGATTTCCAAATGTTCTCTTATACTCTTTCTCATGACCAGCATATTCCCTACGTTCTGTGAGCTAGAGTTAAGTATCGTACAAACATGAGTCAAAGCATATGATGCAATGATTTACTCCAATAACAGAGAGTAAAATAGGAGCTAATTTTCCTTTATCTTGATCTGGTGTTGGCTTATTGTTTTCCAGAATACCACACCTTTTTATGAACTTATCCTAATATATATTCACATTCTCACTTTACTCAAGCATGTGAACCCATTGGTGTCATTCACAAGGGAAATTCCCGTTGCTGGAACACCCTTTTTTAAAACTTGACTTGAATAAGCCCTACTTAAAGTTCTAAATTTCCATATCATACTTTTTACAGAAGTTGTCTTTTTGATGTGCTGTTTGAAGTTTTTTTGAAATGCAGACACAGTGTTTCATGGAACTCTGGCTAGCTTTATCCTAATTATATACCTAAGACTTGCTTTCCATTCCTGATTATTGTTCCACTGGGCTTTCTCACCTATATAAATGTCATAGAGAAATTAAAGAAATAATGCATGTATAAGACTATGAACAGGAAATAAAAATAAAATAATAAAAATGATGATAATAATGATAATAATGAAGTGGCCATCATATAATTAAAGAAACAGCACTGATTAATTTTATTTGTTGTTTTCAGCCATGCCCCAAGAAGTTTGCAACATTCTCCTAGTCTAGTTCAGTTAATCCCAGGCCACTCTATTTTAATGGTTGGGCTTTCTTTGACTTGCTCCAGGTCTGGAAAAGGCCTTCTCCAGTCAAATCAGGTTTGTATGAAGCATTGTTAAACAAGAACTCACTTCTGAATTCTACCTTGAAAATGTGTGATCATGGTTCATGTGTGCTCTGTTGAAGAGTCCTGTCTCTGGTCCATTTTATATCCCAAGAGTATCTTTCTCAAAGATAGGGAGCCTCAGCATATATTTTAAAAGAACAAGGTTGAAAGAGAATCTCCCAAGGTTGCTAGAACAGTTTTTCTGAAATAATGTCTAATGGACATTATTGATAATTGTGAGATGATAAAATATAATCCCAAGGTGACAAAGATTGACAATAGAAGAATAGTCCTTGATAAATACTAGAGTTCAGTGTGAAATTTAGGTTGCAGGCATCAGCAAAGTTAGCTATGGTAAAGTTTTTACATTCAGATATTCCCATGCTACTCTAAAAGGTATTCCTGCAGAGAGAGCTGTAGACAGCCACTGTGAAAAAATGCATGTTTAGAAATTATCCTACTTCAGCTTTAATATTTGTATGGACTTTGTGTCACAAGTATTAGGCTATTATTGCCCTGACTAGTTGTTTAATCTTAAGTGAGAAATTACCCAATACAAAACAGCATATTTTAAACTCAGTATTGAAAATCTAAAATATTGAATAGTGTCTGAGCAGCAGTTGAGCACAGGTATGTCCAATTGCCAAAGAATGGAATACCTTGAGCTCAATTTGCAAATCAACTTCTACACCCATTTGCTGTGGAGAAGTCATAGATTAAGAGGAGGAACTATAACACCTTTCCCTCAGTAGAGATTATTCAGTATTCAGGCACCAACACTCATCATTCATTTTATGTTCTTGCTTTTTCTGTCTAGTTGCCTGATGTCATTTGATATGGAAATTATACAAAAATGCTATTTGATATCTTCTGTATGTCATTCAGGTTGCTAATTTTGGATTTTTTCTATTTCAGCCAATGAGCAAGAAGAGGAACTTCTTACTTCCAGACAAAACACAAGGTAATGTCAGAGGCAATCAGGCTGTGAAGTCAGAGTACTGGGAAATTCTATGAAAAACACATAGTTTCTAACAATATAGAAAAATCAGAAACATGCTTTTCTTGAAATGACACTTTGTGACTCTCCTGCTTGTGTCCTCTACTTGAAGAGATAACTCCAGAGAAAACTTCAAATTATATAGTGACATGGAAATATTTAATATTTTAAAAGTTCAGCCTGGTTGAAAATTTAGATGGATTAGAGTGGGTAAATAAATAGGCACAAAGTAAACATTTGTTGAACTAATTGCTCAATTAGCTGTCATGGTTCCCCAATTTATATAGTTACACACAACTGCATCTGTATGACATGCCCAGGTTCAAAGTTTTCCTCTTGAGAAAGACACACAGGTCTCAGACCCAAATAGCAGGTTGTGCAATCAGATATGTACTCAGACTGGTTGACTTCTTACTTTATTATCTCAGGCAGTGTCTGAATATGGTCAAGCATACCTTTGACTTTGCATTTGACCTAGAAAACAACCATGCTTACAATAGTAACGCCAGTACTTAATTAGCCCCTCTTACATTCATTTGGGAATATGTGAAATTATTTTGAAGCAAGTATTGCAGTTTGTTTTTATCTTGCTGATTAACACTCAACTGAACAGCTAAGGAAAAAAGTTTTCTTCTTTTTTAATAATTTTCTTATTATCATTTTAACTTCATTTAAATTTTAAATTTTATAATTATAAGTATGATTTATAATTATAATTTTTGTATAATTATGGTTACAGTTCATAGTTCAACTTGACAGAAGAGTGGATAAAAACACAAGGAGCCAAGGGAACTGGCCATACCACATCCATCCATAAGATTGCTCAGAGAGGGCAAAATTTCTTTCTTGCCAGAATGCCAGCATATTAACAAATCAAAGTATGCCTAAAGAACTGAACGAGATCTATCTCCATCATCTATCTACCTGTCCAAGAAATTGTTCCATCCGCAATGAGCTGGGTCTTCCCTCATCAATTAGACAATTTCCCACTGGCTTGATCACTGCTTTCCCTCACTACCAATTCTTCACAGATGTCCCCAGAGTTCAGTTTTCAGTTGTCCCATTGACACCTGTATCTAACTGGCTCAGTAAGTTTTCATTTTTACAATGTGTCAGAATTTTCCCAGGATGCAAATGCTCATAGAAAATTTTGATGAGACTAGAAGTACTGTGAGAGGAACAGACCAGTTCAAACAGTTGACGTTTCTGTTTTCTGATCTTATGGCCAACCACTAAAAGGCTTTTCAAGTATAGTTTTTTTTTTTTCATCATACAATTCAAAGATGATTTTATTGATTATCACTTTAAAAGCCCTCAGTCAGCTCTGAACCTAGTTGTGATTTGAAAAGGAAGAAAAAAATAAGCTTCCCAAGTAGGTGAGGATTTAAGAGAGTTCTAGTTCTTAAGGCAGAAATGGTTTGGAGTATACTTGCAGGTAGATCTGTAGAGAGAGAAGGCATTTTAGTACTGCAGAAAAAGTGGCTATTATGGAAGAGATGCAGGAAATAGCAACAGGGAGCACTATGTGTGGCTTCCAAAGGGTTATGTTTTCTTTCTATTTTGTTATACTAGGACAATAAAGCTCTCCTGGACAAAGGTGATTGAGAACATGATTCTTTTTTGAATCATGTATTCTTTCTTCCTGTAGCAGACACTTTTTCTTAAGACTACATGAATTCTTTTTTTACTTTTAGAATAATTAATGGAATTTATTTCCGTGAATTAAATTTGAATTTTTAAATATTTATATGCCTTGAAAATTTCGTGCCTGTGTATAATGCAATTTTATCGTAGTTACCTTGGTTCACTCCTATTACTCCTATATATACTCCTAGCATGTATGCCTCCCACCTTTAAAACTGGATAAAATGTATGAAAATAAAATAAAGGCATTTAACACTTAGATGTTTGTGATGACTGAGCTTCTGTGGTTAAGACCCAGGACAAAGCTGAAGAACTGCTTCCACACAGGACTTTATCTCATGAAATACAAGGGATATAATCATTGACTTCTTAGGAAATTGTTGAAATAATGCAAGATAAAGGTCCTAGGGGACAGGAAGTCTTAAGTGTCCATCATGGATTCTTCTCCCAGCCTGAATCAACAGTGGGGGGAATCATTCTGTCAGTAAATTCATGATCTCATATTTCCTGTGAATATTTTATTTTTATTTTACTTTTTATTATTTTTGCCTAATTATACAAGCTCAATGTGTAACTCCCTCCTTTCCCCCTCTGTCATCCTCTATTGCCCCCCATCCTTTAATCTACCCTTCCCTCTCTCTCACCCCTCTTTCCTCCCTCCTCCTCTCTTGGTGTTTCCTGCCTGCTTCCTCCCATCCTCCAGAACATCTGTTTATATGAGCACTGCATTTCCCTCTGATTATCTACACTAGTGAGGATTCAGAACTCGTGATATACCTTGGGGCCCCTTCTTGGACTACCGACTAATATGTGAAGTCTGTTATGTCTGTTACCCCCTTGCCTCTAAGGATCTTACTGCCTGAATCCTTCACCCCTGAGATACGTGTTAAATTTTCAGGTCTTATTGACATGTCAGCCATTGTGCAGATCGGGCAAGGTTGGATCACATTATAGTGATATCCTGGCTGCTGCACCCCTGACTTGTGTGGAGGATTTTGCCTATTAGTTGCCCTCCCCATCTTTAGGCTCTTATAATCCTGCTACCTCCAGTTCTGCAAGGTTCCCTAAGCTTTAGGATAAGGAGCAGTTTGGCTGGTCTGAATCCAGGTTAACATTGAAGGGCCTTTTGATGCTGAATTATGGTCTGTTGCTGTTTTCAGTTTTGCTGTTTCTGCATTGCTCTTGGCTGCATCTTGGTTGGGTGTTGACTGTTTAAATGAAGGAGTTAATATAAAAAGAGGCTTAAAGATAGACGGAAGAATAAGAGTAGTTTGTGTGGTTAGTCTCCCAGTTGCCAGTTGGTTACCCTCTAAGTGCCAGGCCCTATCCCCTCCCTGACTGGAGAGATCAAACCTGTCTAGTCCCAAGTGAACAGGAAGGGGAATGAGTGCGCTGCATCAGATGTCTTGCTATTTACATGCAATACATGCAAACAAAACCTAATTTTCTCTACTGAAGTGTGTTATTTTGTCTCCTTTCTTTTGAAGTCTTCATTCCCCTTCCATCCTATTTATACTCCTTTGGGGTTAGAGTGGGTGTTACAGATATTTATCTTTGAATATGTCATTAATATGTCATGGGTTGGGAACTAGGATATACTTATAAGGGAAAGCATATCTAACTTTCTGTACCTTGGATATTTCATTCAATAATTTCTTCTAATTCCCTCCATTTACCGACAAATTTCATTAATTCATTGTATCTCATTGTATAAATGTACCACATTTTCTTTATCCATTCATCAACTGTTGGGAATTTGAGTTGATTCCATGAATTTGTTACTGTAAATAGTTCTTCAATGAACAAGTTTAAGTTCTGGGCCCATTTTCAAATTGGGCTATTTATCTACTTGGTGTTTAAATTTTTAAGTTCTTTATAAACTCTGGATATTAGACCTCTACCAGATAGATGGTGAGTAAAGATTTTCTTCTATTCTGTAAGTTGTTTTTTGCTCAGTTTGCAATCTCTTTAGCTGAAGGTCTTCAATTTCATATGATCCCATTTCTTGAGTGTTGTTCTAGTGCCTATGCTATTGGTATTTCTGTTTAGGAAATGTTGGCCTAGTGTAATCCACTTGAGGGAATCTTACTACTCTTTCAACTAAGGTTTTTGTAGTATCTGGCCTAATATTAAAGTTCTTTCTTGATCCTTTTGAAGTTGATTTTTGTGCATGGTGACAAGTTTGGATCCAGTTTCAATTTTCTGCATGTGGATATCCAGTGCCATTTGTTGAAGATGCTGTTCTTTTTCCATTGAATTTTTTGGGCCCCTTTGTCAAAGATCAGATGGCTAATGTGTGGGCTTATATCTGGAACCTCAACCCTTACCCATTGATCTATATTTCTATTTTGGAGCCAGGACAATGTTGTTTTGATTACTATGGATTTGTAGTATAGATTAAGGTTTGGTGTAGTGATACCTTCAGCAGTGTTTTTGTTACTCAGGATTGTTTTTGCTATCCTAGGCCTTTTGTGCTTCCATATGAATTTTGAGACTCTTTGGTCAATTGCTATAAAGAATTGCTTTGGAATTTTGATTGGTATAATATTGAATCTGTATATTGCTTTTGGTAGAATTACCATTTTTATGATATTAATTCTACTGATCTAGGAGCATGAGAGGTCATTCCACCTTCTAGTGTCTTCTTAATTTCTTTCTTTGGGGTTCTAAAATTTTCATTATTAAGGTCTCTCACTTTAGATTTCTACCAGGGTATTTCATTTTTTTAGGGGGTTTGATAAATGGGATCATTTCTCTTAGGACTTTCTCACTGTTTTCATCCTTCATTTATAAAAAGGCCACTGATTTTTGCACATTTATTTTGTAACCTACCACTCTGCTGAACTGATGTATTAGTTCCAGGAGTTTCCTGATAGAGGTTTTATGATTTCTCAGGTATACTGTCATGTCATCTGCAAATACACTTATCTTGACTTCTCCTTTTCTGATTTGGCCCCTTCATCCCCTCTTGTCTTATGGCTCTAGCTAAGACTTCAAATACAATATTGAATAGAAGTGGTGAGAGTTGACAGCCTTGTGTAGTACCTCATCAAAGTGGGAATGCTTCAAGTTTTTCCCAATTTATCCTTGCTATTGACTTGTTGTATATAACTTTTATTATGTTGATATGTTTCTTCTAGTCCAAGTGTCTCTAGGCTTTTGATCATAAAAAAGATGTTGGATATTGTCAAAAGTTTTTTCTGCATCTACAGAGTATCCTGTGGTCTTGGACTTTGGATTGGTTTATATGATGGATTACATTTATTGATTTGGTTAGTTTAAACCAACCTTGTATGCCTGGGGTAAATTCTACTTGATCATTGTAAAAAAAAAAAAAACACTATGTTTGATGCACCCCTAGCTAAATTAACCAAAATCAAGAGGATATACCCAAATTAACAAAATTAGACATGAAAATGTAGTTATCAAACTGATACCCATGAAATTCAGAGAATTATAAGGTCATGTTTCAAAAACTTATACTCCATAGAATTCGATAATTAGAAATAAATCAATGAATTGCTGAGTAAGCATAACTTAACCTAAATTGAATCAGGATGAATTGAATTATTTAAATAGTCCTGTAATAAATGAGGAAATTAAAGAAGTAATCTTAACTCTTCCCACCAAAAAATATCCTGGACCAGATGGATTCTGCCAGACATTTAAAGAAAAACTAACACCACTACTAGTTATACTATTCCATAAAACAGCAAAGGAAGGAACACTTTCAAGTTTATTCTAAAAATCTAATATTATACTAATCACAAAACTTAACCATACAATTATAAAAGTATAGACCAATCTCTTTCATGAATAGAGATGAAAAGATTCTCAACAAAATCTTAATAAATCATATTAAAAATCATATCATAAAGTTTATTTTTTAAACTTGCAGCTATAGTTTTTTCCACTTATTCTGAGATGCAAATTTATTTCCACTTTGTTTTGCAGTCTAGCAATGTTCTTCCTGAGGACATGGGAAGGAGCCTTCCTTTAAAACTCAGGCTTCTAGAACAATACAATCCTTAACACCCAGTCTCTGTGAGAAAGTAGGACTCCAAGAGCCAAGAGTGACAGTGGAAAAACACCTTTGAGTTTCAGCAGAGTTGTCCTCAGTCTCTTTATTCTTAATAAAAACTTCGTTCTCTACTTAGCTCTGCCAAGTGTGATTTTTCTTTGATAAATGCTCTCTCCTTTGAAAATTTTGAAATTCTATCTGACACTCCCTTTAATGGCATTACTTTTTATTGTTAATATCTAGTTAATTATAAACATTATTAAGAATAAACAATATTTTTGTGATAATCAGATAAATCTTCAAAGGCAGAGGACATTGGGTACACCTGAGTGACTAGGCAAGCAATCTCGAGCACTTAGAATTTTCTGAGTGAACCTAGGCTGTTTGCTGAAAAGAAACTAATATAAAAAGAAATAAAAAAGTTTTTTTTTTCATACTTACACTGTAGAAGTGTGATGAAACTGTCTGCAAGGACTTGTACTTTCTCCTCTGACCCTCAAAAGAAAGAATTCTTATAAAACAACATTTATTGACAGTTAATGAAAAATACTTCATGCAGCAATTTAGACTGGTGAGTAAGCCGGGGTTCAAAGAAAGTTTTCTCAGCATGATAAAGGTAAGGTTAAAATGATTTGTTCTTATGAAATTTAAGACTAGTGCAAGCTTCATGAATTTCTCATGCAGACTCAATAAAGGTGTGGGAAGAAAATTATTCCATGCTTTCGTAATATATGATTTTAGAAAACTTAGGAAATAAACAGCTGCAGGCTATAGCAGAAGTTCTTCACAGTACTTGGCATTCTTACAATAACCTCTATCCTTAGGAAATAATCAACTACCTTATCTTCCCGATCAAGACATAAACCTTCTTTTTTTTTCCTCTGTGGAGAAGTCAAAATCAAAAAGCTCAACTCTTTTGACATGGATGATAAGTAATGGTGTAAAATTAGATGGACATAAGATGATAGGATCTTGCTAATTTGTATAAGTTATGTGGCCTATCCTCAAAAAGGATCAGAATGACTTTAGAAGAACTATGTAAGTGCTAAGCAAGTATTTGGAGTGCTAGAAATTTAGCTCAATCATAGAATGTTTGTCAAGTGTGTGCACATCTATGACTTTTATACTGGGATTGAAAAAATAGATAATATAAACAATAATGCAACATGCAAAACATTTAAGGTTCATCCAGGAGCCCAGTGTAATTTCCCTCAAAAATATACAATAAGTGATACAGATATAAGAATATTTCTGGCTGTTTTCTCTATGATATAATAAATTATTAAGTGGGAATGATTGGAGGATATGTTTATTTACGATAGAAAATAATAGGACAAGAGGTTTTGTGGATACAAACAGCTGCCCAGGGTAGGAATGCTTAAAGACTGGCTAGCAGTGATTTGCCCAATGGGGAAGAAGTTAGTGTGTAGACAAACAGCAATAATCCAACATATTAGGAAAAACTAAAAGGAGAGGAACAGAGAAGTTTCTGCTCTGTGAGCAAAAGGCTGAAGAATTAGTGGCTTACAAATTACTTCTTCGCAGTTCTTGCTAATGCTTGAATCTTGCTGGTAGATAAACAGAAGAGAGAGAGAGAGAGAGAGAGAGAGAGAGAGAGAGAGAGAGACAAATTTCTTGAGCACCAAGGACAAGTGCCACCTATCTTTGGCTTGCCTCTAGGTTAATTAAGTTTCTGAGAGGTATGGTAGAGTGTACACCTGGCTAAGTAATCTACAGATCCAGTTGAGTTACTTAATTTTAGTCTCATGAGGAAGACAAAATAGGAATCTAGACCTTAACATAAAGAAAACTTTGCAAAGTTTTAAGGTGTTTTGAGACTACATGGACTACAGAAGGAAGAGAAAGATGTATAGAGAAGTATAGAGATAAAAGAAGAGGAAACTTACAATTTTTTCTATCACCAGAAATTATAATGCTCTTTCGGAGTTTATAGTCTAATTATGGGTACAGATAGAATGTATGCAAATTGAGAACTTAATATAGGGTATGTTCCCTGAAATTGATTTTTGTTTTTTGTTTGTATATACTTTTTATTTAAAAAATGGCAAGTAGCCAGTATATCTAAATGAGCAAAGGAGAAAGGTATGAAACAAACAAACAAAAAAAAAAATCAAAGTGTAGTCACAGGAAATGACAAGAACTTTGATTAAATCTATATCATAAAGGAAATCACTGGAAATGTTCTGAAGATACCATTCTTGCTTTGAGGCTGAAAAATGCTGTGAGGAATGTTGACCAAAATATGTTGAAGAGAATGTTCTTCAGAGGACAGAGTTTTATGAAGAAGCTTTGAAGTCTGTGCAGTTGGGATTCAGCAATGGATCAAATGTAAAGCTAATATAAAGAAAGAGACAAAGATGACTTGAAATGCTATGAGTAAACAACTTGCTGAACTAAACTGAAGAAGAAATACGATTTGATAAGAGGATGAGTGATCAGGTGCTAAGTGTTTTAGAGGAGTAAACAATTGAATCCATTAGTTTTGAGGTCACGAAAGTTATTCCAAAAGAGAAACAGAGCTCAGTAGTATAGATGCATGATATCAGCTTGACCTAAGAGCTTAGAGAGGGAGTGAGAGGAGACAAATATGACAGCATCATCTGATAGTTATTCATATTATTTATTTGAAAAAGAAAAATATGACGAGGAGGATGGTGGTGGGAAAAGTCAGTGAATGTAGGGAAGACATGAAAATAATAATATTTTGAATGGATAACTGAAGAAGAAGATAGTTAAATAAACTTAATAGGTTAGGTGAAATGAGGGTGAAAGTTTACTGAGTCAGGAAACAATAAGACTCCTGGGACTATTTTTCATGAACAGCTTTGATGGATCTGGTAAAAGAGGAGGCAACTTGTGGACTGATCCCAAGAGAAAATGTGTGCTAGCAAGTAAAACACATAAATGGGGTAATAGTATGAAGGCAGAATACTAGACATAGATTTATACTGGAGGAATCACATATACTTTTATGCTAGTAATTGTCCTTTTTTCAGGGGATATTTCGATGATGTGAAGATGGAAGAGACAATAGATCATAAACAAGGTAGATTCCCCTGACAGCATTGAAAGCAATTTGAGGTTTGGATTTAAACTAAGGTTGCTCATCATGTTGTTGAATACTTCTTTCTTCTCCACATTTATATTATGAAGTAACATAATGATGGACTTACCCAACATTGGAGCTTTGCAAAAGAATATTAAAAAAGGAAAAAAAAAACATGGAGAATCTGGTGACAAAATTCACAATGACTGGCCAAAACTGAAAGTTTGGAAAGGAGTGAAAAAGAAATTATTGAGTAACTAGGAAACAATGGAAAAGTAACTGTGTCAAAATGCTCAAAACCTAGGTAGGAAAAATAAGGATTTTTTTTTTCAGCATATTTAGGAAAGTGAAATAGAATTCTAGAAAGTGGAGATGTTTGGCATTCCAGTTCAAGACAGTAATGACACTATTTGGGTTAAAAGAAATGAAGACTTTTATAATAAATGGATAAGCTAAAAAATCAGGTTATTGAAAAGGATGTAGAAAAATTGACAGATGAATGTCTTAAAAGGCTTATCTTTTATTCATGGGAATATAAAAGTCATTAAGAATTTTTAATTATCAGTTGTGTTTGGGAGAGTAAGTGGGCCATACACATCTTCAAGAGATAAAGGGAAATTAATGGAGATTTTATGAAAACAATGTAAAGGTTAGCATATAGCTTGACATGCTGACAAGATATTCAGTCTGGAGACTTTGAAGGAGGTGAAAGAATAAGTGCTAGGATTAAACAGAGAAGTTCAGTTCTACCTCTCTGTGAAACTCTGAGAGATGTGGAAAATGCCTGGATCCAAGAATCAAGAAAGTTAAGGGGTCATTTACAAGCAGTATAAGAAAGGCTGCTGAAAAAATATTATGCCTAACCATGGTAAGGCAAAGGGTTCCAGAAAAATAAAGTAAATGCAAATAAAGCCTTCTTAGGAGGTGTCATATAACACTATGAGAGAAAGTGTAGCTCCATGAATGTACTCACCCACTATCATGAACTTCAGACAATTTGACAGGGAATTTGAGTAACATTGTCATTTAAACATTAGCAGCTTTTGTAATTCAGGAGCTCTCTAATAAACCTGGAGAGTGATCTCCACTTAGAAATGTGACTGACTGTGTGACATTCTTACTTTCTAAACTTACTCTGCATGACATGCCAGAAAAGAAGGGACCCTTGCTCCACATCAAAGCCTAGAAGGAGGGAGGGGACAGGGATACCTATTACATTTGTATGAGCGGAAAAATAAATAAATAAACAAATAAAAAATAGAAAAAAAAGATACTTCTGAACATTATGTTTTTCTCCTGCATAGTTCATACTATATTTTATTCTCTGTTTGAATTTTAAGTGCACAGCTATGAAAAGAACTTAAAGACTTGATGTATCAAACCTTAACTCAAACACTAGATGGAGTGTCATTTTTGGGCAAATCAATTATTTATGTATTTGTAATATTAAAATAATAATATCAGCCCTAAAGTTATAGCCAAGTAACAGTGGAAGGAGTTGAGAGAGAATTTAAGCCTTAAATATCTTCTACTTTGGTATCATAAAATAGAAATGATATAATTTATGACTTATTCTGAGAGACTACTGGAGAAGGAAGCTGAAGAGAAAAGAAGTCTAGGCTGTTGGAAGACACTTGATACAGAACTGATTTTCTGCTTTTTATTGGAGCCCAATCAAAGACATTCTCATATATAGAGTAACCCTCAGGATGAACAGAGAGTGGAAACATCATTCACCCTGCAAGCCAGAAGGATGACATTAAGTAAGAGAATATTCTAAAAATATAAGGAATTAAAAAATGGGCCCTGGAACTTAAAAGAAATTTTACCAGGCATGAAATTAAAATGTCTAACAAATATCTTAAAAAATGCTCCACTTCCTTAGCCATCAGGGAAATGCAGAATTTCGCTGAGATATCATCCTACGCAGGTCAGGATGGAAAAAATCCACAATACAAACAATAACAAATGCTGGAGAGGATGTGGAGAGAGGGGAACTCTCCTACATTGCTGGTGGGAATGCAGGCTCATACAACCGCTCTGGCGAGCCGTCTGGAGATCCTTAAAGAAATTAAAGATTGAAATGCCATTTGACCCTGCTATTCCACTTTTGGGAATAACCCCACATACAGAAAAATTCACCTCGATAACACAAGCACGACCATGTTCATAGCAGCACTGTTTACAATAGCAAAGTCATCGAATCAACCCAAATGTCCAACAGTTGACGAGTGGATAAGGAAAAAGTGGTACATATATACAATGGAGTACTACTCAGCCATCAAAAATGATGAATTACTGGAATTTGCCAGGAAATGGATGTCATTAGAAACAATTATATTAAGTGAAGTATCCCAGACCCAGAAAATTAAGCACTGTAGGTACTCCCTAATAGGTGGCTCCTAGTACCAAACCCACCCACCCCACCTAGAGACACTCAAAGATAAATCTCTGTAATACCTACAGTAATTGCAAGGATTATGAACAGGAGGGATGGGGTAGGAGGGCCACACCAGAAACAAGGAGAGAGGGGACCATGTTACAGCAGAGAAAATAGGCCTCCATCAAGGACTGCAAGTAAGTAACGAGACATCTGGTTAAGTTCACAGACTTTCCTTCCTGATCATTTACAACTGAGGGAGTATGATCTCACCAGAAGGGGAGGGCATATAGTCTGGCAGATAAAAAGTAACCATTTTGAAAATGGATGATTGACCCCTCCCTCGCTGTGGTTTCCTACTTTTATTACATCTACCTTTGAATATACTCTTATAACAAGACTCTAGTTTAACAGCTTTTTATCTCTGGCTAGTGGGTGAATACAGTACCCATCAGGATGGAGTGAAGCAAAACTGCCAAAGAAAATCAATGAACCATAATCCAGAACTTCAGAGAGTCTATATCAACCACCTAGAACTAGGCCAGCCTAATCTCTCCCCATCCTGAAGCTCAGGGAAATTCACAGAAGAGGGGGCGGTGAGATTGTAAGAGCACAAGGATGGGAGGATCAGTGATATGCAAGATACTTCACACAAGTTAGGGCCGAAGCAATCATAATAGGACTTTGCATGCCCTGCGCAATGTCCAACACACTATTGACCCCACAAAGTCTAGCATTTGCTAAAGGCACCAAGATCCTTGGAGACAAGGGATTGACAGCCACAGTAGTGTTCCTATGCTTAAGGGGAACACAGGAAAGGGTTTAGGGAAATGCCACTGGGTCCTTGTACGTCATCGGAGAGGAGGGCCCAGAGGAGATTCAGGCATGCACATTAAAGGATTCTCCGGGGATGGGGGGGGAGGCACTGGGGGATGAGGAGGGAGGAGTGAGGGGAGTGGGAGCAGGGGCGTCAGGGGGAGGAGCAGGGAGGGAGGGAACCGGTGTACCTATTAAGTTTGTATAAGTGGAAATAATAATAAAAAATGTTAAAAAAAGAATTGAGAGATTAAGTGAAGAAAGGCATAAACATTGCCATGAAACAGGTTTTATGAATTAGATGTCTGGTATTCCAATTGTATTTGTTCATACGTGTGTGATGTAAAATTCCCTCAGTTACATGAGGACTTCATTAAAGTCAGCTCCACATGCATGTCTTGTTAAGGGCAGTACAAACATTTGTGGGAAAGAATAATTCATCCTTTCAAAGCTATACATTACTTAAAGAGAAGTGTTTTATTTTTATGGGGCTTGAGAGGTGGCTCAGGGGTTAAGCTTCTGCCTTGCAGGCAGAAGGTCCTGAGTTCGGATCCCAGATCCCACGTATAGACGCCAGGCGGAAGCCGGGGAGTCCTGCGCTTCTGGTCCTGGTAGGGCGGAGCCTGTGAATCCCGGGGCAGAAGGAGGTGGAGGCGTCCATGGTGGTTCCTGATTCGTCCGTTGTTCTACACACACACACACACATACATACACACACACGCACAATTGAATAAATAATAATAAAAAAATTTAAAAAGAAAGAAAAGTGTTTTATTTTCAACTCTATCCTGCTCTTTCTTAACCTCTCCCACTCCATTAACCTTCTATGACTGAGTTCAGGGTTCTATTCATTAATAGATTTCCACATCTCTAGGAACTAGATCACTTTTTTCCATTTCAGCAGTGAGCTAAAGGAACAACAGTTTTATGATTCAAGTTTAGATCACAAAATAGTTTAGCCTTAGCTCCCCCTTTTCTTTCAGAATACATCAATAAGAACCTGTTTTTTAAATATGTTAAAATTCCTTAGTTTAGCTAAAGAGGTCATGCCTTGGAGAAAGAAAGAGGATGAATTCAGTAAGATCCAATGATTGTGAGTTTGTACCAAATTGAAAAAGTATTGTCAAATGGGAAAACTAGGCAATGAGGCAGAAGATATTATGGTGCTAGAAATATGTGACCCATGAGTAATATTCTGAATTTGATGTTAGTAGAAGGGGCCCTCTAAGGTATGCGTGACAGTTTGTTTTAGATATAAGCTTGACAACTAAGAACTGTATCTTTAGGCACAACAATGAAGAATTGCTTAGTTGAAGTGAGAAAATCTGGGAAAACCTATTGGAAATCAATTAATAGACATAGTAAGACACATTCCATAGTGAAAGGGATCATTCTCTGGGCAGGCAGGAAGACAGAGAGCTGTGTGGAGTTGATATACTGGCAAGCTAGAATGTATGTTCTTGCTTCTGGTCCTTTCTTGGTTCCATCTGTAGATGTGGTGTGGACAGTTCTCTTCCACTTTACTTTTTAACTATCCTCTTATGAGGAACTGTAATCACAAATCTTAAGCTGAAATAAATTTTTTATTTTCATTAATTGATTGGTTCCTGTACTCTATATCAATACACATGGTAAACTAAGATAGTAAATATACATAGGACAATATGTATCCAAATGGGAGTAAGCAATTATGCATAAAGCAAGATTAGAGAACCATATTCTATGAACATAAATGAAGAGTAATCATAGACATCACCAGGACTGAAAACCATTATGTTCTCCATTTAGCTGAGGCTAAATGGGGATGAGATACTCTACACAATGCAACCAAAGTCACAGGGAGTCCTCACAGTACAGCAGATTCTGAAAAGTAAGGTTTGATTCACTTTACACTGAATGCTGAAAAATTAAAGTAGATGGCTTTACTAGAATCAGAGTGTTAAGAACGCAATTAAAAGGAATAACACAATCTAATTAAAAGTAGAAAATTAGCTACCATATGTTGGTATGAGATGTTAATGTAACTCAAAAAAGTTACGTTTCCCTTTAGAAATTTATGACTAAAATGGAAGACCAAGGGCAATACAGTTTGAGTTGGAATCCTGATTTACAGTTAGAATGTTCAACAACCATGACATCGCAGTGATAATGCTTGGTCTCTTCATGAGGGTGCTTCTCTCAAGACCAAATAATTTCCTAAAATTCTTATTCCCAAATGCTGTCAAGTTAAAGCTTAATTTTTATAAATCCATGGAGGGGGCCACCTAATGAGGACTTCTACATAGGTCAGAATTTGTTAGTGTGTATATATCAGTGGGTATATGCATGTGTATGTATATTCACATGTGTGCATGTACATGTATGTATCCACACACATACATGTTCATGTGAACATATATACAACGTGCATAGAGGCTCAAACCTGATGTCCTCTTTGATTCTTCTCTTACTTCATTTACTGAAGCAGCCTTTTCTAGTCAACTTTCCAAGCCAATACCTTTTTCTCCATCTCTTAACTACTGCGATTTGAGGATTCAGCTGTACTTGCTGCTTATTATCTGAGCTCTAGAAGTTGGAGTTCTATTCCTTGTGCTTGCAGAGTAATCAACTTATTCACTGAGTCGTTTCTTCCATTCCCATGTCTCGTGTCTTTTTATTTAAAAGACATTAAAATAGAGAAAAAATCTGTGAAATCTGAACAGAAATTGATAAACATTAAGATTTGAATACACTGAGCTAAGGTGTCAACTACCTGTTGACAGATTTTCTGTTTTTAAGTCTCAAAATTGAATGTAGATAAAATATATTGTTTTTTAATATACAACATGAATGTATACGTGTGTGTATGTAAAAATACTTCTCAGTTCTTGGATGTAACAGAATATGATTACTTTTCTACTTCCAATGCTCCGTTGTGTCTCTTCTCTCAACAAATAAGTAGACCCAGTCAATGGTCTGTTATCAGTAGACGATGTATGAAAGTCTTTGACTCTATTAACCATCAAAATTGAAGCCAAACTCAGCAAGTTCTGTAAACAGATAAAATAAGAGATTGGAAGCATGTATCTGAGACTGAAGCTGTTCATCATAATGCTCTTCTCCCTTGGCATCTTTCCAGGACAACCTGGTATGCTAGGAAGCAAGTCACTTATTAATTTAATGCTAATTCAACTAATATTGGTTATCTCTAATCTGCATTTTCCTTTCCTTTCTTGAACTTCTTCTAAAATTAAAAATTAATGGAAACCAGTCTTTCTAGTAAGGTGATTTTTTCTCATAATATTAGTGGAGATACATGTATGTAGTTTGGGGTATTCATATTTCATAGACATAAATATCCATTTCATCTACCAGTTAAAATATATCTGCTATTAGGTCTTCCTCTAGCACATCTGGAATTTCCTTTATGCATTCACTTGTGTGCTCATTGTTTTCCCAGTGTTCTAGGAATTTTTCCACTCATTTTTTCTGTTTACTTTTGTGCGACCATTTTTAGCCTCCAAAGACTTGTCTTTGAGATCCTTGACCCTTCCTTCCAAATGTGCTATTGAAAAGCTCTATGAAAATCTTCAGTTCAACAATTGTGTTCTTAATCTCCACAATTTATGTTTTTTCTTCTAGCTCTTTTTTAATTTTTAAAACTTTTTTCTCCCACATTTTATTTTTTTTCAATCATAAATATTCATTTAGGTACCCCTGTCCTTCTTCCTCCCTCCTCTCTTCCCCATTTCTCCCTTGCATTCTCCCCCCTTTCCCCCTTTCCTTTCACACCCCTTCCTCCCTTCCTCCCCCTCTCCCAGTAGCTCTCCCTTCCTCACTCCTATCCCATGAAGCATCCTTTTGTGTGAAAGTCAAACCTCCATCAAAGTCCTCCTACCTAGTGAGGGATAAGGACTCCGTAGCATAGCCCGAAGCC
The DNA here is from genome assembly GCA_023101885.1 of Typhlomys cinereus. NCBI lineage: Eukaryota > Metazoa > Chordata > Mammalia > Rodentia > Platacanthomyidae > Typhlomys > Typhlomys cinereus. The sequence continues at coordinate 2,693,095 of JALPQD010000306.1, read as the reverse complement.
CTTTCTTGGACCCGCCCATTAGTATGTGAACTCTATTATGACTGTTAATCCCTTGTCTCTAAGGATCCTACTGCCTGGAGTCTTCTGCTCTGTGATCCATGCTAGACTTTGGGGGGTCTTTGACATGTCAGCCATTGTGCAGGTCAGACAAAGTTCAATTATGGCTACTGCAGCCTTAACTTGTGTGGAGTTGCATATTATTGTTCCTCCCCAGCTTTAGGCTCTTACAATCTTGTTGCCCGGTTTTCTTCAAGGTTCCCTGAGCTTTAGGATGGGAGAGATTGGCTGGTCTGGTTCTAGGTGATTAATGTAAGGTCTTTGGTGTTCCAAATTGGCTTATTGTTGTTTTCAGCTTTGCTTTTCCTGCACTGCCCTTGGCTGCATACTGATTGGTATGGAAGGTCACCTCCCAACTAAAGACAAAAGACTGTTTAAATGAAGATCTTAATATAAGAGGAGGCTCAAATGTAAATAGAAGAATAGGAGTAGGACACAGCAGAAAGGAGGGCTCAGTGCAGGATGGTTACCGTCTATCTGTCAGTCCCTACACTCTGATTGGTGAGATCAAACCTATTCAGTTGCAAGTGACCAGGAAGGGAAGTGAGAGTAAGTTTCACCAGATGTCTCACTACTTACATGCAATATTTGAAGGTGACCTATTTTATCTACTGAAGCATGATCCCCTCTCTCCTTTTTTGGGGAGCCCTCCTTCCCCACAATTTATGTGTACTATATCCTTGTAAATTAAATATTCAATAAATTTGTCTTATAATTTTCCTACTTTGTAGTGTTAACTATGTATGTGTTCTATATGTCATTAAGTATTTTAAGATAAGTTTTAAAATTCTTTTCCAGGCAGATCACAGATCCCCACATCTTTAGGATTGCTATTAATGAACAGTTTTGTGTCTTTAGTCATGTCTCTTCTGCTGGTTTTCATGATCTCTATTACTTCACAATGGCACGTCTACATTTGAAGAAATAGGACACCTATTCTAATCTACACAGAGTGGTTTTGACGACTCAGCCTGTTCCAGATACTCTTATCTGTGATAAAGCGCTCTGACCTTAGCAACTTAGGAAGAAAGGGTTCATTATTTGGCTTTCAGCTCCAGAGGGGACAGAAAGTCCTTTACAGCAGAGAATGCATGGTAACAGACATAGATGGACAAAGAAGGAGACCAGCTCACGTTAAGCCATCAGGAGACCGAGAGAGCAAAGCAGGGCTGTGTTTCCACCCTCTGAGAGCCAGGTTATTCAACCACAGGACTACTCCCAATGACTCACTTCCTCAAGCAAAAATCCTTCTAAATGGTCTATAACCTGTTCTAACTATGTCACCAGCTGAGGAAAAAATATTCAAACCATTAACCTGTGGGGAACAATTTGCCTTCAAACCATGGCATATCCTATTCAGAAATTTTAGTGATTCTGGATTTGGGATTAGAGTTGGAGTGGAGACCTCAGGCTAACCTGGCCTGGTGACTTATTGACAGTTTGGTGATTAGGACCAAGGAAGCTTCTCTGACTTGGATGTCCACTTGATTAGAATTATTAACTCATTCCACAGGTATTTAAGGAGATGTTTGGGACTATGATAATTGAATTACTGGAGTACTGGACCTGGAAGCTAGATCTTGAGTGCTTGCCTGGAGACTAGTGAGAGCTTGGGGTACTTGAGCTAGCTTAACAGGGATGCGGTTTCATAGGTTACTCCTAGAGTATGTCCCTCCATAATTTGGGCTGGAACTAAGTTTTACTGTATTCATGGCTCATCCTGGGACAAAGTTCATAAGGGCTGTCTTGGATTTGGGACAAGCCTGGAGCTTGAGACTATAGACATAAGACCACTTTGATGATGCAGATGTAAACAGAATATTAGGTTTTTCACTTGGATAGGCCTGGGGCTTTGGTTTACAGAAAATACACATATTCACTTAGATTTCCTTTCTACTAGTAGAGAGTGCTTGTCTAGTATGCATTGTCCACATTCAGGAAGAGCTGGCATGGATTTTCCTTCCTATCTTCTCCAGAGCAAATTTTAGTACTAGTTATGCCAAATGTTGTAAATACCTTAGATCTGAGAAGTTTGTTTTCTACGGATAATAGTTCAAATTGGTGTTTTCATGAAGGAATGATAACTAAAATTACTATTGTGCCATTATGCTAACATCATTCCCAGAAACCTATTAGTCAGCAGATAACAATAGTTTCCTGACACTTTACTCCTATCGGTTCTCATTTGTAGTCTCTCTACTGCCAAAGCATGATTCAAAAGAGAAAGACCTTGCTTTTTATATTTTCAAAAATAAATCTCTCCAGAAAAGCACATTGCCACTGGGTATACACATAATTCATAAGTATTTATCAAATTGATTTGAAAAAAAGGTATCAAATGAGAAATTGGGAAAAATAGTATTGGTTTTCACTACTAACTTCTTATTTGTTAGCATCTGTGGAAGTAGTTAACAGAATTCTCTGCCTTGCTATGTCTATGTCTGTGTGTGGCTGTTTTAGTCTGCATGTATCATAAGTGTTGTGTGTGCCTGTGGAGGACCAAAAGTGATCCCAGGAATCATCCTGTATTTCTCTACCTCCTTTATGCTTTCTTCTAGGGTTTCACATATTCTGCCTTATAGGACTAGAAGTGCAACCCACTGCCATTTCTGCTTGGCATTTTCACATGAGGTCTAGGAGCAGAATTCTGTTCCCTCTCCCTGTGACGAAGAAACAATCATTAAATCATCTCCAGCCTTCCCTGGGTGATTTTTTTCTGAATAAATTCATATAACCAATCTATGATTATCGACCATACTCCTTCTTAGTCTAATTATATGAAAATGACGGAATGCAGGTATGGTTGGTATGATGACTGTGATGAGTTTAGCTGGCTCTGCTGACAGAAAATGATTTAGGATTTCTCAAACCTATCCTGACTAGATTTAGACTATAGTGCTCACCTGTCTGAAGATGCAAACAGATCTGCTCCACTGGAAAGTGACACCACACAAAAGCTGGTAAAGATTTGGATCAGTAGACAAAGGCAGTGATTCTAAGTTTGATCAGTTACACTCACTGTGAATAAACTTTCACCAGTTTGAGTAATAGTTTTTACTATCTTTTTTGAAACTCTCTCCAAAGACTGTGCCCACATAAGCCATAGCATTTCTATAGCTTTTCCTTAAAGTGTTTTCTGTTCATTTGGAAGAGCTAACACTGGAGGGTGTTAGAGATTCCAAGAAGCCCATGATCTTGATGAGAGTTTGGTACCAAACTCAGAACCATTTTTATCATCCCTAAGCTGTATTCTTTCTTTGTTCTCCATCATGCTTTCTGAGTGTAAGGCAAGGATCAGCTCCTTTAAGTTGCCATGAAGTTTTCATACTACTAGAGTCATGTTAGCAAAAAGGAACTTTTTTTATAATGTCCAATTTGATAGGGTATTGGGGGAGAAGCTGTTACATAAAATTTCATTATCTGCTCATGAACCACAGTTCTTACATTGAAATCTAAAATACTTGCATGATTTTCTTCACTATTTGTAATAAATTTCCAAACACCATGCCAAAAATAGAAGTGCTCCTTCAACTGACTAAGTTTTACTATTAAAAGAGTGAAGAGACGTCAAGATTTTTCCTTAGAAAGAGAACTGGGCACTTGCTTCGGTCACAAATACCTGAGAACTTCATTCTAAAGGGATATTTCTGAGACGTGTCTACAGATGATCTGTGGAGTTGGATATATAAATCAGAACTTCAAAGAATGTCATCCTCGGTGATTATTAAACACCAAAAATTTTGAAAGCTACTGTCTTTTATACCTTGCCTGCACCATCTTTTGAACTTCTCACTTGAAACTGCCCCTGGAACACGTGACTTCAGTGATTGTGCTGTGCTTTCTATTTAAACATCTTTTGGTACTAGAGTTAAATATGTCTCTTTGTTACTGCCCACACATTAGGTCAAAATAAGATCACTCTTGACAGTTTTCCAATGTGCAAAGAGCTCAGAATTCTGTAAGGTTTTTCTAAACTGTAAAATTATGGAGGGAAAAACCTGGAAGAAACCTATCACCAAGTAATCTTTAAAACAAGAGAGACCCCCATTGATGGTAAAAGAAAATAATGAAGCCATATTATTTAATATGAGAAAAAAAGGAAGAACTCAAATAAACAGATGGTCCCTTTTACCAATAGATTCTCTCCCTTTGGTAATATAACAATTGTGAAAAACATGTAACTCTGAATCTTCCCACCCATCTCTAGAAAGGTTGGTAGGCTATTCAGTTGTAAGACAGTGAAGTTTCATTGGCTCTGATTTGCAAGAGAGGTTCTCCTGTTTCTACTGTCCAATGTTTACTGATTCAGTGTTTATCAGTTCCTCAACACATTGACAAGATTTTCTGGAAGCTTCCAGAGAGAGGTTTACTACCTGCTACTCATTACATTAGTCCTTTTTTTTGATTCTTAGCATTCAGTATTCTCATTCACTGTGAATTATATTTCCCTATGCTTTCTTCCCTCAACCAACATTTTCATTCTTGTTCACCTACAAAATGAAAAATATTGCACACTTTTTCGTGCCTACCTCAACATCTTATAAGTGATTTTTCTTAAATGCATGCATTCGTTTTATGAATATGAAATTGTATAATATGCTATTACCAGATTTAATGATAGTATTTATGTATTTCCTAGTTTATAATAACTACTGTGAGGTTGACAGTTTTTAAAATATATTCATTGTGTCAGATATTGTTTGGTGTGATGGCAGGAAAGCGGGGTCTATTGGGCGTCTAACATGCTGAATTACCATTCACTGTTTGCCATTGAAGACACTTGAGAATGAGTAAACCTCTAAACCTCACCTTAGTATATAATGTGATATTGAATTTACATATAAATGTATACTATTATTTTCATATAATATACATATTATTTCTGTGTAACACATGCATCAGATTTAAGCTTTAATAACATGAAAGATCTTATAATGTAGTAAGCACCTGGTAAATGCTTATCTATTGAATCTTTTAAGAAGCTAATGCTATGAATATTAGTATCTTTACTGCTCCATTTTTCCACCAAGCAATTATGCTTAGGAATGAAGCTCATATTTTACAACATCTTATATATAATGATGAATATTAATGCAATAGATGTTTTCTCACATGTGCAAATATTCTTCACCTACACTTTATCTATCACACACATCCTTCCCTGGGCTGGGTTTTTATCTAAAGACAATAGACATCACTTTGGCCAACTGTTTAGACTGCTCCAGCCATCTTGCTAAGAGAAAGCTCAGGTTTCTTTCATACAAATTAAAAACCGAGTTAGGAATAATCATAGCACTCTGTCATCTGGTACCTATTTTAAGATATTCATACTTCTACAGCCCTAAATATTGTCAGTTTGTCTATTATTCCTTGATGTCTTATGGTTCTAAACTGTCAGGAATGTTGCACTGTTAAAAATACCCAATGTATTGCACATTTTTTTCTTAAACTTACAACAGACCAAGTTCTGATTAAGTCATAATATTCCAGAAATATAAGTAGAAACATATATATTTTTAGGTGATTAACAGTTGGAATTAGAGATGAAGAGTGCTGCCTCCCCCTTCCCAGTTGCTTGGTGATTATAACTGATATTTTTGTCCAGGCCGATTTGATTTTTACCATCAGCCTTTCTAGCAGAGGCTCACAGGAGCTACATCTTCCAGCTGCCACGATTCATCTGACTTTACATAGAGACGCTGAAGATTGTGCTGAAACCAGACAAGAAAAGTATTAATTCTGAGGGTTTGATATCTCAATGGTATTAATCAGATAAGTGATATTCACATATTTTCCACAATAATTGATATAGAGCATTAAATTAAAGCCTGTGCTGCTAGAGAGATTCTTCAAACTGTTATTTCCATAGTTCTCCTATTTCTAATGTGGCCTCCTTTTTTTATTTTTCTTTTCTTTAGTAACTAACTAGTGTCCAACTCAACATCATTTACAGCAAAGGTTTCTGGATTAGTCTGTGAATCTTCAGCAAAGCCTGAACTTCCTTTTCCCCAGTTCACACTGACCTTTGAATGAATGCTAGAATTACTATGAATAATGCATTTGCATATTTTCTGGTACCAATTAGTTTGAAAAGATTCCCTATGTTAGATTTTTTTTCTCTGCAGAAATATTTTCTTTGTGATTCACTATGCCTAGCACTTAGTGCATTTGGAATTAAGTTCCTGACCCATCCTAATCGATGCCCACATTTTATATCACAAGCAAAGAGAACATAAATTCTTAAGTATTTAATTTCTTAAGTTAAAAAAACTGTTAAGGATCAGACCTGGAATTAATTGACTCAAAAATTCCAATCTTGTACTTTTAATATCACATCCAAAAATGAGTAAACCAATGTAAGAAAGACATTTATCCATGTTTTCAATTAATAGTTACAAATTTTCACATTTTCCATTTTAGTTTTTAATTTGGAGTGGGTTTTTGTTTATAGTATGAGGAGGAAGGCCCAATGTTTTTCTCTGGATGTGAATGTATGGTGGTTTTCAACACGGCTAAATGAAAAGATCCTTGCTTCTTTATGATGTGTCTTGGACAAGTCTTGCCTAAGGGCAACCAGCTATAGGAATATTAAGGTTTCTTTGCCTTAAATTATATATCAATAAAATGGGTGAAGAAATTAACATAGTTTTTATACTTCCTATTTATTTTATATTGGAGGTAATCTTGAAGAAAAGACAACTTCATGAGTGTCAGAAAAGCAAAAAAAAAAAAGTGAAGATTTGTGCTTAGAAGCATGTGCATTCACAGCATCCTTGAAGTGGGGAACATGGTATCCTCAAATCTGTGCAGATGCACATAACCTACTGTACTGGGGACAATGTTCTCCATTGTCCTCCATGAGATATGAGTGGTGCCATGTTAGAATCTTAATGGCTCAGGATCTCAATTAACAGATAAAGGACATGGAAAAGAAGCAGTAGGAAAAGAGGAATAAATTTGTTTTAAATTTCTCAATAACAACTGACATTTGCTTATAATTTATACATCCAATTTTAGAGTAGGGGCTTGAAATACTTAAAACAATTTTAAAGAATTCCAAAAAAGCCAAATATAAGAATAACACTAAAAACATAAAAGTCCCACAGACTACAACATGAACTGTTTGTTCAGTTTTTTATGTACTCTTGTAAAAAATCCCAAAAGGCAATGTAAACATGTGTATGTTGTCCTCCTTAATTTAAGAGTCATACTCTTTTGTTTATAATCTGTAAGCATAGTCGTTACATTACATTGGAAAGTAATGATGTCAAAAAATGTTTTTAAAAATACTCATGGTTCCTTCACCACTCCGCCGCCCTGGACCCGCGCGCGGTCCAGCCGGGCCTACACCACGACCTAAGTAAGCTCTGCCCCCGCCCACACCCAGAACCCCAGGCAGCCAAGGGACCCAGCTCCTCCCGCCATCCAGCAGGAGCCGGGCAGGGAGTGGGAGGATGACACCCCTTCTGTGCCCGGCCCCGCCCCAGCTCCCCCAGATTAAATAGCAGCCCGCCGATGCCCCATGCTCCCTTCCCCTACTTCGCCGCCAGGGGACGCGTGCGGTCCAGCCTGGCCTCACCGCGACCTAGGTTAGCTCCGTCCCTGCCCATTCCCAGAAGCCCAGGCCAAATAATTCAGTTTGTGTAAAATGCACAGAAATTGAAAGAAGATCTTAAGAGTTAAAATGACAATGCCAAAGTCAAAGTGCAAATCCATGAGAAACAACACTCAAGTAAACAAATCTCCCACTGAAGGAATTAATCCCATAATGTTAGACTCCAACCAGAACAAACCCACGGAAAATGGCCATGAAAGCCTGACCCAAAATAATGACTTTCAAAATCTGATCATTACCATGTTCAATACTATGAAAGAAGAAATCTGGGAGGAATTAAATAATCGAATCAATCGCTTTGAAGAGGAACACAACAGACACTTGGAGGAGTTGAGAAAAACAGTGCAAGAAACAAAAATTGGCATAGAGCAGTTAAAACAGACTCAAGCAGAGTTTAAAACTGAGCTAAAAGACAAGTTATCTTCAACCCAGAACTCCACAGAGAGTCTTATCAGCAGAACTAAGGAAGCAAAAAACAGAATTTCAGACCTTGAAGATAAAGTGGGAGTATTAACCAGCTCAATGGAAGAGGTTGTTAAAGCCAAAAAGATACTTGAGAGAAATATCCAGGAGATATGGGACACCCTGAAGAAGCCTAACATGCGTATTCATGGAATACCAGAGCAAGAATCTCAAAATACCACCCCTGAGGAAATTTTTCAAACTATCATCAAGGAAAACTTTCTTCATCTAAAAAAAGAGAGGCCCACACATATACAAGAGGCATTCTGCACCCCAAACAGATATGACCAAAACAGAAGCTCGCCACGGCAAATAATAGTTAAAACACTCCACATTCAGGATAAAGAACTGGTGCTGAGACCTTTGAGGGAGAAAAAACAAGTCACTTTTAAAGGTAAACCTATTAAAATAACAAATGACTTCTCAGTGGAAACAGTAAAAGCAAGAGAGCTTGGAGAGACATACTTCAAGTATTAAATGAGCAAAAATGTCAACCCAGGCTGATACACCCCGCAAAACTATCCGTCATGATCGAGGGAGAAAGAAAAATCTTCCAGCACAAAGACAACTTGAAGGGATACATGTCCACCAAACCAGGCCTTCAAAAAATGCTAGAAATGATACTCAAGCGTGAAGAAAAAAACAGGCATATCCAGGAGAACAGAAGGCAAGTATAACACCATTAACAGCGAGGCAACATACTTATAAAAACTACTAAACATAATAAATGTCTGGAATTAAAAATAGTTTCTCCATTATAACACTAAATGTTAATGGAATTAACTCACCCATCAAGAGATACAGATTACAAATTTGGATTAAAAATCACAATCCATCAATCTGCTGCCTGCAGGAAACCCATCTAACCAAAAAAGATAGGCAGGCCCTAAAAATAAAAGGCTGGTCAACAATTGTACAAGCTAATGGAAGCAGAAAACAGGCAGGGGTAGCCATTATGCTATTAGACAAAGTGGGCTTCAAACCAAAGAAAATTATAAGAGACATGGATGGATACTACATTTTAGTCACAGGTACAATTCACAAGGAAGACTTCACAATACTGAACATATATGCACCCAATACGGGTCCCTCCACATTCATTGAGCAAACCCTACAATGTCTAAAGCAAGAAATCAACCCCCAAACGATAATTCCTGGGGACTTCAACACCGCCCTCTCAACATGGGATAGATCAACAGGTCAAAAGCTTAACAGAGACACTTTGGAACTTAATCAACCCCTTAAAGAAATGGACCTTACAGATCTCTATCGAACTTTTCACCCACACACCAAAGAATACACATTTTTCTCAGCAGCACACGGAACTTTCTCCAAAATAGATCACATATTAGGCCACAAAACGAATCTACACATATACAAAATGTTGAAATTTTAACCTGTGCCCTATCAGACCACCACGGCCTAAGGCTGGACATCCACAATGCAACAAAGAAGAGAAAATACACTAACTCCTGGAAACTTAACACTATGATGCTGAATGAGAACTGGATTCAGGAAAAAATTAAAAAGGAAATTCAAGATTTCCTGAAAGCGAATGATAATTAAAATACAACTTACCAAAATCTCTGGGACACAATGAAAGCTGTTCTAAGAGGTAAGTTCATAGCTCTTAATGCCTACATCAAAAAATGGAAACATCAGATATAAACAACTTAACAATGCAGCGTAAAGCTTTAGAGAAACTAGAGCAATCTGATCCCAAAAGTAGTAGAAGAGAGGAGATTAGTGAAATAAGGGGAGAAATATCTAAAATTTAGGTTAAGAAAACGATAGAAAAAATCAACCAGTCAAAAAGCTGGTTCTTTGAAAAAATCAATAAGATTGATACACCACTAGCTAAATTAACCAAAAGCAAGAGAGAGAAAACCCAAATTAACAAAACTAGAAATGAAAATGGTGTTATCACTACTAATACCCAAGAAATCCAGAGAATTATAACATCATATTTCAAAAACTTATAAACTGTGAAATTTGACAACACAAAAGAGATGGATGAATTCCGAAGTAAACACAACTTATCTAAATGGAATCAGGAACTTGTGAATTATTTAAATAGTCCTATGACATATGAGGAAATTGAAGAAGTAATCTCAAATCTTCCCACCAAAAAATGTCCTGGACCAGATGGATTCAGCACAGAGTTCTACCAGACATTTAAGGAGTTAATGACACCAATACTTCTTAAACTGTTCCATCAAATAGCAAAGGAAGGAACACTACCAAATTCCTACTATGGAGCTAATATGGTTTTAATCCCAAGACCTAATAAAGACTCACTTAAAAAAGAAAACTATAGGCCAATCTCTCTGATGAACACAGACGCAAAGATTCTCAACAAAGTCTTAGCAAATCAGATTCAAAAACATATTAAAAAGATCATTCATGGGGACAAAGTAGGCTTCATCCCCGGCACACAGGGTTGGTTCAACATACGCAAATCAATAAATGTAATTCATCTTGTAAACTAGTCCAAAGTCCAAGACCACATGATACTCTCGATAGATGCAGAAAAAGCTTTTGACAAGATTCAACAGCCTTTTATAATCAAAACGCTAGAGACAGTAGGAATGGAAGGAACCTTTATCAATAAAATAAAAGCGGTATAAAACAAGCCCACAGCAAAGATTAAGCTCAATGGGGAACAATTGTAAGCATTCCCACTTCGATCAGGAACTAGACAAGGCTGTCCACTCTCACCACCTCTATTCAATATTGTACTTGAATTCTTAGCTAAAGCCATAAGACAAGAAAGAGAGATAAAAGGAATTCAAATTGGCAAGGAAGAAGTCAAGCTATCCCTATTTGCAGATGACATGATCTTATACCTGAGTGATCCCAAAAACTCCACCAGGAAGCTCCTGGAGCTAATTGAGAATTTCAGCAGGGTGGCAGGATACAACATAAATGTGCAAAAATCAGAGGCCTTCCTATATGCTCAGAATGAAATAAGTGAAAAAGCTTTGAGAGAAACAATCCCTTTTATTATAGCCCCTAAAAAAATGAAATACCTTGATATAAACCTAACCAAGGAGGTAAAAGACCTTTACAATGAAAACTATAAAACTCTAAAGAAAGAAATAGCTGAAGACACCAGAAGGTGGAAAGATCTCCCATGTTCCTGGATTGGCAGAATCAACATCGTAAAAATGACCATCCTACCAAAGGCAATATACAAATTCAATGCTATACCAATTAAAATCACAAAGCAATTCTTCAAAGAAGTTGACCAAACAATCTCAAAATTCATATGGAGGCACAAAAGACCCAGGATAGCAAAAACAATTCTGAGTAACAAAAACACTGCTGGAGGTATTACCGTACCAAACCTAAGTCTATACTACAAATCCATAGTTATAAAAACAACCTGGTACTGGCTCCAAAATAGACACACAGATCAATGGATAAGGATTGAAGACCCAGATATAAGCCCACAAAGTTACAGCCATTTGGTCTTTGACAAAGGGGCCCAAAGAATCCAATGGAAAAAGAACGGCATCTTCAACAAATGGTGCTGTCAAAACTGGATCTCCACATGCAGAAGATTAAAGCTGGACCCGTACTTGTCACCATGTACAAGAATTAATTCCAAATGGATCAAGGACCTTGATATCAGGCCAGAGAATATAAAAACCATAGTTGAAAGGATAGGGAACTCCCTCGAGCTGATTGGGCTAGGCCAACATTTCCTAAACAGACATCCAATGGCACAGTCACTGCTACCAACTCTCAACAGTTGGGATCTTGTGAAATTAAAGAGCTTCTGTTCAGATAAAGAGATTGTAACAGGAGCTCAAAGGCAACCCACAGAATGGGAGAAAATCTTCACTAACCACATATCTGATAGAGCTCTGCTGTCCAGAGTGCACAAAGAACTTAGAAAACTAAACACCAAGGAAACCAATGGCCCAATTAAAAAATGGGCCCTGGAACTTAAAAGAAACTTTACCAGGGATGAAATTAAAATGTGTAACAAATATATGAAAAAATGCTCCACTTCCTTAGCCATCAGGGAAATGCAAATCAAAACTTCCCTGAGATATCATCTCACCCCGGTCAGGATGGCAAAAATCCACAATACAAACAACAACAAATGTTGGAGAAGACATGGAGAGAGGGGAACTCTCCTACATTGCTGTTGGGAATTCAGGCTCATACAGCCACTCTGGCGAGCCGTCTGGAGATTCTTAAAGAAATTAAAGATTGAAATGCCATATGACCCTGCTATTCCACTTTTGGGAATAACCCTCCATACAGCAGAGGTTCACCTCGATAGCACAAGCACGACCATGTTCATAGCAGCACTGTTTACAATAGCAAAGGCATGGAATCAGCGCACATGTCCAACAGTTGACGAGTGGATAAGGAAACAGTGGTACATCTATACAATGGAGTACTACTCAGCCATCAAAAATGATGAATTACTGGAATTTGCCGGGAAATGGATGTCATTAGAAACAATTATATTAAGTGAAGTATCCCAAACCCAGAAAATTAAGTGCTGTATGTACTGCCTAATAGGTATCTCCTAGTACCAAACTCACCCAGCCCACATTGAGACATTCAAAAGTAAACCTATGTAACACAGTAATTGCAAGGATTATGAACAGGAGGGATGGGGTTGGAGGGCCACACCAGAAACAAGGAGAGCAGTGACCAGGTAACAGTAGAGAAAATAGGCCTCCATCAAGGACTGCAAGTAAGTAATGTGACACCTGGTGAATTTCACAGACATTCGTTCCTCATCATTTACAACTAAGGGGGTATGATCTCACCAGAAGGGGAGGGCATATAGTCTGGCAGATAAAAAGTAACCATTTTGCAAATGGGTGATTGACCCCTCCCTCACTGAGGTTTCCTACTTTTATTACATCTACCCTTGAATGTGCTCTTATAATAAGACTCCAGTTTAACAGCTTTTTGTCTCTGGCCAAGGGGTGACCTACAGTGCCCATCAGGATGGAGTGAAGGGCATTGCAGGAGCAGGAAAACTTCAAAAGAAAATTAACAAACCACAATCCAGAACTTCAAAGACCCTATTTCAACCACCTAGAACTAGGTCAGATGGTAGTAGTGTAAGAGCAAAAGGATGGGAGGAGCAATGATTTGCAAGATACTCCACACAAGTTAGGGCCGAAGCAATCATAATTGGACTTTGCATACCCTGTGCAATGTCCAACACACTATTGATCTCACAAAGTCTAGCATCTGCTAAAGGCACCAAGATCCTTGGAGGCAAGGGATTGGCAGCCACAGTAGTGTTCCTATGCTTAAAGAGAAC